>JAHLSL010013733.1:11836138-12013541 GCA_025920805.1 Petroica traversi | reverse complement strand
TCTTGGGTTGGTCCGGTTCGGCCCCGGGACAGCCCTGTCCCTGGGGGCAGCTGGGGCTTTCCCCAGCTCCGGGGGGCGCTGGGATGTGCCCCAGGGAAAGGGGCGGGGAGCTGGGCTGGGGCTTTGCGGGATGAGGAAGTCGGGTCTTTCCCGCGGTGCGTGGGGTAGGGGGAGTTAAACCGCCCGCAGCGTGAGCGGCTGCCGGGCCTGGACTAAACGGGGCTCGCCCTCCGCAGGGAGACGCTGGGGAGGAGAAGAAAGGAGAGTGCGGGAAGAAGATGAAGGAAGGGGCTGGCGATGCGGGGCCGTCGGAGGTGAGCAGCCCCTCGGTCGCGGAGGTGGGATCGCTCGTTGCCCTCGTGTGCTACAGTTTGTCCCTGCTGAATTTAACGGGTTACAGTTACACCTCCCCTGCGCGCCTTGGAGTGCCAGCGTTTTTTGTGTTAATTTGAATTGGTGTAACAGGAGAACAGCTGAGATTCCCATAGTTGGGCTAGGTGATGCTTTTCCCTGTGCCCCTTTGCAGGAGGCAGGTAGAGGCTCTCCGAGGTGGAGAAAGCCTGCTTGTAGTGCTGCGATCTTTTTCATCTTCGTGGTGGGCAAACAGATCCCTGTGACTGCGCGGAAGCCCAGCTGCGAGTCAGCAGCCGGCCTGAGCCAGGGCTGTGCTCGGACCTGACGTCATTACACGAGTTTAAACTGGAGTCAGTTCCTGTCTGGCTGGCTAACACGAGAGTGTTCCCTCAGTTTTTTTACTTAATAAAAAAAATCTTGTTTTACATGGAACTTACACAGTGTTTTCTAGTTGACTTTTGTCCCTGTGTAGTTTATTAGACAGGTTTTTAACAGATTATGTAGTTATTTGGTAGAATATGTGGGTTATTGAACAGGTGCGCAGTGGTACAGATTTCATTAAGATGAAGCCTTGTGGTGTTATGACATAATTAAAACTATATAACCTGAAATGATGGTGGTTATTTACTAGATATAGCACATATCTAGATACCGTCACATAGCTGCTTATGAAAAGTATATCTGTTGTGTTGGCATTCTTGACATGATGTGCTGTCAGATTAATAATCAGATTAATAATTTTCCTTTGTCTTTATCATATACAGCTGAATCCCTGGCCTGCATTTATCAATGAGCGTTTGGAGATGTACAGCAAGCTTAAGGCTGAACATGATGCACTCCTTGCAGAAAGAGCTGCCAATGAAAGTAAACCCATTAAAGTTACATTGCCTGATGGCAAGCAGGTTGATGCTGAATCTTGGAAGACTACTCCTTATCAAGTAGCTTGTGGAATTAGGTATATTTCTGGTCTGTGATACTACACAATCATTTTCACATAGTGAGTTTAATGGGATGGGTAGGATATAATTTCTTTGTCATTTATCTCAAGTCTTCTCTAAGCATCTTGTAGACAATTAACTGAAGGTAACCAGTAGGATTTTAGTTTTGGAGTTTCTTTTGCCTTATAAAGATACCGTTTCTAAAATTAAATAAGGATAAAATTGAGATCTTATAGACACTTTCAGATAGCATATTTTTCCATGCAAGTACTGCTGTTGCATTAAGAGCTGATTTGCTAATAAATTATCAGATGGAATGTTAGCACTGCAAACCAGTTTGCATTGACCTGAGGAAGATGACTGCTGGGTGATGTTTTAATTGATTACAGAGTAAGTTAACAGTATGAGTATTCTTCATGTTTATTTGCATGGGAGATAGTGATTAAAACAAGCTTTGCACATCTCCAGGTTACTTATACCTGTTGTGGAGTATTTTTGAATGATACACAGTGAACACCCCGACAGTAAAAATTGCAAAGATTGGGTGATTTCCTAAAGGTGAAATTTTTGGGTTTTTGGTTTTTTTGGGGTTCTTGGTTTTGTTGGGTTTGTTTTTTTTCCTACCTTTAATAAGGTGCCCATGTCATTGGAACCTTCTTTGCTTTTGTGATTTGGGATCAAGAAAAGAGTTTTTTGCCTAGTGTATACAAATGGTAAAGGTACTATGTCAAAAATGGTATTTGATAACTTTTAAGAGAATAGTTCTTATATTGCAGTAGGATTGTGAAGTCAGGTTTGTACCATCAGGAGGATGCTGCTTTTAAGTCAAATTTATAAGAAGGTTAAGTATATAGTGCAGGTTTTTTCCCATATCCCTAAAATATAAGTAGGATATTTCAAGAATATTCAAGACTGGCAAAACTGGTCATTTATTTGGAATTTATTTATGATATTATATCCACTCTGAGCACCCCTAAAGTCTTGTTCTAACTGGAGGGCAGATTTGGGGAACTTCTGCATGCTGATTTGAAAATATACAGTATACTTTCTTATAATTGTACTTCTTTACTTGTTCTGTAGTCAGGGATTAGCTGACAACACGGTTATTGCTAAAGTGAACAAGGTGGTTTGGGATCTAGACCGTCCTTTGGAGGAGGATTGTTCCTTGGAGCTGCTTAAGTTTGAAGATGAAGAGGCTCAAGCTGTGAGTATCTTTTACCAAAACATTTTTCCTTTTAGGTTTACATTTAACTCAGCCTTTTGCAGTTATTTGAATATTAACTCTGTTCAGAAGATGAAGAGACAGGTTGGAGGTTTAGGTACATCTGCATTTCCTCGTAATTCTTTACCTGAGGGTTGTAGTACTACATATAGTGCACATTCTGCTGTGTACTTACCAGTAGTCAAATCTGCTTACAGTTGCTGTAGTTCTTCTTAAAACTTTGAATTTTCAGCTTTCATGTTAGTATAAAGTAGGTCCTTTCAACTGACATCTTCAGCACTGATTTTTGGGAACAAAACTGAGTGCAACGATACTTTCTATGTAGAGTTATAAAAGAATTGAGTAGACTGCTCTTTGTGTATATCAATGTGTCCACATTTTAATTTTGGCTACTCAATCAGATAAATATAGACAGGCAGTGAGTACTGTCTTCAGAAAAAAAATCAGTTAGTACCAGAAGCTGTGAGTCAGACTCATGACAGAAGTCTTGCATGCAAACCTAGGGTTTTCATATTGACTAAATGACAGCTCCCAATTTATGACTTCAGTCCATGCTAACGACGACAGACTAATGCGATTTGGTTTTGTCAAAACTTCAAGTGTTGTACAAGATGGAGTGTGCAGGGTTTCCCATGCATAAGATCTCTGGATTAGATCCACAGCCTTACACTGAAAACCCATCATTATGCAGATTTGGTTGATCAAAGTTCATAGAAAAAAAAGTTTCTGAATTAATTTCTTGACTTCTTGACAAAAATTATGTAATGTCTGCAATAGCTGAAAATAAGAATTGTTTCCTACCAGAATGTAAAGAGTTTTCTGGTGGAAATGCTGCTTTTTGGAAACATTGATGCTGAGGATGAGAGTGCTGCTGGGCAGGTCACTTCTGTTCTCTGAACTGCTGTAATGTGGGGTTTGCCTCAAGTATCCCCAAAAGCAAGCTATTCAGAAAAGGTTTTAAATAAAGCAATTGGAAATGCATCATGTGTACTCAGACTGATCCTTTTTTTTTTCACTTGTGTTAGGTCTACTGGCACTCAAGTGCTCACATAATGGGTGAAGCTATGGAACGAATCTATGGTGGCTGCTTGTGCTATGGCCCACCCATAGAAAATGGATTTTATTATGACATGTTTCTTGAGGAAGGGTAGGTTTTTGTGTTTTTATTTTTTTAGGAGCTGGGGGTGGGTGGCAGTCACAGCAAAATTTCTGCTGTGTACTTATTACTAGAACAAAGCCATATGTACTGCTCTAGATGGCTTTGGGTTTTTGCAGGGTGTCCCAACCAGAGCTTAGGACATTGCACTTGGGTCACAAATTGCAAATGAAAGTAAAAATTAATCACTTCTCTGTGTGTGTTTGTTTTAGGGGTGTATCTAGTAATGACTTCTCTACTTTGGAAACATTATGCAAAAAGATAATGAAGGAAAAACAACCCTTTGAAAGACTGGAAGTTAAGAAGGAAACACTGCTTGAAATGTTTAAGGTAGGCAGTTTTAGAAAGTTGTTTTGTGCAATTAGCCTTTTAAGTATCTGTAACTTCAGGTCAAGTTTTAGTATTGGTAGGAGGAAGTATATCAAATTAAATTTGAAAAATGATATGTTCTTAGAAGCTCATCTGTGATATTTAAAAGAAAAAAAAAAAGAAAAAGGAAGTAATTCTTTGGTTCTTGGAAATAGGTTCTGATTTTCTAAAACTCTGAGAGTTCTCATTCTTCCCAAGGGTAACCTAAACAAATTCTGTGAAGCCATATTCTTTATTAACTTCCCAGAAATGTAAATTTGCAACATTTTATGTATGCAGTTATGTTGTATTGTCTTGTCTGTGGTGAGACTGTAACTGCATATTCCTGCTGCATTCAGGAAGCTTCATAAAACACATTTTAGAATAAGGACTTTTAAGAGGGACCAAGCAAGACTAAAGCCTGAGCCATCCTCTCTAGTATCTAGCTGCAACCATTTTTTTGTCATTCGTGAGGTAGACATTAATGAGTTTTCACTGTTAGGACATGAGGAGAATCACATCATTCGGGTTGAAAGGTACCTCTGTAGGTGTCCAGTCTCATGCACAGGACATGTGGTCGCCACTGAGGTCAGACCAGGTTTCTTGGGGCTTGTCCAGTTGAGCCTTCAAAACCTCCAAGGACAGCGGCTGCACAGCCTGCTCTTTGGGCACTTTGCTCCACTGCTGGTCTGCTCGCCTTTTGGTCTCTTTGATGGGCCTATTTTGATACAACGTAGCATCAAATTTGCAAATAATTTAAACTGCTGGCCACTTCTTAACAAGGAATTAATCAGTTTGTGTGCTGCTTTTCTTCTCAGTATAATAAATTCAAGTGTCGTATCCTGAATGAGAAGGTCAATACCCCAACTACTACGGTTTACAGGTAATTATGCATGGATCATACTATTACTGTATTTATGGTTCTAGGATTAAATATACCAAATAAATGCTTTCCTTTTCTTAGGTGTGGACCCCTGATTGATTTATGCAGAGGACCTCATGTCAGACATACTGGCAAGATAAAGACCATAAAAATTCACAAGGTAAGTGCTGGAACTGCCTTAGACAAATGTTTTCACTGCAACACTTCAGATGTGTTGCTGTCTTTGGGCTTAACTGGGAATGTACTGTGAAATTGGTAATGTGGCCAAAAACTCAGTGTTACAACTTTTGAAAGGGTTGTGTGCTAGAATGATAATCACATGGTTTGACACCCAGCTAGGTGTCTAGGGCCTGCACTTTCAGCACAAGAATGTGAGTTTGGCTTCAGGTTTGGCTGAACTGTATCAGTTTGAGTTTATAGTTTTTACTCAGCTGATGAGTGTAGCTATTTGTGAATAAACAGTTGGAACAGGATAGCTACAAAGCAGATAGGCTTTTTTAAAATGCAAGAGCCTGAAACCTTTTTTCCTTACTGTATTTGCCTTTAAAGATTTTTCCAGTCAGTGCTCTGAATTTCATGTTAAAATTTTCCTTATGCCTTAGCTGTTCAACATTAATGTTTTATTTATAATTACATACATTTTCATAGCAAGCAGTAGTAGTAAAACGTGGAGGCTTTTCCCTTTCTTCGGTGTTTCATTTCTTTTTTGCACACAGAATTCTTCTACCTATTGGGAAGGCAAGGCTGATATGGAATCCCTCCAGAGGATCTACGGAATTTCATTCCCAGATACAAAAATGCTAAAGGAGTGGGAGAAATTCCAGGAGGAGGCTAAGAGCAGAGATCACAGAAAAATTGGGCGGGTGAGACAGCTTTTCTAGTAATGTGTTTCAAAAGCACTGTGTGAAAATACCCCTTAATTGAAAGGATCTTGAAGACAGCCTATACTTGCTGCCACAACCAAGGTGTAACACAATTTTTTTTGAGTTGGATTGTGAAGTTGACTTACTCTCTCAAGCATCAAAGTCCTAAAATAAATAACTTTTTAGTGCTTTAAACACAGCGACATACTTATTGCACACCTTGATCAGAACAGAATATAAACACTTCAGTCTGCAGCCCGTGAATGCTCCAGTCCCAGTCCAGGCAATATTCTTTCCTACACAGTTTGCTGCAGCCTGTTCATGCAGTTCTTCTGTGTGATTCCAGAATCTGCAGTACATAGCGGTGTTTTTTGGATGGTTTCCATCTTGGTTTTCTTAGATGGAAATCCCTGTCAGTGAACTGGTAATTCTGAACAGGATTAAAATGTCAGCTGCTACTACATCATGACAAAATACTGAAGAATTCCCCATATGCAGACCTCAGGTGTGATCACAGTTTGTAACTACGTTAACCAGCCATAGTTCACACATTGAGTTCACGTGCAGATAATTAGAGAGCTGCAGAAGCAGAGCTAAACATTGACTTGTCAGTGTGCAGGGGGAGCTGTGGGGGCACAGTTGGGAGTTAAGTATAAAGATTTGGAGCATCAGTAATGAGTGAGACAGGAAACAGAACAATTTCCTTCCCTCGTAGCTGCTGACAGACACAAAAACACTAGTGAAAATGCATCTGATATGTTGGATATTGCTGTTTTTCCCATAGTTTTTATTTTTGAAACTCCTGACTAGTGATGCCCTGTCAGTAGAAATTAATTTGTGAATGTTAAGTGAAAAAGTTATGGTGCAAATACCAAGTTTCTCAAGTATGATTTTCCTGCAGGACCAAGAACTGTTTTTCTTCCATGAGCTCAGCCCTGGTAGCTGTTTTTTCTTGCCAAAAGGAGCTTACATTTATAACACATTAATTGAATTTATACGGGTAAGTAATATCTTTTAGAAGTCTGGTAGAAGAAATAGCATAATTATAAAAGAATACATAACAGCATGCTACATTTAACAGTATTAATAGCCCTTCATTTCAAGTTATCTTTTAGTTGTGTATGCCATGGAACTAAAGAAATCTGGTTTCCTTGAACTGGTCTTGTCACAATCTGTGGAAAGTTATGTTTTATCAGTACTTTATACTTGTGGTTAAACCTGGGGTAAAAGGTGCTTTGTCATAGGAATTCTTTATATCTAATATTAGAGCTAAGCTCACACTACTGCTATATTGTTGATGCATATTCGTTTTAATAAACTTACTTACTTGATCTTGTAGACCTATATGCTTTGAAAATACATGTAGGAAAAAAATTCATAACTTTTGCTGTAGCATTTAAAGTCTGTTATTACTGTATATTTGGGCTGCAGTTTATTATTTCAAGGGTCATTGAGTAATTAGAGACTCCTGCATTGCTTGCAGGGAGGAAACTTGTTCTTCTTGCTTAGTACAGAGAAATTGTTTGGGGGAAGGGTGGTGGAAGGGATGTAACCTGGCATGCTTGTAGTTTGGTCTTTCTTTCACCCTACCCTTCCTAAGTCATGGGATTTTTGTAGGGCAGCATTTTTATATTTTCATGGCTGCAGATTGAAACCTTAGTGCTTACCTTAGTTGTCTTTGTTACTTATTTTATGTACTTTGCCTGTTCCAGAGCGAGTATCGAAAACGTGGGTTCCAGGAGGTTGTCACTCCAAATGTTTTCAACAGCAAACTGTGGATGACCTCAGGGCACTGGCAGCATTACAGTGACAACATGTTTTCCTTTGAAGTGGAGAAAGAAATCTTTGCTCTGAAGCCTATGAACTGTCCAGGACACTGGTAAATATATAGCGAATTCAATTTACCAAAGATTGTGCTGATTTAAAAAAAAAAACAAACCAAATCTACTCTGCTTGCTTCGCATGTGTAATTATAAAGATGGCTCCCTTCAGTTATTAATTCTGCCAGGAATGATGTAATTACACGTCTCGCTGTCTACATGCTCTCTTCACTTAAGAGACTGAGAAATGTCGTGTCATTTTACCATGGAGTGAATGTTAAGTGTAAAAGGTATGGTGCAAATACCATACAATGTCGTTACTGGAACACTGTCAGTTTTGTGGCAGTTCAGGCATTCAGTTTTTAATGCTCAGTTTTAGGAGCTGCTGTATGTCCTCACTGTGAGAAGGGGGAACCTTGCCAGCTGTAAAAGGAGATTCCTTTCCTGACAAAACTGGATAATACTGGTGGCTCTATCCACATTACACCAATGGCCTTATGGGCACGTGCCTCATCACTGGCTGCTTCTCCCTGGCTGTTCTTTACAGAATTTTGGTTTTCAGTGAGCTTCACATAATAAACTTTTCTTTCAGCCTTATGTTTGACCACCGCCCGAGGTCGTGGCGCGAGCTGCCTCTGCGGTTGGCAGATTTTGGTGTCTTGCATCGCAACGAGCTGTCAGGAGCTCTCACAGGGCTCACCCGAGTGCGCCGCTTCCAGCAGGACGATGCTCACATCTTCTGTGCTATGGAGCAGGTAGGGGCTGCTGTGAAGTGAAATGGGGTATTAAATCAGGTAAACTGAAATTTCCGTGTTTGAGACGTTACTTCTGTTGTCCTCAAGATTGAAGAGGAGATAAAGAGCTGTCTGGAGTTCTTGCGTGCCGTGTATGATGTCTTTGGATTTTCGTTTAAACTGAATCTCTCCACTCGTCCTGAAAAGTACCTGGGAGATATTGAAGTGTGGAATCAAGCTGAAAAGGTAAAACAGTCATTTTGTAACTTTTCAATGAATTTAAGACTGCATCTTCTGTCGGAATGTATTGCCTTGTAGGAGGTACACTGAAGCTGGGCTGGGCATGAGCAATAGAACTTTGATTACTGCCTTCAGTTCAGTCTGGCTGCTGTAAATAGTTTGCTCTCAGTATAGAGGCAGCTTCCGTGTCAGAATCAAATTAACTCTCTCCCTTTGTCTTTTGTGGTAATTTAAAAAAAGGGAGGGAGACAATCAGTTGTGGCAGCCCCTGTAATAAAACTCAAAGCCGTCTCCCAAAAGTGGGGCTGAAAGGGACTGGGTTGGCCACTGCAGGTGCAGTGCTGGGGAGAAGATAAGGCAGGAATAGGCATTTGGTGTGCCAGGACAGATTTCATCTCAACATTAACTACAAACTTTGAATTTAGTGTAAAATGTTCTTGCATCTTAGCTAATGCTTGTTTGGCCACTTCCAAAATGAGTGCATTAATTTTGTGTGTTTAAATTTGGACAAAATTAATCAGTTTTTTTTAGCTGATGCACTTGCAAAACTTCCCTGTTTCAGAAAATAAATGTGTTCCAGCAATAACTGACAAGTAGTGAGAATTCAGTAGGGTCATCTATCTGTAGTAGCAGGCTGACCTGATACTGTAACGTGTAAAGAAATAACTGAGTGAATGTGTCCTTTATCTCCAGCAACTTGAAAACAGCCTCAATGCCTTTGGTGAGAAGTGGGAGTTAAACCCCGGTGATGGAGCTTTCTATGGACCTAAGGTTAGTGTGTTGCTAACCCCTAACTGGATTCGGCTTTTAATTCTATTTGGATAAGGCAAAAGGCTGGGATGAGGAAGAAGGGATTTTTTTTTTTCGTTACCCCATTTTAAGATGCTGTCTGATAGAACTTCACTTTTTTTCCAGATACATAAACTCTAACATACTTGAGAGAGAAATAATCCTCTGTGATCCTGGTTTTCACTTGTTTTAACTGCTTTAACACTGATTTAATTAATTAAACATGAATAAACTGTTCATCTGCTGCTCAAACAGCTGGCTGGTTTAGTGGGTGACATAAACACAAGGTGGCACTGTAAGATCTGTTTTAGCAGAGCAACTTCTGCATCAGAAATAATTCTTTCAGCAGTAAGTGAAACCTAAATCAGGAGAAGATCAAAACTTACTGGTTAAACAAATTTTTATTCCTTTAACGACACAGTTTTGAAGTTGCATTAAGTTACTGGTGGATTTTGGTAGTTTAAAAATCCCTATGCATTGATCATGTGAATTTGTTTGGTTTCTTAAGTAGGGCTTTTTAGAAATTTCATTAACATTTTTGCACATAAGGACACAGAGCATTATGAAATGACTTTTAAATCTTTCCCTAATACGCCTACACTACATTTATATTTGCATTCTCATCTAGTAAGCTGGTTCTGATTTTGCTATTTGTACAATAATTTAATCAATTTCAGTTTATGTCTTGTAGGTAAAATGTTATAGCAGCTAAGATTTAGTAATTTCCTCATTTGATTGAAAGAAGACAAATATACAGGAACCTTTGTTAACATTAATTACCCTTCAGCTTGCTCCTCATACAGCCTGGATTTTAAATTAAATTAGATTGCAAATAATTTATGTTGATTAGAAGCTCTTTGGTGACTAGCTGAATTCCAATAAACTGAATTCTGGATGCTAAATTGAAAGACAATTAGATCATGAGTTGTTCAAACACTGATCTGTTTGTTTAATACATAAACTAAAATAAGGCATGCTACCTCAAAATATAGCCAGGTATATACTGGTAAAATGATGAGTAAGTGAGCAATGTAAGAAATAAAGAAGGTCAGGACACTGCAAGTGTACTGTTTTTATAAATCTTCTCTAAGTTGTATCATTAGTGTACTCAGGATTTAAGTGTTAGATGCAAAAGAAAGAACAGGCTTGACTTGTAGGTCAGACAAGTGTTGCTGTTTTAACATGAGTTCCTAATGGTAAGTGGACTGTTTAACAGGTTCTTGTCCCGTGTTCATGCCCTGAATTTGTAACATAAGCTACAAAATCTTCAAATACTGCATAATTAATAAGTTTAAGTTTGCCAGTTGGAGGCTGAAGAGATCTCATTTTTGGGGAGACATGTTCAGTTCGGCATTTACATTCTGTTGTATTCACTTGGTGAAAAAGCCCATGAAAGTCTCGGACTGAAACTCACAAAATACAGTCTGAGACATTAAATATAGTTCCTCCCTGATATGTTATCTCTCTGTTTACTCACCCTCTTTTAGCTCTAACATTTTTTGTGTCTGAACCTGCAAATCCCTTAAAGTCTAATGAGGTTTGAAGTAAAACTATACTGTTTAAAACTGCATATAATTCCTCTGTGTTGAGTGGAACCTTTCATCTTAAAACAATGAATTTGCTTCCAGAGGGAAATGCTTGTCTCCTAACTGTAGAAGTTCATGTCTTTTTGTTTTCTTCAGATTGACATTCAGATTAAGGATGCCATTGGCCGCTACCACCAGTGTGCTACGATTCAGCTTGACTTCCAGCTGCCAGTCAGATTTAACCTCACCTTTGTCAAGTAAGCACAAAGGCTGGTGGTTTTAATTTCTGTGTAGTCTAACTTTGGTGACACAGGCATAAGGTTGCATCAAGAACAAAAGACCTTACAAAAGCATTTCTTTACAGCCATGATGGCAATGACAAGACAAGACCAGTTATCATCCACCGGGCTATCTTGGGATCTGTGGAGAGAATGATTGCCATTCTGACTGAGAACTACGGAGGCAAATGGTAATGTGGGAAATTATTCCCGTTCAAGCAAGCTCTTCAGAGAAATTAGCCCCAAGTACTGGAGAGTCAAGAGGGTCTGTTTGTTCCACTTGCTTGCTAGGGCAACATGCCTAGGAACACCACAAGGCAATTTCTTCTGAACCACCTTCCTTAGATATCATTAGATAAATTATTTGAGATGTGGTAGATTCTACATGATACTGCTCATGCAGGTGCAGCATACAGCTAGCCTGCCCAAGGCATGTGCATCCCAGCTGCTTTTGCAGCAGGACTTTCTTGTGAAGAGTAATTTATATAAGTGATCTACTTTACCTGTGTTAAAACTCAGAGGGAGTGACCCCTCTGATTATGGCAAGACTCAAAGGTAAAGGTTTTCCTGTGCTTAGTTAGTAATGAGCTCAATCAGTTAGGCTTTGTTATCTGTGGTGAAACACTAGCAGTCTTCTGGTCAGCAAGTACCCCTGCCCACGCTGCAGTCCTTTTAGACACTCAGTTCTTTTGGGCAAGTAATTGTAATGAATTCAGGGCTCTCATCACCTCTGAACCCAATCTGTGCTGCTAGCTTTAAGAGGCTCTTGTGTAGATGTTAATCGTCTCTGTAAATAGTGTTCTTCATACTGAAAAAACACTGAAAGCTGTATAAACTTGTTTTGTTTGTTTATTGAAGGCCACTCTGGCTGTCCCCACAGCAAGTAATGGTGGTACCAGTGGGATCAGCGTGTGATGACTATGCTCAAAAGGTGATGTATATCGTTTCAGGGTTTTTTTTCAGTATATTGTGTTGATCTGAAATACTTAGTTATTAATGATTAATAGTATTTATCTCAGAGAAGTATTCCAAGTCTTTGCATATTACGTTGAGTAATTTTTATGACAATTAGCTGCTGAAGTTGTAGACCTGTCTTAAAGTTAACATGAGTTAGATTTTGGTGAATAACAAATGCTGATCTTTGTGAGGCTTCTAATTTTGGAAAACTTAGTTTTTCTCTCACCCAGATCTGTCTTACCCTTCAGGTTCTAGTCCCCTATGGCCATGTGCTTCTTGCAGAGCAGTAAGAAAGCTAAAAATCAGTCTTTATATATTTAACATCCAGCACACCTCTTCCTGGAGTTCTTTCAAGCATTTTTCAGAAATTTCATTAAAATCTTTGCACATAAGGACACAGAGCATTATGAAATGACTTTTAAATCTTTCCCTAATATGCCTACACTACATTTATATTTGCATTCTCATCTAGTAAGCTGGTTCTGATTTTGCTATTTGTACAATAATTTAATCAATTTCAGTTTATGTCTTGTAGGTATAAATAAAATAGTCTGCAAAATGAAAAAAAACAACCCTCTTCTAATCAGTAAGCTCCATCATCCTATTGCCTTTTACAATATCAAACTGAAATCACTACTCAGCCCCAACATTAGATGTTCTCATCACTGCTTACTTACTTATTTTGTATATAGTTGCATGATAGCTGATGTATTTTAGTTTCTTGAACTGGGCTCATCTCCAAAGCCTGAACCCATGACAGTGCATTTA
Organism: Petroica traversi; assembly: GCA_025920805.1. NCBI lineage: Eukaryota > Metazoa > Chordata > Aves > Passeriformes > Petroicidae > Petroica > Petroica traversi. The sequence goes on along the minus strand of JAHLSL010013733.1, from coordinate 12,000,665 downwards.
TTTGAGGGTTCAGATAATCTGAATTTATTTAAATCTACAAGTCATGAAGAGTTCATAGTCATGAATATCCAGTAGTGACAGTTTAAATGCTTTTTTCCTTAGGTCAGGCAGCAGTTTCATGATGCTGGATTTATGGCAGATGTTGACGTAGACCCTGGGTGCACACTGAACAAGAAGATCAGAAATGCTCAGCTTGCACAGTACAACTTTATTCTGGGTAATGTATTAGTTACCTTGTACTGGCTGACCCTTTTGTTACAGGGTTTGATCATTCTGTGAGCAAGGCGGAGAGTTGTAATTGGTGTTTTAGGTCAATTTGTTCCTAAGAGTCTCCACTTCAGAAGCCTCTCCTGCTGACATCATAGGCATTCCTGGCTTGTATAGCTGTCCCTGAAGGAGATCACTGTGACCCAAGGCATTATCGATACTCTTTGCTGTCTTCTGGTCAGCAGTGTGGGGATAGATATGAAGTTTCTTGTCCTTTATCAGTCAGGTTTTTAAGTGATTTTCCATCTTCTCGGTAATTTACACACTTGCTTCTACTTGAGCAAAAGAAATACGTTTTCATTGCACTTCTGAACTAGGCATAAGAGAGAGTGATGCAGGGAATATTAGAAACCTATCCTGGAGTACATGATTTGAAGCAGCATGTTAATCCTGTAATCATGTGAATTGGGGATCTAGCATTGGCCTTAAAACCATATGGGATCCATTAAGAGTGGAAGGAGCCTTTAACAGAGAAACACTACCCTCCAGGTAACTGGCAGAATGTGACAAAGCAGTTAATTCCTTTGCCTCTGGTTGTTTGCAGTTGTTGGTGAGAAGGAGAAGATGAGTGGAACAGTGAACATCCGCACCCGAGACAACAAGGTGCACGGGGAGCAAACCATTGCAGGCACTGTGGAGAGGCTGCTGCAGCTGAAAGCCTCTCGTTCCAGACAAGCTGAAGAAGACTTTTAACACCATCTGCTCTACCTGGCATATAAAGAATTTGCAGTTGTCCTAATTTAGTTAACCAGTGAGTTTTTGTTCTGAGCCGGATCTGAAGTATATTTCACATTTGGACCTCTCACTCATTTTAATGGGGATCTTTCTTAAGTCAAAAATGCCTCTTTTTATATAAGAAAAATCAAGGTTTTAGAAAATGTTGAAGTGAAGTTTCCTGGCTTCTAACCAATGACAGATGAAGCAAGATAAAATTACTTTCTGTGACTGTGCAAAGGAAGATTGAAACAGTAATCAGGGATATCTGTGGCATTCTAACTGCCCTGTTAGGAATAACATACATTTTGATAACAAATGTTTTTCATGCCATTTTAACAATAGACCTCAGGCTTAACCTACATAGTAACCATGTGCTGCAGCAGCAGCTTCTGGAGTGTCTCTCTGAGCAAAGAAAATGATCCCTTTCCATCCTGTCTCATGGTCTCACATCAATTGTGTATATTGATTCTCCAGAGCTCCCAGTCACACAAATGGGGACATGAACAGAGGCCTTCTGCTTCTGGCAGTGTCTCAGCTCCCACAGTGAGGCACTCCTGACTTCACAGTGAGGCCCTCTGCCCAAAACCTACCATGCCCTCCTGCAGAGACAGTCTCTGAAATGTGCTGGCTCTTCAGGTAAGGTCCTCAGAGCTGTAGAAAGGGGATAACACTGTCTGGAAAAAGCAGGGCATAGTAGGGCCAAAGAAGCAGCTAAGGAAACCATTAGTATTAGGAGCAAAGAGTGTTTCTGTTCATGCCTCTGAGCTATCATCACAGTAATAGCCTCTGTCACAGCAGAAACAGGAACGTACAGAGCAAAAAAAGGTAGTGATTATTTTTTTAAGACAAATGCTACTTTTCTGTTTAATAGGTACAGTCCCATCCATGGAACACTTTCTTCCTAAGCCTCTACTGCAAGGCATCACATAATTAGCAGCCCTTCCTATCTTACTGCTGAGGGATGTCATCAATTGATTTTGGGTTTGGTTTGGGGTTTTTCTCTACATCTGGCTAACAAGAGGCAAACGTCTGTCACTGACAAAAAATAAAATCTTGGTCTGAGGTTTTTTGCATCCGTTTTATTAATTAACCCAAACAGCTTCAAAAGGTGGTTAATAGTTCATATAAAAAGAGAGATATTGCTACAGCTAAGCAAAGATCAGACAAGTCTGAAGAGAGGTTTGACCTCTCTCACCTTTTGAAAACCTCCATATCTTGCTGTTTCCATTATTGTCTGGGCAGAAGCATTTCATCCTGCCTTTCCTCACCTATTGTACTCAGGGGTGATGGTCACTTTTTATCAGCATTTGAACCTTTAGTGAATTCAGACTCGGCAGACTGTAACCCCAGCAATTTTCAGCAAAATCTATTTCATCCTCCTTTCATTCATGGAGATTAAAGGTTCCATCTAACTGCTGAGGGTGGGGGGAAGGGGCAAATTGATTTTTCTCTGCCTTGCTGCTTTCAGAGTTACTTTTATGAGGGTTGTTATTTTTTTGTATTTTGCACCTGCTCTGCTTTGCTGAAGAGTGTTGTCCATGCAGTCACTGCAGTGGAAGCTGCTGGAGGAGAAGGACTTCATCGACTGCTGAAGCAAACCTAGCGTAGATACCAGTTGCCCAGGGGAAAGAAGCCACTAGTTTTTCTCTAGAATTTGTGCTTCATACTGCCTTTTCACTGGTGTATTTGTTGATTTTCAGAGAGCTCTTCTTTCCTCTTATGGGGATCCCTGTGCACACCAGCATTAAAGTGCCCAGAAAGTGCCCAGTTTGTGTAATGGGAAGCTGGTGATGTAAAGCAGTGGCTGCAGCTGTTTGGCTCAGCAGGTGTCAGTTTGGAGAGGCTTTCCTTCTAGAGCAACCTCATTTCCTGAGATTGTACCCTTAATTGCCCGTGTAACAATGGATATGTACTATGTGCACACATTTCTAGAAACACCACTCAAAATATGGCTCAGCAGAGCACAGAGCTCCCCCAGGGTGGTGACAGGACTGAGGTCTCTGCCTCCAAATCAGGTCACAATGCTGCCCTTGAGTGCCACCTACACATGTGCTCCGCTGTTTGCAGTTCTCCAGCTGCCAGCAGCTGGGGATGTGCATGGAGCAAAGCTGGCTCTGAGGCTGTGCTCCCCAGCCCTTTCCCTGCATCTGGCTCAGACAGCACCACAGGAGTTTGGGGCTGAAAATCTTCCTCAGCAGCAGAGGGCCAGTTGAGCACGTGCCATCCCAAGACACATCTGGAATGCAAATATTACGGTGAGTCAGTTGTCTTATTCTGTAAATAGTTGACAGCTGAGGGCCTGTTGGGCTCTCCTTCATGGCAGTGAGCTGTGTGCCAGCCTGTCCCCTTGAGTTAGGACTCTGCTCAAGATCAATCCTTGAGGTTGGGAGAATCCTTGCCACAACAGATTCTTAGTAAGTCATTAACAGCATGCTGAAGTTTGAAATACTGGCTAAGTGATACAAAGGATGGACTGTCCACATATAATCCTGAAGCTGTTGCTTAGTCTGGGACTAAGCCTGGTTCCAGCTGCACCTAGACTCCCCTCAGAAAGGTGTTTTGAATGCAAGGGGATCCTCCCTGAACCTCATGACTCAATGGCAAGCAGGGTCTCCCTACAATAATTTTACCTGACCCTGCTCTCTATGCAGTGAAAATCAAATGTACTTTGCCACTGAATCTTGTTAAAAGACTGTCACATTTACAATCGAAGTTTGTTAAATCACTGCTTTACATTGATAAATGTATTGCTGTTTCTTGGTTACAAGTGAAGTGCAGTAACTTCATCCATAGCACTGGTGTGGCCAAAGCAGCACTTTCTCTCCCCTGTTTCACCCAAAAGTCCTCTGAACAGTGTCTGCTTATCATCCTTGGTAGGATAAGCTCCCAGCAAAGTACTGTGTGTGTCCCCTAAGGCAGGAGGATGCAGCTTCAGTGTCATAGATTGATGGTGGGACCACTTGTCAAGCAGGAAAGAAGATTTTATATAGTTCATTACAGGGTTTGAGAAGGCTGAAAGCCACCTCTCCAGTCTGGCAGAGCCTGCTCTGATGTCCAGCATTAGGTAAGAGAGATACAAGTAATTTGTAATTTGCTTTTCAGTCTGTATATCCTTACTGAGGTTTTCATGAGTATTTCCTACAGAGTATCTGGTAAGGCACATCTCCAGCTCAGCTTTACTTCACAGTAAATGTAGTTTCACAGAATCACTGATTATGCTGAGTGGAAAGGGACCCACAAGAATCATCGAGTCCCACTCCCATTCACAGGACATGCCCAGAAATGACACCTGAGAGCATTGGCAAATGCTTCTTGAGCTCTGTCATGCTTGCTGCTGTGACCACTTCCCTAGGGAGCCTGTTCCAGTGCCCACGCACCCTTTGGATGAAGAACCTTTTCCTAATATGCAGCCTAATCCTCCCCTGACACAGCTTCAGCCATTCCCTTGGATCCTGTCACTGTCACCACAGAGAAGAGATCAGTGTCTGCCCCTCCTCTTCCCCTCATGAAGGAGTTTTAACTGCAATGAGGTGTCTCCTCAGTCTCTTTGTGTCCCCTCAGTTTCCTCATGTCCGGGCTGAACAAAGCAAGTTACCTTGGCCACTCCTTATATGGCTTTCTATTCAGACCCTTCACCATCCTCCTGGCCTTTCTTTGGACACTTTCTTACAGGTTAATGTCTTTTTTATATTGTGGCACCCAAAACTGCCCCCAGGGCTCGAGGTGAGGCCGCCCCAGTGCAGAGCAGAGCAGGACAATCCCCTCCCTTGCCTGGCTGTGCCTGATGCCACCAGGACAGGGTGGCCAAGGATGGAGCCCTGTGGAGCCCCACCAGTGACAGGTCACCAGTCTGATGTCACCCCAGTCACTGCAACCCTTTTTGCCCAACCCCTGAGCCAGTTCCTCACTCATCAAACAATGTGTTTGTCCACCTGGGAGCTGGACATTTTGTCCAGAAGGGTTCTGTGAGAGACAGTATCAAAAGCTTTGCTGAAATGCAAGAAAATGAGGAGGCACATGGAATGACAGGAAAGAAAGATACCTTGTTGATAGATCATCCAGCTATACACAAATAATGTACGCCAGTAATTTCTGTATCTGGCAGGAATCACTGTGCCAGGATACCCTGTTCTGTGTAGCTCCTCTGATCTGCAAACTTCCCTGAAAGAGTTTCCACTGAGCCAGAGCTACTTGGATGCTGCTACTAACAAGGGTAATTCCACTAAGGTGCTTTCTGTCATATCTTGGGATGATAATACTTACTTCAAAACATCACTGGGTCAGCCTGATGCAGTTTCAGTATTGAGATTCAGTCATGTATCAGTTCCTCTAGAAGCAGTGCAGCATTCACCTCTGGGGAGAGTCCACCTGTGAGAGAAACTTCGTTGCTGTCAGCACCTTTACTCAGTCACTCTTGCCTGACTACACTGCATCCAAACCCAGTCCATGCATGCTCCTTGATAAAAGAGACTTGTTTCAGTAAATCATCAGATTTTTTTCCTTGTTAGATTAGGCCAAGATTAAGTGGTCTTTGAAAACTCATTTGAGGTCTTCAGCTCATATCCTGTGTAATTTCATGATTGCCTTCTCCATCATTTCTGAATTGCACAGTCATCTCTGGCAAAAATCTGAGCAATTGGTCCTCAAATCTGACAGTGATAAACTGATGTGATGAAATTAAGAATTGCTAAAGGCTACACTTATTTTAAAAAAAAGGGGGGCAGAATTTAGTGATTGGTGCTTAAAGAGCATTTCCTAAACCATTCAGCCTTTCTGCACACCAGTATTTCCCATCTGCCTTGGACAGGAATAATCTTTCACAGTTGTCTGGATGCAGCTGATGCCTTATTAGCCACTGTGATTGAGCCTGCTCACATAGAATGAGATACATTTGGACTTGCACCAAAAGGATTTTTTTTTTTAAATTTTTTCATCTAGGAGAACCTCCGGAGCAAGGCATGCATTAACTTCTGATAAATCACTACAGGAACCTGTGCTCAGCTAAACTGAGGCAGCCAGGGACATTTTGTAGTCAGACATTAAGGGTAAATCATCTGGGCTGCACATTTAGTTTCAATACATCAGATATCTCCATCTCTGCAAGAACTACAGCCTTAAAACTGGATCACACAGCTCTTCTGCAAACAAAAAATGCTCTTGTCTGCACAGAGGGGTAGCTGTGAAAACTGGGAAAAAGACCACCAACCAAGCCCAAAGTGTTCAGCACCCCAAAAGGAAAAAAACAAAACCTATCTTCTATATATCTATGCCAGTAAACCACAATGGAGAGGCATCATGAGACATCCCTGTCTTCCCCAGCCTTTGGAATTGCCTCTCTGAGATCCCCACGGAGACAAGTAGAAATGAGACAGGAACGTATGGAACAAAGACATGCCGTGCTCTCCCTGCTGACATCCAGATGCAAAGTACAATTAAGCTCCTTGGAGCCAGAACATCCCACCCTGTGGAAGGTTTATCTCACTAGATTAGAAGACAGAATGTTCATTGCATGCTGACACTTAGAGCACCTTTTGCTATCCATCACAAGAAGAAGCAGGCTTATAAACCAGGCTTTTATTGATTTTATTGCATTCCTGAAACATGACTCTTCATTTTTTAAATACTCAGAACTTACCCTTGTACACTGAGTGTGTATGGCAACATCAGCACAAGTTAACTTAATACTCTGCAGGAGCTTAGATGCAGAATGACAATCTAATCATCTTTGATTTGTGGTTTTCCAATTGCATGCTTCAGGGACAGTCTGTAACCTGTCTAAAGCACACTGGCAATAAAAGGAACTTTTCTCTGTTTTTCCTTTAATGGGATGCAGGCACATAAGGATGGGAAATCTTTATCCCTGTGTGTCTGCAAGGATGTAAGGCTGCACATTGGAACAGCTTTGAATGAATAAATTTTTTGAAAAGAAACCTTTTGTTGGTGCACTCACTCACTGAATGTCAAAATGGGTTGAATTACTAAGCATACCTTTCCAAGAAGCCATTGCCAACTGAGATTTAATTATCATACAATGACATTTCCTCATAAACACCCTATTAACTATGGGAAATCAGATCATACATAAGTATTCTGAATTCTGCTCCTCACATGAGGACAGGTGGTGTCAGAGGAGGGATCAGGTAGAGTCTAAACACCTTCAGATCATACTAATAGCACAGAGAGATCAAATAGAGTGTTAATTTAGGAGAAAAACTTATTTCTTTAGGATTTTTGAACCATTTTATGTCTTTGAACAGATAATCCCTGAATTTACAGTACATCCACTTTATCAAGTTTCTCCTTTCTAACTCCTCAGCATGCGCAGGCCAAGTTACTTGTATCTTTTCCTGCCAGAGATTTTTGTCAGATTATTCACAGGGTGGAAATAAGAATTATTTCAGAATGTTTGGGCTTTTCTTTCCAATGACAAGTTTGTTTTGGATGTTTTCAGTGTCACTCTTTTTCCACAGGATAAGATTTTCAAGCTCTGACTAGAAACGACCATCATGTTCACAATAGACCAGAGCAATCTCAAGAGAATTTCTGAAAATCTCAGCTCACTGACAGCTGACCTGTGCAAGCCAGGGGTTTATGCCAGTTGAAGGAATAAATGTCCAGCTCGAAATTATAACAGAAAACCAGATTAAAGTTTCAATTTCCCATCCTCAGCTCTGTCCCTTCATCACAGGGTCAGCTTTCTTAAGAACTGTCCCATTGATGTGGCAGGAAATCTTATAATACATTAAATAAAATAGTATTAATGTGGTGCCAAGGACCCCAACAAGATCAAAATCTCATTGTTCAAAGCTGTACAGAAGCAGGCTCTGCTGTGAAGTGATGGTGATCTAATTATGTGGGGGCACCAGGAGTGCACAGCACTGCACTGACTCAATCCCTGCACAGACCTGGAAGAACTGGATATTTAGGCTTGGAAAACAGGGCTCAGCTCCCCACACTGCACTGCCTCTTCTGTTTGTTCTGCTAAGCAGCATTTTTTATGAGATGCCATTTGTTAGAAGAATGAGCAGCCATGCTTGTAGTGTCTGCAGAGGTGCAGAGCCTGTCTGCAGCACTGCAAAGAGCCACAGCACACTGGGATTGTGTTTCTTGCACCTCACACTCTTGGCAGCTGCCAGTACGCCCTGACCCAGTTTATCACATCAGAGCAGCAAGTGGATCCCACCATCAACCACAGAAAGAGAGATATGGTCAAAACTTCTTTTCCATTTTGAAAATGATGGAGCTTCTCTGCTGTTTAAATTGCAGTCATGAGCAGCCCTTCTCCAAATCACTGCATAGTTTTATTTACATCCTGAAACAGTCACCCCCCCTGTTTGCAATGGCACCACTGGCACCTCAAGCCTCTAACACCTTTTCCCCCCCATATTTCAAGTATCAGTATCTGTAGAGAGGAGCCCTGGAAGCCCAGAGAGGTGCTGGTTCAAAAGGAAAAATCAATCAATCAATCTGTCCTTCTCTGATCTACCCTCACTTTTGGTATGTCAGGCCCACTATTGAGTCAGTGCTCAAAATATCAACAGTACCATTAAACTGTTTCTGTAGAAGAAGTTCAGTTCTTCAGAAGATAATTGTCTTCAGAAACAATAATGTATAATAAAGGCTGGTAAAGAAACCAAATCTAACTGATTACTTTTGCCCCACGGTTCATCAGCAGGGGCTTCAGCCCTGGCACACCAAGCTGGCAGTTTTCATCACACTTCATAACCAAGCTCAACTCTAGACAGAGATGAATGTGTGCTGAGGGTTTGCAGCCTGTTTGGGGTTATTACTGTACATAACCTTGTGCACCATTTAGGCATTTTGTTGGTTGGAAGATCTGTCTGAGCCATTCACAAGGGCTTGCTCCTTCTCCCCAGTAATTTATCATAGAATTATAGAATTGCTTGGGCTGGAAGGGACTTCCAAGGTCGCCTTTCATTAGACCAGGAGCATCATTCAGCCTGTGACTGAACACCTCCAGGGGTGGTAATCCACAGTTTCTCTGAGCAACCTGTTCCAGTGCCATTCCTCCTTGTCCTTTTGCTCCAGACCCTTGCAAAAGTCTCTCTCCAGTGATTTTGTAGATTTCCTTTAGTTACTGTAATGACACAATTGGGTCACCCCAAAGCCTTTTCCAGGCTGACCAGTCCCAATTCTCTCAGCCTGCTGTGCATGGTGCTTTGGATGCAGCATCACTTTTCCTCCTTTCTTTTCTGTTCTGTTCTGTAGGAGCAACTTCAGGAGTTGGGTGAGCAATGAAGATGTTGCTATGCAGCTCTGGAGTGTGCAGAAAGATCCATATAATCCTCTTGAAAAGGAAAAAATAGCAATTTACTTTTTTCCTCCTCCCTCCAATGGTTTTCAGTCTTCATGGTGGGGGTGGAGAGATTTTTCTCTCCACAGCTCTTTACTAGTGTTGGACTTCTGCAGCAGTATAAGAAGAGGCATTTTTACTTGTCAAGAAGTAAAAATTTCTTACTCTCTAAGAATGTCATTTCTTCTCAAGTGAAGGGAAGAGCTGGGATGGGGGGTGCTGGGGAGGGGAGGTGCAGGGCAGAGAGGGCAGCATCCCCAGGGTCAGCAAGGATTACTGGGTATAATAGCAGCACACAAGAATTCTATAAAAATAAATCTCATTGATATCTGCAGACCAATAGTTTTCATCCCCAGATATAACTCAGTGCAAGACAGGCTGGTTTTCTTTTCAGTATCCAGTTAAGAGAAACATTTGGCTCTCATTTCCCTTCATACAGAATGAGAAGACCAGGACTGAGTTATAACATGGAATTACTTATTTCACACTCTGAAAGGGGCTGAACTTGCTGGGTATGTTTCTAGTCCATTCTTGCTTTAGACAACCTTTTGTTATCAAGTTGCGACTGTGGAGAGTGAAAGCAAAGAGATTTTTGTGAATACACCTCTAACTACTCCAGACTACCTGAATGGCTACCATCAGTCAAGCAAATCAGTGTTTTGAATTCACCCACCTGAATACCTGCCTGCTGTCTGTCTCAGCTTTAGCAGGGCTTTTGCTACTGGCTTCTGTAGCATTCTTATTGACAAATTGGTGAAGTGGTAAGCGGGTGTGAGAAGTGTCTGAACTAAAAGGGCTGTAATTAGCAGCAAAGTCTATCTAAAGTCTGGGGATGTGCCTGGGGCTAACACTGGCCTGTTGAACATCTTCATCAGTGATGTGGATGATGGGACAGAGCACCCTCAGTTCACATTGTGAGGAAAGGCTCCACACCAGGGGGTTGTGCCACCCTTCAAATGATGCTCAGTGGGCTGCAAAAATGGTGTTTGGGCAAAGGGAGGTGCAAATTCCTGCACTCCCTGCAGCAGCACAGGCTGGAATCCAATCGACTGGAAGGCCCAGAAGGAGCTGGGGATGAGGGGAGCATGAGCCAGCAATGGGCCCCTGCAGCATCCTGGGCTCCACTGGGTAGGGCACTGCCAGCAGGGCAGGGAGGGGATCCTTCCCTCTGCTCAGCCTGGTCAGACAGATCTGGGATGCTGCACAATGTTTTGGGCTCCCCAGCAGAAATAACATAGATCTGCTGAAGGGAGCACCATCAAGGATCACAAAGGTGATGAAGGAATTCTCTTAGGAAGAAATCCTAATTTCTGTTTCAGATGTGATGAAATAGAGTCAGTAGCAGGTGGCTAGAAGAGTTGAGCTGGAGATTGGAAAGGATACACATGCAGACACTTGTTCAGTAGAAACCCCTGCACTGTTACCAGAACAGTTTTCAAGTTGGGAACTTAGTCACACAAATTTCATCCAAGATATATTTAGCTCAAGACCTGAAGATTCATTCAAAATTATCCAAAGCTTTTCAAAGCTGGATTTTTGTGGGTGAATGAAGATTGAATTTCAAGAAAAGAAATGTTGTAAAGCAATTTTTAGTTTGTTTATCATTTAAAAAGTGGAGAAAGGGCAAGCACCTCGCTGGTGAAAAAATCTTATGCATTGTTGTTCAGTCCTATTCAGCTTCTTCTTTGAAGGAGCATGACTTAGTTCTTGAGCTAGAAATCACATTCAACACATCATTTTAGGACTGTCTTCAGATGTCACAGACAGCAATTTCGTATGAATCATGGTTTGAATTGCATGTGTTAATAAATAGTATCCAGTGCCAGGCAACACACAGCGTACAGAAGCTGTCCAACAACTGATGGATGGTAGCACAGCTCAGCAGCCCCTGCGCAGTGCCCCTCCAGGATTTATGGAGGGGAAATGTAGGTACAGAAAGGAAATTAGACAGGATATCAGAGCTAACACCATAGTTTCAGAAAAACGATAAGTGCTATTTCTCAGTAGTTGCTGGGACTGCACACAGGGTCAAACAGATAGACACAAACAAATTGGTCAAGGTTTTAATTGCTTGCCAACTTTTCAGTAAGAACTAAAACCTTACCACATCATTTCTTCGAAAGTGAAATTATAGCAATGATATTATTTTTTTATCTAATAAGATGTCACTCATTTTATAGTACGTTTCTGAAATTAATTCTGTGCTTCTCATAGTTCAACAAAATATCTTCAGTGAAGCATGTTTTTACTCATTAAAACAGTTTTGAACTGCCTAGACATCTGAGTTCAGCTGTTATTTTACAAGCTAGGTACCATTGACATTTGAAATAATATATTATTTTGTATAGAAAGAGGTATTTTTGATCACAAAATGGCTCAGAGCCTAAATCATTAAAGGTAAGTGTTCCCAAAGTAGTCAATTTAGAGGCAAATTATTCCTTATTCACATTCAATGGTGACACAAGGGGAAAGTGGCCACTCCTTCAATGAGACAATGAAATTCCTTTTCTTATGGAAACTGCACACATTTTAACTTCATTTTATCAGTCACCAGTAACTACCACTGTTTCGGAGCTTTCCATTGACGTTTTGCTCAGCCATAAGTCTATGGCTGCACTCTTGGAATGCACTGGAGGGATCCCAGCTCAGGTGACCACAGGCAAGCAGATCCAAAGAGCACCTGGATTTATAACATGATCTGTCACCTGGAACCCCTCACTATTTCCCAGAACTCCAAGTTGCTTTCTTTTTTTGCACCAAACTAGCTGTAAGTAAAACACAATACTTCCCCCTCTAAGCTGTTTCTGAGACAGGCTTTTCTCCCCAGATCAAAAGCAGCTCCATTCCTGGCTTCAGCTGTACAGGTATTTGGGATTTTTTGCCCAATTACAGCCAGCTTCTGAGCTGCTTTTCCTTCCTTCCTCAATTTACTTTGTAGGAGTCATGGTTAACTAATTGTCTCTGGGGAAGAGCAGGAAGGCTCTGGATTAATATTTGTGTGCACCAAGGCACCACAGTGGGGCCGGGATCTACCTTTTCCAGAATGAGCCTGGAAAATCCCATCTTCTATTGCAGTTTCCCTGCTGATCAAATCTACTGGGACATGGAAGTGTTGCTCAGGAAGACTTTCAAATCCAGGATCCATCACATCATAAGCCTCTTTTCTCATAGCCAGGCTTCATCCAGCTGTACATCCTGGACCTGCAAGTTCCTGGCAGGCAGCTCGGGGGATGTCTGAGGAACATTGTAGGCTGAAGCTTTGCAGTCAGCACATCACAGCCATTTCTGTGAAGAGATGCCAGATGTTCTCTCTGCTGCAGCAAATTCCAGGTGTCCTGCCGCTCTGGTCCACTCTGCAGCTGGATGGAACAGCAGCTGCTGAAATTTTCAAAGTCCCTATAATTTCAAATGCATGGCTAGAGGTGTCAAAAGGCAAGAGAGAAGTATGTTCTGCAAGAGATCTCTATGAATATTTTATTTTATTTCCTTCCCATTTTGGATATTTAGGATGGCAACCATCCATCTGATCCAGAGATGTCTCAGTGGTTGTGCTGACAGAAATCTGACACCAAAGGCAATTCAAAGCTGCCATTGAGCATGCTTTGAGTGTACCTTGAGGTAGAAATTTCACTAAGACAAAGGTTAGGGCAATTGATTATGCCAGCTTGGTTCCTCAGCCTTGTACAACCATGGTTCTCATAGAGCTTCCCCCCAGCAAACAAATAAGGCAAAAGCATCCGTGAAAATTTTGATTTGCCCCGTGTGATATTTTGATCACAAACATCACCATTATATCAAACACAAACACATTCAGAATTCATCATAAAAATAAAATACAAGGGAAATGTCAGTGAAAAACTTTCACTCCTGTAGAAATATACTCCTGCCATTAAAAACCTTTATTAGCGATCTGGAAGAAAGCAGAAAATCAGTACACAGAATATTTTCAGATGAGACAAAAATTGGCAAGACAGTAAATGAGGAAGATTGGTTAGATAGGGTGAACTGGGTCACTTGCTGAAGTCGGTGGAATTAAAAAATCTACTTTCATAAAGGAAGAAAAAGCAAAAGGAAAGATGAGAGGTCATATCTGAGGGGGGGCTCTATGCTGAAGTTCATGACATTGGGAAATAGCATCATGGTAATGGCAAAATGGCAAATCTGACTTTGTGTTTATAATGTAATGGAAGAGGTGTGATAACTAAAATTTGACCCTCAAAAAGTAACAGAATAACAATGTTGTGTGCAGTGACAAATCCAGATTTGCAAGTTTGTGCATCTGCACTTCAAAGTTACATTTTTAAGCATTCAACAAGAGCAGTAAAAATTGAAGTCAATTGAATAAGCCTGAAGAAATTCAATGTATTTTTCTCATTTAAGGAGAGTGAGACGTGATTTGACCACAGTTTGCAAGCACCCCTCTGTGAAATAGATTTCTAATGGAGGCTGCACCAATTCCTGGCATGGAAAGAAAGTGCACAGTCCTGAGTTGGAAGAAGAAGGTACAAAAATGGCAGCTAGCAAAAGGCACAAAGCTTGAAAAATCAGTCATAGAATCACAGAATTATTTGGGTTGGAAGAAACCTTAAAGATCACTTTGTTTCAATCACCTACTAGGGCAGGGACACCTTCCACTAGACCGGGTTACTCAGAGTCCCCTCAAATCTGGCTTTGACAGGTGCTCCATCCCCCTGATCACCTTGGTGGCCTCCTCTGTGCTCACTCCAGCAGGTCCCTGTCCCTCCTGTGCTGGGAGCCCAGCTCTGGATGCAGAGCTCCAGGTGGGTCTCAGCAGAGCAGAGCAGAGGGGCAGAATCCCCTCCCTGCCCTGCTGCCCACGGGGCTCTGGATGCAGCCCAGGACACGTTTGGCTCTCTGGGCTGTGAGTGCCATGGCCGGGGCATGTCCAGCCTCTCACCCCCAGCACCCCCAAGTCCTCTGGGCAGGCCTGCTCTGGCTCTGTCCATGCCCAGCCTGTGCTGACACCAGGGGTTGTCCTGACCCAGATGCAGCACCAGCACTTGGTCTTGTTAAATTTCATGATGTCCCCATGGGCCACTCCTCAGGCTTGTCCAGTCACTCTGGAGGGCATCTTGTCAAACCACCTCAGCTTGGTGTCATCTGCAAACTTGCTGAGGATGCACTTGATTCCTCTTTCTGTCATTAATGAAGATAAAACACTGGCCCCAGTAAGGACCCCTGGGTGTCCACTTGTCACTGATGTCCTTTGGGGCTCAAAGGTGTTGACCTCTACCCTCAGGATGTTACTGTCCAAACAGTTTCGTATCCATCTCACAGACCACTCATCAAATCCATATCTCCTCTCAAAGGAAAGATGCAACCTGAGCAGCCCAGCTCATGTGCACACAAAATGTTCTGTTTCACTGGGACACAACCTCCACACAGCTCAAGCTAAGAACACACCTTTCCTTTGATCAGAATGAGTACTGGTAAGGACACAACAGTGCTCTTACCCCCAGCCTTGATTCACTAATCTAGGGCTAAATATTTACAGTCATTCTCTAAATAAATGGAGATAATGAAAGAGAAGAAAGAAACCTGTCGCCCTTGTAGCTCTAATTTACAGTGGGTTTTGCACTCCATATACTGCATATCTCCATCTCAGCAGGCAGCTCTCCTCTGGGAGGGATGGGTGTCATGGGCTGTTACAGAGGACACACAATGTTCTTGCTTCAGAGATTTATTTCATTGCTTCCACTATGAAAGGACTTCAGGCTCAAGCACATGAGAGCCCTGTGTGTGAACAAACAGCGGGAGCCAGTCAGACACACCTTTATATCTGTTTGGGGACTCCTAGTAACTGCAAAGCCAATTCAGCACCAGCTTCCCACAGCTGCTGGCCAGTAAAATACATCCTGGGAAACCAACAGCATCCAGTTCTAAGCTTAGCAGATTTCCTGTATGAAACCAGCACAACATATCTGGCCCCATGAGAATAAACAGCTTCTCTGGGTAGCTCTTCCTTCTTCAGTGGATTGAGGATTATTTATTTAAACAAAAAACCCAAACAGATCATCTGTGGTCAAGACATTATGCTGCTTTTGCTGTCATAATAGTCACTGTATGTGGAAAACTCTGTCAAGAGGAAAGACAGGAAAGGGACCCCTCCAGCATCTGCACAAAACTGAACTGAAGGCACTTGCTCATACAAATTTGAACTCCAGGAAGTGGCAGCTGGTGGCTGGACCAGCCAATGGAGCTGGTTTCAAACTTAAACCTGTGAAGAGCATTGACAACATCCTTCAAAAGGAACTTTTCATTTCAGAAATATTGGAATTGCCAGTTGTGACATTGTTCACGATTACTTACAAAACCTGAATTAATGCAAATAAAGCTTCAAACACTCCAATGCCCTGCATTTCAGAAACTAAACTTTCTAGCATAGTTTGTCCCCACTGCTGCTTCCCACTTACACAGACAAACTCATGACAGTCATGGCACCAGAATGAAAGTTCCCTAACAAAGTTTTCAATGTATTTATGGCACTTTTAACCTCCTGACATACTTGTAACAACAGCAGTCAGTGAACCCTGGGCCTTGACTGCTCTAAGGATTTGTTGAGCTCGGCAGAGAATGTTTTTGTGTTCCCCATCTCACTACTCTTTGGGATACCATGAGTCCAACAAGGCATGAAAGACACATTTCCCATTTGGAGGGTGACTGAAGGTCAGGCAGAATGATGCTGAGTCCCAGTGGGTGTTGAAAAGGCAGAGGAACAGCAGATCCAAAGCCCAGCACCCTCGCACAGGCCAGCACTGCCTGCTCCCAGCAGGGTCCCTTATCATTCCACCCTCGTGGTGGGAGGGCAGAGGTGCCAGCAGGAAGCTCAGCCAAAATCTAAAGTTTGCTGATCATGTAACTACAATAATTACCAAGACATGTTCTTGCTTCCATTAACTACAGCAGGATCTGGCAGCTGCCACATCCCTTCAGCCTCCTTGCCTAAACACAAACTTGGAAGAAAAGCATGAACAGAAACGAATTGACCTGGGAGCAAGAGGGAACTGTCAGGTTTCAGGTGACATGCGAGCACTAGCTGACATTGCTGATATTTATCTGCTGTAAGTAAACTCCTGCCTCGTGCTGGAGCCTGTGGGTACTCATGGCCTCCCCTCAGTTTGGATGTAAAGCAAAACTTCAAATTTTTGGGGCTTTTGTAAAGCCGAGACCAGCTGGGCTCAGTATCTCATCAGATAGGCAGGAGGGTGAAATTGGTCACTTCTACATCCTAAGAGGAAAAAAACCTGACTCAGTGTGTGTGTTACTCAGTGACTTGCAATGTCTACCAGGGCTAGGGTGTGTCCCATGAAGTCTGGGACTAGGGAAAGCGACACATAAAAAAGAATTTGCAAAAAAACACTATTCATTAGCTTGCAGACAGGCATTGCAGCACAGGACAGTAATTTTATCAGCCAGCACTGTTTGATATGAGTCTGATTCGTGTTTCCATTTGTTATAACCTACACAATATTTTTACTTTCAGAGACAAACAAGGAAATATACTTCTAAGTGAACATAGTGGTAATTAAATATCCAGCTTCTTTAGTTCAGCTGTTGTATGAAAAAGATAACAGACACAGGAGAATAAACAGGAAATACAGTATCTCCATGACTGCCATCTGTATAGATTATAGATAAGCATGAGGGGAGTTTGAAGGTTCACTGCGCTTCTGTTCACAGGGAGTCCTGATGCGCTGGCAATAAAACATTCCCTCTCTGACAGTTCGTTGATCAGGTTCACTCACCCTGGAGTTTTCATTATAGCAATTTCCTCATTAACGCCACATTTACCATCACTGAGTATGCCAATGTTACAAGTGGGAGTTTTTCTCAACACCAGCACCACAATAAAATGCAGTGCCCTCTGTCCAGAGAGCCAAATGTGTCCTGGGCTGCCCCCAGAGCCCCGTGGGCAGCAGGGCAGGGAGGGGATTCTGCCCCTCTGCTCTGCTCTGCTGAAACCCACCTGGAGCTCTGCATCCAGAGCTGGGCTCCCAGCACAGGAGGAACAGGGACCTGCTGGAGTGAGCACAGAGGAGGCCACCAAGGTGATCAGGGGGATGGAGCACCTCTGCTGTGAAGAAAGAGTTGGGGTTGTTCAGCCTGGAGAAGAAAAGGGTTTGGGGTGACCTAATTATGGCCTTGCAGTACCCGAAGGGAGCCAACAAGAAAGATGGAGAGAGATTACTGCAAAAGCATCTAGTGATAGGACAAGGGAGAAGAGCTTCAAACTGAGAGGGTAGGTTTAGACCAGGTATTAGGAAGAAATTCTTTCCTGTGAGGGTGGTGAGGCACTGGCACAAGTTGTCCAGAGAAGTTTTCAATGCTCCATCACTGGAACCATTCCAGTGGGGCTTTGAGCAACCTGCTCTAAGGGAAGGTGCCCCTGGCCATAGCAGGGCATTTAAACTAGATCACCTTTAAAGTTTCTTCCAACCCAAACCATCCTGTGATTCTACAGTTCATTCTCTGATGTCTCAGCCCCCTGAGCCACTAAATCACTGAATCCGGATCATCTCACCTGCTTAGAACACGACAGAGATAGAGGTAACTCCAGAGATCTGGCAAAAGATTGCATTCCAAAACATCCAATCCCTCCAGGAAACTCTCTTCCACAGTCTCAAATCTTTAACTGTGATCTAGCAAATGAAAATTTGATGACTCATAACAGTAACAGTGAATTAGGAGAAGCATTCAAGAATCTTATTTTCTTTTTTATTGGTTTGTGATGTCAAGTAGGCATTGACTGATGCCCAGCTCCTTAGCAACTTGTTTCCATGTGTTCACCACAGATTCCTTTAAAAACCCTGACACCACAGCTTACAGACTGTGGTTGGCCACTCTGAAGGTCCTGTGGTTATTTCTCATTCTCTGGCTCTTAGTGCTGTAACCACTGCACCTGCAGGAGAAACTTGCACTCCTTGGCTGACACATCCCAGGTTTTGTTCCTGGAAGTGTGCTGGAGGTATCTGCATTTGCTCACTAAGAGAAAAGAGGAAGCTGGGATCAATCAGTGACAGAAATAAGCAGTACCCGTGTGTGAGTTCCCCATATTCTACTGCAGGGAGTAAGGGCTGGGGAGGCTGCTGGGCAGCAGCAATAAACCATATTTCTTATCAATCACCATCCTGAAACACAGTCAGATCAGACAATCCAAGAAAGAGAGGGGTGTCTGGTACCAACCCCTGCTCTCCAGGGAGCCCTCTGAAAGCAAAGATAGGACATTCAACAGGGCTGAAATTTCCACCTCTTTAGTCTGCAATGGATTGTGTTTCTACATCCACATTAAACTCTCAGTTGTAGTGCATCAAGTGCTTCTGTCTGGAACACCTCACCTGAAACCCTTTTCTCTCAGCCCATCCTGTCACCACGCTGGTTCAATTTTGAGCTGATGTTGGCAAGCTCCTTGCTTGGCCAAGCCAAGGGGTGCTGCAGGCTGTGCCACACAGGACGTGCTTGCCAGGCTGTGTTGAGCAGTGGGACATCCAGGAATGTGTAATGGGACTTTGCAAAGCAGAGAGAGCTTCCACTCACTTCACTCCTCTCCCTCAGAGCACCAGTGCAGGGTTCTGCACCTGTGGTCTGGACTTTCTAAAGAAAGAAGGAGCAATTTCCTGTGACTTCCATGGGCATTGTGAGGCTGAGCCCATGGATGGTGCACAGGTGGGGTTTCGTGGCAGAGTGAGAACTGATGGTGCTGTCTGCCCAAGCCCAACTGTGCTCCTGGGCAGCATGACAAGGATCAGGGCTGGGCTGGTCAAGTTTCTGGGCATAAGCACCAGCAGGAACTTGCAAAACTTGAGTGTTGAGAAGAATCAGGGTAGGGGGCAATGGGCATGGCAATATTACATGAAACCCTTCAATGGACACAACAGACACACACTCTTGCTGCCAAGAAATTAAGACATATCTGCTTAGATTAGAATTAGTAAGATTTAATCTATTTCACAGGAAGAAATGAAGCTTTTTAGTGTATATTTTTACTTAGCACCATGCCTATTCTTCTCATTTTCCCCCTCACCGTTTTCAATGATCTCTTTTATGCTGGAGTATCAAGAACCAAAATAACTCAGTGATGGGGATCCCTGGCATATAAAATGTATTTTTAAAGATTTTGCTTTTTCCTGGAAATTCCATTGCCCAAATCTTCTGGTACTGGAAACACAAAATACCAGAGACATCAAACATATGCAATGTCGTTTATTGAAGCTTGAAACAAATATGTCATCATAGTTTGCTTTTCAAACCTTGAAATGTTAGAACAAGCTGTGAATGTGACAAATACACATTTTTTTCCTGAGCAATCTGTTGAAGCTGATGTGTCTTGGGCTAATATGTAATATAATGATAATACACCTCTGCATTTAGTATTCAATTCATTTTTGAGACTAATGACCATCTGGGTTCAGATCATAAATCTACCTTTACTTAAGAACAGTTGTGTCATAATAGCAGTGGCACTGCTCTGTTAAAACAGTTCATGTTGTCACAGTATTTTCCCTAAAGTTTTAAGCTGAGAAACAGTAATGACTGCGTATCCCTGGGTAGAAAGTTTTTTGAGTAATGTCCATAATATAATTTATTCGCTTTTCAATAATTTCAAATGAAATTACAGCTCCCTGAAGAAAACAATGAAGGCAGAAATGGTTTAACTCCATACTCGCCCTAAGGAGCACTGGAAAGGACAACAACTCCTGCAGGCATTTTTCTCCCACCTGCACCACATCCACTCAGTCAGCTCCTTTCTCTTTAACCCACATACCTGGTGGCCTCCTTCTGCTGACCTCTGTGGATGAAATGTTGTGCAGGTCCTCTGTGCACAGAATAGTCTGACCTAAAACTTTCTCCTGCCCAAATCCTACAGAATGCTTCTGGGAATGTGAGGAGTCCAGGTGATTTGGCTGCTGGGGAACTACTCTACCCACCACAGCCCAAGCCCTGCCCAAATCATTCCTGAGTCAGGCAGGACAACTCTGCTCCTCATGTGATTCAGTACTTCTGTGTCCAGAGGAGTAAAAACTGCCCAGATTTCTATTGCTCAAAGGGTCCCCAGAAGGGAAGAAGCAAACTGTGAAGCTTAAAAAGCATCGTGTCAGGCGTTGGCCAGCAACACCACAGACATCTATTACTGTAACAGTGTGTGCACAAAAGCACATGCACCATTGCAAGTCATCCCCATGTCTGTTAACCTAGCACCACATTTTTGACAGTGGATTTTGTTTTATCAGCACCTAAAACTGGGGTAATATTGCCATCACAGAAGTTAACAAATCTAACCTTAGCATGCTGCATATTTTGAACTCCCAGAGACTTCAAGTGAAGAAGTAAGTCCTTAGGCAAAGGTCACAAACCTTTTAAAAATGACAATTTGACTCGTGGTCATCATTAGGTTAATACATTATAGCCAAGCTGAAATACTTCTATTAATTTTCATAAAGGTCTGTCTAGGAAAAAAAGCTACTGCTAGTCATAGTTTTGTAACCATAGTGACACTTGGATTCATGGCCATGTGTCTCACTGCACACTGCATAAAATCTGCATTTCCCTGTACTACAGTCTGAAATTGTAACGTAAGTAGGGTGCAAATCTGAGAATTTCAAAAAAGCCTGAAGAATCAAAGTGTCGAAATACTATAGAATTCTAAAGGAATCTAAATGTCTGCTCTTGTCCAGCACTTTTCAAAACGCCCAGCTTTGTTCAAAGGGTCCAGTTCTGGTTCCCTGAAGTTTGGTTAGGCATTTCTTCACTAGCAAAACAGATATGATATTTGGCTAGTGGTGTCTTCATGCCTGAGGTCTGAGCTATGCAGATGCTACTCTGGGCCCCAGATTCATGTCCCAGGAGCTCCCAGTTCCACTAAGATCATGGATCTATACTGCAGGAAAAGTCTGCTGTGAGTGAAGTGGTAGAGTGCTCTTGTGAATGTGGGCTTTTGCTCTACTGGGAGAGACTGGATGAAATTATAGCTCTCTCACTGAATATCTGTATGAATTACAAAGCTTCCAGTTGCTAGCTGGCCTTTATGCTGATGATGTAAAATTGATTTCAAAACATAGCATGGGAAATTCCCAGCTGAAATGCCTGCATGCCACATTTGAAGCTGCAGGAAAGGTTTAAGTCTGTAGAGTTGAATTCTATCATATAAGTTAACATGAAGTTAGCTTGGTTAAGCTTGGTCAGCTCATTGCTCCTTTCTTCCTTTTTCATTTAGCAAGGAATAGAAATATTTCAGTTTCTAAATGCAAAAGACTCAACTTCCAATTGTCCTTACCAACATCAGCTTAGAAGTCTTTTGCTTTCCCACTGTGACTCCTTTGCTCTCTGTGCCATAAAGAGTGGAAGCCATTATTACAGTGCCTGGTTCCTCTGTTCAGCAGCTGTAGCATTCTTGAACTAAATGGAGCTGACCACTAACATAAAACTGGTGAAAGTGAGAAGTCAGGAGAGAGAGAACACCACCCTTTCCAAAGGATAAGTGTTGAGGTTAAATTTTTGCTGCAGAACAAGCTGGTACAACCTCCATGCTCCATTTTTATGTCCTGCTGACATGTATCACTTGTGAATACCTGCAGCTGAGGAGACTGGCCATAGTTTTGACTTGGCTGCCTTATCTAATTTCAAATGCCTTGCATAGTTAATTTTAAATGGAGAGGAACTACAGGTAATACTTAAGAAAGTTACTGCCTGTCTAGCAAAAGATCTGCAAAACCAAATTTTTTCTTTATACTGAAATTATTCTATCAGATAGAATGTATAAAACTGTCTTCACAGATATTGCTGGTTTCTCCCCTAAATGTGTAAAAAAAGACACTTGGATATGGCACTTAGGGATGTGGTTTAGTGGTGGACTTGGAAGTGCTGGCTTAGAGGTTGGACTTGTTGATCTTAAAGATCTTTTTCAACCTAAGTGATTCTATAACTCTATTAAGGTAGTAGATGCAAATGGCTTTGCTTTTCTGCTACCAAGGAATGTTGCTTAAAACTTATTTGGGAACTTAACATCCCATATTTTATGGGCTTTTCAGGTCACAGCAAGACATTGGTAGCAGAAGAAAACTGTCAAGAAGAGGTTATGGCTGAGGTATCCTTTAGAGGTTCAGTCAAGTACTAAGTGAAGATTTTTTTCTCCTGAAAAAACAATATTTCAATTAATCCTGCCTATCATAAGCAGATATGAAAAAACTCTGCTTTTAAATACATGAAGTGAGCAATGAATTTAGAAAAACACTGCCACTTCACCTTGATTCCTAAAAAAGAAAGGCAAGTGAGCATAAAGAGAACTGGCCCATGGCACAGGTATGTGTCTGTTGCCCCAAGGACCACCTTCACTAAGCACTCTTGAGTAAGCAGTGCTGGTGTTTCAAGTGGGTTTTGGAAAAGAGATGGAAGAACAAGTTAAACATTCATTACAAAAAATCAGAAAATTCTTGCAAGCCTGATTCTAGTGTCTACGCATGCCTAAGAAGTACTAGCTGCTGGTACATTGTAAATTATGTTACAAATTTTGGACTATTACAGAGAAAAAATCTGAAGCAGTAAATTATGACTGATAACCCTAGGCGATGTGTTTTCCCAGTTTTGATCACAGATTTCCATTTATGCCAGGTGGTTCCGAAAAAAATAAGGAATGCAAAACCTGTAAACAGAAGCTCTATTCAAGGAAACAAGACAAAAGCAGCTAGTGCCAAGCTGCTTGGTTGTTGTTTTCTTGGTTTTGAGGTGGTTTTTTTCTCAATTTAGTGTAATTTTGTTGTTTGAAGCCTCGCTGATCCCCATGTCTTGCTTTGTTACGAATTCGGGGCTGACCACACGTGAAGCAGCACTGAGTCTGTATGGATGGCAGCAAGCACTTGCCAATGCTTTTCAGCCTCTGGCAGAAGTGAACTGACAGCTGGTCTTTGCTGCAGGGCAGCCCTGTAGTGAAGAAGAGGACAAGAATTAGCTGTATTTTGCTGACACATTCCCTGTACTTCTGGAATTTTAAACTGCTTTATGCCAGACAGTCATGTCTATTAAGGGTATAATTTCGGGTGACTTTCTCTTCCCTTGTATTATGGGATCTTGACCTCCCCCTGAAATTCTAGGATCTTTTAGTGAACACATTACCTTCTGTTTTGGAAAACACCTCACTCATGACTGTTCAGTGAGATTTCACTTTTGTGGCAGACACAGCTGATTTGTGGTTTCCACTTTGACTTTTCTGCTGATAAGGGCTGCCAGAGAAAGTCTGGCAACAATGATTTGAGTCTGGTACTTTTGCATTCTTGTAACTGCCCTTAAGACAAGCCCCACAGGGTGACAGGGTGCACAGCCAGACAATTTACATGCAACTGTATGTTCAGCCTGGCTGTGCTTTAATTCCTGCAGCATCAGTAACTGCTCCTGCCTGAACTAGAGCAACTCCCTCAACACTGCAGCTGGGGAAACCCAATGAAAATTTGTTTAAAGGAAGCCTGAAACAGATGAAAGCAGTTCTTCTCACACCAGGCTGTGAACCTCTAGAATGGCTGTCCTCAGCATATGCAGCCCCTAGGGCTGGAAGTTAGGGATGGGAAGCAGAATGAAGCTTCCCTAATCCAACAGGAGATGGTTAGGGACAGACTTTGCCAATTAAACTTACAATCTGTGGGCCCAGGTGGGACCCACCCCAGAATAATGAGGAAACTGATGAGAGAACTTGCCAAACCATTCAATCACCTTCCAGCAGCCCTGGCTACCTGGAAAAGTTCCAGCTGACTGGAAATTAGCAGATGTAATGGTCATCTACAGGACGGTGAGAAGGAAGACCCAGGGAACTGCAGGTCTGTACAATTACATGAAAGAAGGTTGCGGTGAGGTGGGAGCAGGCTTACTTTGTCCCATTACAGTGAGAGGACATGAGGAAATGGCCTCCCAAAAAAGGAGGTTCAGACTAGCCTTAGAAAACATTTATTTGCTGTTAGGGTGGTCAGGCACTGAACTGACTGCTCAGGGAGGTGGTGGAGTCACCATCCCTGGAGGTGTTTGAGGGGTGTCTGGCTGAGGAGGTTTAGTGGCTTAGGGCTTACAGTAGGAATGCTCATGGATGGTTGGACTGGACAGCCTTGAGGGTCTCTTCCAATTGTGACAATTCCATCATTCTGTGAACTTGCTGCCACAGGAGAGGATGGAAGCAGACAGCATCACACCATCAGAAAAGGTTCCAACATACCATTGGAAGTTTAAATTAAAAGGCATTAAGGGAGAGCTTTTAATAGTTCTAATGAATTAGAACTTTTAATCATTAATAGTTTTAATTGCTAATATGTCAGTAGGGAATGCTGTGGGACTACCATGGGAATGAACCTCAGGAAAGCACTGAGCTCCTATATTCCTGCTAAGTAGCATTTTAATGCCATTGCTGGAGACATAAGGTTGGGCTGCATGGACCAGTGCTTACTCAGTAGGGCATTATGTTTTACGGGCCACTTGAGCTTTTATTCACACAAGTAACTATTACTAATACATGTAGGCACTATTTCTCTGAGTCTTTCTTTCTGAACATAAGAGGGACAGGAAATAAACAGACCAATCCACCCCTAGGGCAAAACATGTGTTCAAAACTCTGAACAGCAGCAGGAGTGACGCATCACTCTCAAGAGCATGTCAAATCTGCACTGCCCTCAGGATTCAAACAATTGTCTCACTGTCAAATTAGACCCTTAGCACTGACTTACTAATAGGGAAGATCTCCCCCTGAAAGACTTCTGAAAGCTTTTCTAGAAGAGGTCTGAGTTGTTGCTGTTCTTACCTGAGGGTATCTGCTGGATACAGCTCATACGGACCTGCATCCTGCTGTAAGCTTCCCCCTTCCCCTGATCTTCTTTTTTGGGTATTAACAATCTACACAACTGGACCTTTAAAGGACAGAGGTACAGGACACCGTGACCCTAAGAGTATTTCTCTCCACCTCTTGGCTTTGGACAGTCTCACCCTGTGGGACACTGATTTTTTTACAGTGTCTGTAAGAATTTGCTTGCTTGCACTCCCAGTCCTGAATTTCCAGCTTCCACAGAAGGATCTACCTTAACAAATGGCATCTGCTTGGGACTCACTGTGCATCCTTCCACAGGGTCAGGGTGACCTTGTAATTACTGAGCCCACAGTACTCAAAAGAAGTCGATAGATTGAGTCAGACCCCAGTTTTTGCAGAACCTCAGCACAAATGGAGAAAGCTGTTTCATGCAGGTGTATTGCTGTACCTGTATTTTTCCTGCACTCTTGCAGATTGCACTTCTGGTATTTTGTGGGCTTGGCTTTATCCTCACACATAGTGTCATCTTCAGTTTCATTAGTTTCTGTATTCATGCACTTCACAGTTCTTTGCTGAATGCCCCCTCCACAAGAAACAGTGCACTGAAAGAGAGTAATTTTAACATATATATATATAAAACTTGT
This sequence comes from Petroica traversi, assembly GCA_025920805.1. NCBI lineage: Eukaryota > Metazoa > Chordata > Aves > Passeriformes > Petroicidae > Petroica > Petroica traversi. Next base: position 11,974,930 of record JAHLSL010013733.1, on the reverse strand, counting down.
TTTTACACAGAAATTTTGTAACATGCCAATATTTGAGCTGTGATGTGACAGGAAGATAAAACTGCCACGTGATCCAGAAGGAATGGCATCACAGTTCTCTGTGTACTGTAAACTCCATCCAGACACCTCCATGGTGCTCTGTGGCCAGATTTGGTAGGGTACAGGAGAGGGCAAATAGTATAATTACAGCATCTAGGAATGTATAAACAGAGGGAGAGGATTATTTCCTACAGAGGAGGAAAAGGATGATTTGCAATGCCAGTCCTACAATACAAGAGACTAGTAAACCAAATTAGAACAAAATAGGACAGTTTTTCTTTCCTGTGTTTTCTGACTATCTAAGTTAAAATGAGTAACTAAATGCAATGTTAGATTTATAAATGACCAAGCTAAGATTTATTAAAAAGCCCAGTAAGTTTTTGTTTCTTTCCTGGCATTTAAACATTGGCTACTCTTGTTTTATGACCACAAAAGAACTGCCAGCTGCTTGTTCTGACTGCACACAGAAGGCCATAAAACCCAAACACTTTCAAAATATCTCCGTGTACCATTCTGTAAATGTAATTAATTCTTGTAACTTCCCACAGAGTCTGAGAATTCCAATTAATTTTGAATTCTTCTTCTCTACAGATAAATAGTGACAGCAGATAAATGAGATAAAGAATTCAACAGAGAGAATGTCAGCTAATGAAGTGCAAGAGAGGAAGGCAGGAGTGGAACTTCTGTCATTTTTCTGCAAATTATCCCTCTCCAATATGTATCTCTGTACATGAAACACAATAGTACTGGGGTGAGGTACTCTGAAAGATCTAAGGTGTTCTTGCAACCACTTCATATTGATGTTTAAACTATCTTTATAAAGTAAAATTATTAATGACTGCATAGTATAGGATTAATAAATCAGTAAAATAGTTGCTATTATGTTTTGTATTTGGTTGATTATTTTATGCACTTCACTTCAATATTTAAGTAATACACTAATTCTATATTACATAATAGTCATGTGCCATCCAATGGCTTTGTGTCAAAAACAACTCTTTACATTTTCTGTGTTAAATGAGACTCCAATGTTTCCTGATTTGAGGCTCCTGCTTTTAGCATTCCTTCAATATTTCATTCTGCTGTGAGCAGTATTTGTAATGTATGCAATCTTTATTAAGGAAACTGGAGGGAAAAGTTTATTAGATATATCAGTCTCTTTATAGATAAATATGTATAGCAAATACTGCAAGGTTCCCCAAAGATATGCCTTATATTTGTCAGTAAGACTTCCAGGTACTAAGTAGGAGGCTACTGGTCAAAATTCAGAATTTCTCTTTGTGTAGGCAAAGTACAAAGTACAATAGTCCCCAGAGTTGTTTTGAGGATCTCCCAATCCTCTCCAATAGCTTCAAACAGTGGAAAATTTCAAACAAGCAATGGAAGAATGTTAATGGTAAAATTCATTTTTTCTTAGATAAGATAAAAAAATTTATGACCTCCAACAACATCTAACAGAGCTACAGAAAGTAGAAGCTACAATATCTGTCATGTGAAGGAACAGACGTGGGCTGGCAGTGGAATGTGCAGTAATGTTTTCGAAAGTTCTTCTCTTGTTGCTTCAGCTGCACATGAGAAACTGTACTTACCACGGGCACTGAGGTTCAGAGACAAGTGGGTAATATCACCAAACATGGCCAACTCATGACAAAAAATAAGACAGAAATACACTGAAGCCTACCGGGCTCCAGGGCTGGTGAATCCACTGAGTGCAAGGCTGGCTGTTGCAGGAGGCAGTGGCATCAGGTCTTCTGGTCCAGTCACAGTGCCCTTCCCGTGGGCAGGAGATGAGCCGCTCCTGCTGGCCACCACCACAGCTCCTCGAACACTGACACAACAGGGGCACAGCCAGAGGGGAGAGAGGATGAGAAACCAGGAACAGACCACAGAGACAGCTGGAGAGTTCATTTAGAAATGTGGGGCCACAGCTAACAAGAACCCAGGGACACGGGCCTATGGGTTTAGGAAGATGTACTGGTTAGCCTGCACATCCAGTCCTAAAGTCCAGGCATAAAGAAAAGCTCTGCACTGAGACACTTATTCCATGTGCTTGGAAGGAGACAGAGAAGAAGCTGTTAAGTGGGGAAAAGCTGGTCCTGGCACATCAAATGAAGGACTAAAGGACATAGTGGAAGTGCTCTAAGTGACACAGAACAGGCAACACAGAACTGTTCATCAGCATCACCAACACCAGGAGCATCTCTAACAAGAAATAGATTAGAAGTCATATGTCTGCAGGATTGATCTGCAATATTAACTGAAGACAGAACAAGTTCATAAGATGTAGCATCTCCTTTTTATGAGGTGGTTGGGGACACTAAAATTCAATCCATAGAATAATTGACTTATTTGGCAGTAAAAGTGTCATACAAAATAGATATCGAGGTTGTTTTTTAAACATTGTTCTGTCCACATTCTAGAATTACTTATCCACTGATTTTTTAGAATTTTTTAACTAAGTCTATAGTAGACTGTGCTTGAAACACATGAAGTATTTCATACTCTGATAAGAAACAAGGTATCAAATATACTTTGAATAATGCATTGTTACTGTTGTACAAGGAACTGCACCTCTATAGACAAAGCAATATATCTGACATCTGATAAATGAACCTTTTCAATCCATTTCTATCTGGTGTCCTTAGCATGAGGACAACTGGAAGGGTTGGACTGATGTTTTTATAAAGTATTTTCAGTGGCAAACAAGTTCAATCATTTGGCTATTTTTATTTTTCCAACCCCGGCTGATTGCTCTGACAGCACACCCATGTTTCCTCCATGATCTGTTAACGGCCTGTAATGAAAATGTGATCACCTCCCTTAAAATGCTGAAGCATTAGGTCCACAGGGCTGCAGAATTGTAACACTTTCTCCAGAGCTGCTTTCAGTGAGGTTAAATTCTAAAATAAAATCAGACCACGTGCTTTAGCTGACATAAATATGTGCCTTGCTGCCTCTGAGTTTGTTGGCAGAGATTTATGTTACAAAGGGACCCAAAAGCCACATTTATCTTATAGAAGTCTAAGCCTCTGCTCCATAAATTTCAATCCAAAAGTGTAAAGCTAAATTCTAAATTCACCATAATGAGAAGGCAACACTAAAATGACAGGAAAAAGGATTCATCTAAATGAACCACATTTACTGATCCAACAGGATAGCTAAAACAAATTTTCTTCCAGGCCATCTGCTTCTCCCTTTCAGAATATGATAATTTACAGCTCCAGCTGTAAATCACATGCAATCCTAAGAATGTGAAGCCTTAGGAACACCTGTGCTAATTTTTGCTGCAGCCATAAACAGGAACTGCAGAGTGGCACTCACCAGCTGCGTGTCTTCCTTGGAGCAGAAGTTTACCTGGCAGCCAGGATCCAACTGCTGTCACCTGAAAGGAAACTGCTGATTCACAAAGCTTCTTTTAAGGAACAGTACCTCACTCCATGGCTCCACATGCCATTGCAAGCAAGGCTCTGAGTTGCAGCTGGTGTTGAAATGTGGTTTATAGCCGAGTAACTGGCAGTGGAAAGGCCTGAGCAGCCGCTTCTCCCGAACATCAATGCAGTGAACATCTCGAGTCTTGAAGCCTCTGCTGCAGTTCACAGAGCACTGCACACAAAACAGAGAGGGGCACATCTCCACATGATGCTCCACTGAGGGGCTGTTCCTTCCCTAGCCACAGAGGAGGAGGACAGCCTGAGCTTTGAGCATCCTGAACAGAGGGAATTTGCAGTTTACTGTAACACTGATTTGTTGTGAGGATTAAACACCGTGGTTTTCCTCACAGCAGCCCGGAACATGATATGTAAGAACTTCCCCTGCTACACTGCTATGGCCATTAATAATATGGATATATATCTAACTGGGAAGTCTTGCCAGCTATTTCCAAAAATGTCATAGCGTGGAAGAGTCATAATGCAATAAATACGAAAAACGGATTCTGTATGCAGGGATATTCTCTGTTCCTTAGTTGCTTCAGAGAGAGGAAGGGAGTGAGTAGCAGTTCCCATTCCCACCTTCGTTGCACCTCCATGCCACCTGAAGATTCCATACTCCAAGAGCAGCCTAAGTTTGAGAGAATGGGAGGGAAGACAGAGGCAGCCTGAGCCTCACTCACAGCCTGTGAAATCACTGCTCAGCTTAGGGCTCTGTTGAGGAGCTAAGTGAGCCCTTCCAGCCTCATTTTTCTAGCCAGAGCTTCTTCCAAGCCTCATGCAGCATCACCAGGTCCTGTCTCCAGGCACCAGCATTCAGGACCTCTTCTACTTTTTGAGGAAGAACTGAGTTCCTACCCCAGGATAAGGAAAAATACACATTTTGTCTTCAAACAGAATTAAAGTCAATTCTAACTGCACCACTGAAAGTTTCTCAGATCAGCTTTCACCTTTATCACTATGATGCAATAGCAACTGAGGCTGATCTCCTTTGCATAAATAAGAATCCTTTAGGAATTCTTTGATGCAAGGACCTGAACATAATACTTCCCCTAGGAAATGAAGAATGGATGTAAAGGGAATCCTTACTCTTGTCCACAGGACAAATTTCTGTCTCTCTGGGTAGAAACAGAAGTGGCTGTGTAAGAAACTGAGTACAACACTCTCAAAACTCATGCAAATTATATCTGGCATTAAAAACAGACTTAAAGATTTAGTCTGAAGTATCTTTCTTTTAGGGGAGGGGAAAAATTAAATTAGAGAAGAGGAACAGAAAAAGCTCTACTACACTAGCAGGGAATCCAGCCACCTTCTGTGATAAGGTGTCTTAAATATGTTTGAAATGAGTAATAAAAACAATTGCCTCTTGTAAAGCAAGCAAAATTTAACCATTTTACTTATGAAGCTGTAATTAGGTTTGTATAGTACACTTGATGGCAAATGAGGGTAACACAAATCTGACAGGAGAAGCCTCAAACTTGTTTCGTAACCGGTCTGACATTTTTTAAAATTTGCTTCCTGTAATATTTTATCATTAAACCTGATTGCTAGCTTTTTTATGTGACAGGACCATCATTCACTTGTTGCAAGAGCAATGACATTTATGAAGAAAAAGTGAAGGTGAAATTGCCCTACTGCAGCTGGGAGGGCAGGATGTCTATGTATCTTTTAAAATTAATTTTGAAGGCTTAAATGTAGTTATGTAAAGCCTTGGCCTTTTCTGAACTTTCTAAAGAGACATGTAATTCCTGTACAAATCAATTTTAAGTCAAAGAGCTCAATAATAACACAGGTTTTGTAACTATAACCTTTTATTTGTATCAATCTGCCCTCTAGCCCAGTGGCAACAACATTGTCCACAGAAATTATTGGTACTGAAAAAGTTTTGAGACACTTGACTTTTTCCTTATTAAATCAACAATATTTAAAACAGAATTTTGTAGTTTGTCTGTTTTCAGTCTTGAAAAATAACCCATGGTTTGAAACTCAATTTCCAGACTGCATGGAGACAAAATGTAATAAGCTTCCAGGTGTTCCTCATACAGCTTAAAATACCAAATTGGGACTCAAGCACAGTTCTTTGGGTTCCACTTAGCACATTTAGCACCCTGGACACTCTTCTGTCCCTCCATCAGGCTATGGTTACAAAACTAGGACCAAACAGAACCCTACACAGAGCAGGCATTCTCCCCGGTACAATTTAATTTTTGTTGTTGGTTAGTTTTGGGTTTTTTTTAACATGTAAAACTTAGAAGTTACATGAATGAGGAACAGACCATGTTGTATAAGAGATGAACATGGTGATAAGGGTGAATAGGAACATGGAACTTCCTCTCCCAAATTCCCATTGCTTCTTAAAATTGGGATATGCCACTAGAGACAGAGATTAAAAAGATGCCACAAGGAACTACGTACAGATTGGCCCTATCATCTCCATAGAACATGAGCAGTGAGTCCTGATTTGGCTCTAGATGCAAGAGTTAATGAGCACAACCCACCACAGGAAGAACAAAATTCACAGCAGATGTGCTTCCAGATATAACTTGGTCAGGAAATTAGTAAATTAGTGCTGAATGGTCAACTGGGAATCATGTATGCATTCACTGAGTAAATAATTGTTTTAAAAATGAAGTATTTAGAATCTCATACTCACTGAAATTTGCAAGCTTACTGTTCACACACAGCTCTGAATGAAGTTACCTTGCTCCAATTTCCTGTTTTCCAGCTAGCACATGGGCGGAGATAACATCTCCGTGCAGGATCAGGCTTTTTCATGTTCTGACAGTGAGATGTGTTCCCGCTGCTGCACTCCACTTGTCTCCAGAAAGCCCCCATTCCACAGGTCGTAGAGCACTGCACAAGGGCAAAAGGAAAGCCCATGGGCAAACTCAAAATTAGTACGTCAGGAAACAATCCCAGAACCTAATCCCAGGAGCCATTTTAGATGACATATGTTATCTGAGATACTCAAAATAAGACTTCAAATTCACCTCAATTGTACTTAATATTCTGAAGGATGGCTTTTTTTGGTTTCTTAAGACCAATCCTGATTTATACTGTGCAGTTCTTTTCTTTGGCATAATGCTTACCAAGACATTCTAAATCTGTACCAGCTGTTCCATTGTTTTCTTCTGGTATCTTTCAGGATCCAAAGCAAAATGTAATTGCATCCAATCTTCAGCATTGCTCCCTCTCTACCCCTAATACTGCTGATGAGATAATTGACAGCATGATGCTGAAAATCCTTAAAAAATGTGTGAGAATCTTGGGAAAACTGTAAAGGAAAATGTTTCTCTAAATTATTAATTCAGGAACTGGCTGAGTGTTTTCAACATTTGGGAGGATTTTTGTGTCTGAGGAAAGAGAATATTGATTACTCCAGTCCATATCCCAAGAGTTCACACTCCTCACAAAAAACCAAAAAAACCAAAAAATTGTATTCTGAAGCATGAAGGGGTGAAAAGTTGTTGGAGACACTCGATTACCTTTTTCTGCCTTAGAATGGGTGGAACAGTGAACTATTCGTGTAGAGACAAATTCAACACACACTAAGCAGTCTGTAGCTGGCATGAGAAACTCCATAAATAATCTTGGATTAAGTCAGCAAAATGATGAAGAGTGCAAATGCTATTATGTGGTTTGAACTCCCTGTGGGGAAGTGGGAAGTTAAATATGGAAAGCTGAGTAAGTTTCCTTGGAAAAATAAGGAATCTTAAGCTGAAGCTAAGGCAGGGGAAAAAAAAATCAATGCTGGAGATTTTTCACCTCATGGAGATTCCTGGGATGTGTGTCTAAGTGGTTGCAAAGTCTTGTTAAAGGAAACTGCATACCACTGTTCAGTTTTGCCCAGCGACACACCTATCCAAGACAATTTTTCTGACTGAGAGGAAGGACTGCCCTTGTCTTGCTTTCTGATGGCTTGATGCCTTCCCCAGCTTTGTATTACCAGTCTGACAACACCAAGACTTTACTGAAGGGCTGCTTAGTCTTTGAATAAAGCCCCATTCTGAGCCCAGGTGAGAAGACCAAAGACAGGTCCATGGATGATGCTGGGCAGACCACAGTGAGAAAGATTTATGTTCTTGTCTGAGGAAGGTGAAACAGCAAGATTCTTCAAACCCTGTTGTGTGCAGGCACAGGGCCAAGACAGAAAGGCTGATACTGCAAAGGGTTTCAGGATAAAGCCTTAGCTTTGATTCTAAGTAAGTTTCAGAAGACACAACTGCTTTTCACTTTGTCATTTGGGAGCTAAGATTTCCTCTTGGCACAGCAAGCGTCAATCAAAGGGAGAGAAAGTGCAGGTGACTTTATGTGACCAATTGCAAAGGGGTTATTAGAATGAGCTGATCTGGTGGTAATAGAGTATCTTTGATACCCAGACAGCTCTTAGAAAAGGGAAAGTGTCGTCCCAGAATGGCCCAGGAAAGGAGGAAAGGAAGTAAAAGTTACAGACAGACAAGCACTGGTGGACTTTGGCACTGTTTAGCCCTACTCAAATTATTGCTCTCCCTTGAGGGGGCAAGTGCCAGCCCTGTTATGGAACATGTCACAACCTTTCATCTAAGTGACTATCACTGTTCTTGGCACTATTATTTACTGGTAGAGACATCTCCTACAGAGCAAAGCAATGCCAGAATATTGGCAGCTACTAAAAGAGAAAGAGCATAGCAAGACATTCATCAGTGTAGGTTCAGCAGTCTCAAAATACTAATGCTTTGGAGAGATGTCATCTAAAAACAGGCTCAAAGCTATTCTAAGGACGGACAAACAGAAAGAGCAAAACTAAAGTCAGAAAACTATAGATTAAAAATTATATAAAAGTAATGAACAAAAAGAAAAGGTTCTGTGAATGTCAGACTTGAGGTGTGTATGTGAAATAGATAACTTTTATTTAATGAGAAAGAGAATAGCTGACTTTATTAATATAACCATGGAATGGTTGAAATCGGAAAGGACCTTTGCACAAGTAGGGTCCCCTGGAGGCCTTTGCCCAGAACCATGTCCAGATGGCTTCAGAATATCTCCAAAGATGGAGACTCCATAAATTCTCTTTTTCATCTCTTCCTCAAATTTGAAAAATGAAGCTCAATTCCCATAAAGTTTATTTTAACAAGAAATAAAAGCTTGAATGAGAGTAGCAGAAGATTGTTAGATGCATTAAGTATCCTCAAACTGACTTCATCGGTTCTGTGAAACCAAATGTATTAACCTTATCTCTACATTCACTCAACTGCTCATTGAATAATCTTTGAACTGTTGAGAATTAATTTTTGTAATAGATTGGAAAAGTCCCAGAGGATTGGATAACAACATCTTTCAATTTATCTCTAGGAAAAGAAAAAGTTCTATCTGTGGTCTAATGTAGTGGTTCAACCAAGCTGACTTCACAAAGAGATAAAAACCAAATTATTAAACAATCAAGATCAACATGGCAATTACTAATGAAGATGATAAAGTAATAGAAAAGCCCACATGGACCTATCCAGAAGAAATAATTCAATTGAGTCTAATATCCTTTTCTGACAAGGCAACGTGGCTTAAAGAAAATAAGGAGCTGGCTGGTGTGAAGCATTTTTACGTTATTGTGCAAAGCATTCTTTTAGCAAATGGAAATACAGGTGAAATAATAACAAAATTGGTGTTAAACTAACTGAAAAACCGTAACAAAGTGGTTCTCAGTGGTTCAATGTCAAAATGAACAGAACATTTCACACATGGTTCTGCAGGGCTCTGTCCTGCCAGGCTCTCTTCAGCATTTTCATTAACTGAGTGAGGAAAGACAGCATGCACTTAAAGACATTTGAAGATGATGGAAGAGCTGTCAGGTATGTTGAAATCTGAATTCAGTGACACCCCACCACAACAAAAACTGTAAAAAAGCAGTAGCCTGAAATACAAAATGCAAAATACTACACTTAGGAAAAACTTTTTTTATGCACACACACATCTATATATCTCTATCTATATATCTATATCTATATCTACACACATATACATACAAAGCTCTCAAATGTAACTGAGAAATACTGTAGTAAGGATCCAGGGTTTACAAATGGACCACAACTGAATACATCAATCAAGATGGTTACAAAACAAGACAAATCTCATTTCTGTGTTTACAAAGAGGGTAATAAATAAAAGTATAGTAATTACTTGATTTTATATACCATGTGTCCACTGGGGCCACAGTGAACATCACTGATAAAAAATATGTGATGAAACTGAAACAAGGCCAGAGAAGAACAACGAAATTCCCAAGATATTTAGAGAACACAAAGAAAATCTCAAAGAATTTAGATGTCAGACCACAAAAGAGTTGTTAAGAAGATAATTTTCCTCCACAGTCAGCACATAAAAAAATAGAATCTTCATTTTCAGTATGAAACATATTGGTTATGTGAAAGGAAAATATTTCAAGGTAGATAATGAATGACTAAAGGACAGACTGAACTATCTCTGTATAGGCCTTTGCTTAGGCGGTGTGGCTTGGGGGCACAGTCTTTCCTTTGGTGTTCTCTTGTAGGGACTTGCACACAAGCAGATCTAAACACAGGCCTTCTCTTACAGGGGTAGGTGCACGAGGGAATGCTTCACATCCCTCTAGAATATGGGAAGCTAAGGCCATTCTCACCTGGCCGAAGGAAGGCACAAGATGAAAGTTCAAACTTGCCATCAAGAGTGCTGGTGCAGCAGGGACAGAGCAGGGGTCTTACCCACTGTCTGCATCCAGCACAAACTCAGAGCTCTACACATGCTTCCACTGACACGGGATACACTTAATCATCTCATGTGTCCTTTCGGGCTCCGCATTTCTGCATTTCTATGATTTTTAATTATTCCCAGCAGACCCAAGAGCAAACAGGTACACAGAAACAGACCTTAGATACCCTTTTCCACCAATACTGAGGCACAGAGGCAGATCAGCACTAGGAGGTTTCCAGACCTGACCCTGTTTAGCTTGGTATAGAAGGCCATCAAAAAATGAGATTATTAGTTCAGATCCAACACCCCTCACTTTAAGTACTGTGATTTCAAGAATATAAAATCTATTAGCATAAAAGACTCCATTTACATTTAAAAAAACCACTTTACAGTGGGAAGGATATTAAATAAAAATTTGTAAAATGTGGCCAGGCCCCGTGATGTACTCATTCTCTGTAAGCAACCTAATCTTATATATCCACAGTTATCAGTGTTTTTGTGGTAACTATTTCATATGTATAATAGAGATTTCATAGAAATCTCTATTTCCTCAGCAGTGTTTCAGACTCTCCAGCTCTTCACATTCTCCACTTCTTATAAGCAAAAAATAACTTACCTCACTCCAGTTGCCTACTATCCAGTAGGCATCACTGGGCAAACTGTTGGATGTTATTACGTGGCTATTGTCTGAGACATTCATTAAAACACCGTCAGATGCTGCACTTTGGTTCCTCAGAGCATGCCTGGGAGCTGGGGATTGTGTGCTGGTCATTACAGTGTCAGGCAGCTTTATTTCTTCTCTGCTGTCAGTCTGGGCTCTTGGTGCATGACCAGACTCTGAGGGCATTTCTGTCACCAGTGCTTGTGGTGTAGTTACCTCTACAACAGGCACATCAACTTGCAGACTGACAGTGGTTGCTGCTGTTGGAAAAGCCAGCCCTGGTGCTGCTCTGATGGCAGGGTCGAGCACAGAAGAGTCTTGGTGATGAGATGCTGGTGGGGACTGGGGAGTCACACTCTCATTCTGAGAGTCAGGAGAGGCAGCGTCCAAGGTTGTGCTTCTGGTTCTGATTTCAGGGTTGAGTTCTGTGCTGTAAAAGAGATCAACTGTTTTCTTGCTGACTACAAGTGGGACATCAGTGTTGTCAGACTCCTCTGTTAAGTAATCATAGCTAGAGGTTATTTCTGGATTACTGGTAAAAGAGGAAACAGGAATGTCCTCACTTCTTTCTATCTCATTCGCTGCAGTAGAAACTGGCTCACTTTTAGAGGTGTTCTCAGCATGCCTTATAATTTCAGTTCTTAAGCTGTTTTGAAAAGGCCATGGAGTAGTATTTTGATATGAGCTGTTTTCAGTAGAAACATTTGCGTAATTGTAAACATCACTTGATCCAGCAAAATGATTTTGTAATGTCCTGTTGGCTGATCCCTCTTTTCCTGAGACATTACCCAAACCCGAAGATGTAGGCAAACAGGGAGTTACACTTTCATGCTTGGGTATTTTTGTTGTTGTGTGGATCCTGGGGTTTGGTCTGAGTATTCTGCGAGGAAGACTCCGCTCAGGATCAGCAGTTGTTTTTCTGATTATGATCTTGCCTCTTCTGGGTGCCTGTGGGCGCACCAGAAATCTTCCAGAAAGGCATTGTTGAAGACCACACAGGGCCTTAGAGTTTGGTCTCTTGGAACTATCACATGGCTCATCATTATTTTTGGCACAAGTGACATTACGAGTCCTTATTCCACCACCACAAGTGACTGTGCACTGCAAAAGGAACAGAATTAATGTATCTCCCTTCTTCACTCAGCTGCACAGGAGTATCAGATTGCATTTGTTTGTAATAAAAAAGTATCATGACAAATAATCAACTTTTTCAAAGCTTTTTCTGAAGAACAAGCCCTTTATTCTAGTGATGTTCTCTCATGAAGTTCTTTACAAATTTTTCGAACAGTAAATGTCACCTCAGGGAATTAGCAGTGAAAAAAGAGTACATGATAAAGACAAAATATCAAAGTAATATTATAGAATTTGATTTTTTCATTGACTCACAAAGTCACCTAGCCACTACCTTTTCCACCAGATTATAACACACTAAAAACCTGGAATCAAACCCACACCTGACTGACTCAGTGCTGCTCACAGTGCCACAAACCTGCTGTGGTGATCCATGCAGCTCACAGACCCTTGCTGACTTAATGAAATGGATTTTTCAATCAGTCTTAGTAGAGCCACGAACTGCTGCCAGAGCTACTACTAGCATGTCTCTCCTCAATTAGACACTACTGAAATTAATTAGCTAGCCTGGCTTCTATTTAAATGACAGTACTGCTGTGTATAAAGGGTGCTAGGAGCTAAGGAAACCCAGCTTTTCTGTGATGTTTTTCACCCTCAGGTCCACAGGCACGGCCATGCCTTCAGCAGCTGTCACTTCACTAAGAATTCTGAAAATCACACTTCTCTGGATTTATATACTGGATGACTGATTGAGTAGGAATGGGGACGTTACAAACAACATTCTGGAAGAATCCTTCCTAGGATACAAGGGAGCCTAACCAGGTGCTCAACATAAAATGATGAACACTCTTTTTGCCAGGACTTTAATGTCTCTGGCATATCCAACTTATTAGAGAGCTAGTCTGGGTCATGGGACAGTAGAAAAGCCAGTGACCTTGCGTTGCTGGGGCACTCTGGCATTCATAGCTGTAAAATAACATCAGCTCCGCAGCAACAGGAGCAGGAAAGCAACAGATTAGCCTCTCAGTAGATAGGTTCATCAGCTCCTGTCATTAGGGCAGGTGAAATAGCCTGTCCTACACTCTCTCTCCAGTTTCTGCAGGTGTAAGAATGCATTTTTGTCAGTAAGTTGTAAATACGATCCATCAGCACACGAGCACCGGCACTGTACCATTCCTATATAATTGTACTGCTAGTCATGTAAACTCAATCTGGTTTTTTGCAGGTATTTAAAACATGGAGGTTATTCAATTAACAAAACAATCAGTGTTCTGTGACAATGGAGTCTGAGCAACATAAACCAATCCAACACAGTGACCAGCTTTTTTTAGTTCAGTATGTGACTCTGTCCTCACAGCAGTGAGTCCAGGTTAAAAAAAAAAAAAAAAAAAAAAAAGACTGAGGAGAAAGATGAGAGATTTTTCAAAATAGAAGGGAATATAAGATTTTCAGCTGAAAGGGACCCTCAACGATGATCTACTCCAAGTGCCTGAGCACTGCATGGCTGACCAGAAGTCAAAGCATGCTGCTAAGGGCATTGTCCAAATGCTCCCTTAAACAGGCTGGGGATATCAAACACCTCTCTAGGAAGACTGTTCCAGTGTTTGACCACCTTCCCAGCAGAAAAATGCTTCCCAATGTCCAGCCTGAACCTCTCCTGGTGCAGCTTTGAACAATTCCCATAGGTTTCCAAAGCTATGAGGAAAAAAGGCAGAGTCCTGAATGCAAGAGATATGAATTTTAAAAAATGTAAAAAAGCTTCTTTGTTGACCTACATGACATGACACAGAACCTCCCCTTAGTCTGGCCCACAGCAGCCTCTGCTCTCACTCAGACTCTTTAGCAGTAAGCAAACCATGTTCTACAGTCCCCAAAGGTCAGAAAGTTAAAATGCAACATTTGCTGAAGTCTTTAAAAATCCGGGCTGCTTTTTTTTTTCTTCTGTACAAAGGATTTGTGAACACATTAAACAATAAAAAAGTATTTAAAAAAATTTAAAATGCAAAACAGCAGGTTGTTGGTCCTCTCTGCTGATTATAATAGGTCAGTGTTTCAGCTGACATGAATTTACCTCAGTCCAGTTGCTCACTGTCCAGTCAGATGGGCACAAGATATCTCTGTTGCATGACAGATGGGTTTTTGGTTTAAGCAGGTGCTGGCACGCCGTGACATCCAGAGCCTGCTCATCAGATCCCACTGTCTGGATGCAAAGTACAGTTCTCTTCTTCTGGCCTGTCGGGCCACATGTGGTTGAACATTTCTGCCATTCTCCTGCCCACCACCTGAAAATCAGAAACATCAGCAAACAACCCACTACAAGCACATTAAGGAAAAGGTCACAGCAAGAAAAAGAGCCAGTAATTTAAAATCTGGGCCCAGATATATGCTCAGATCACTCAAGCTCTCCCATTCACCCTGTGCTCTAGTACCACCTAGTCAGTGAAAGGGAGAAGACAGAAGTAGGCAGGATTTCCAGACACAAGCAGGCACTAAGCATTATGCTTCATTCAAGTGTAATAATCTACTGAGCAGTCCTTCAAATCCAAATTTGAGGAATTGCTAGCAAATTTACTTAAGCAAGTAGATCTATTTACTCTGTCCTATGGTTTTTCTATTTACTGCTACATCACCCCAGAAGAGTTAACAAATCAGAACCACTGGGGAGTCAGTAATGACAGCAGAGGTGGAGAAGGTCCACGGGCTGGTCTAAGCAGCCAGTACTGCACAAGTATCCAAAGTGGCTCTTCTCAAGGCCTGTTCCCATTAAGGGAAGCAGTGAGGCACACAACCCCCAAAACAGGTTAGTCAGAGCTGGGCTGCATGGGATCAGTGCCCTGCAGTGCTGTCTCTCTGGGCATGGTGTCCAGCCCTGCACTAGGCTGGACTTTTCTGTACTTCATTCCTCCACAAAGTAGAAACAAGCCTCTTATTGAGTCTCTGTCATGATTAAAGTCAGTCTCATACTGTGGTGTGCAATGATCCATCAAATTACAGATAACTTTCCTCTAGAGCAGTACTTTCCAATGCAAAACACCTTACCAACAAGAGCTGTTCCCTTTACAATGGGTTCACCTTAGCATTCCTCCAGCATCATCCAACTATTTTTAATCATACTGACTCAGAGCAGACTGTGCACCTGCTTATCTGCCTCCCATGGTAAGAAAAGGGAGCAAAAATTTCTGGGCTTCTACAGTTTGAGAGGCACTGGCATCAACTGTTACATTTACCTAAAGATTTATCATTGAAGTTGAAAAAAAGGAGGAAAAAAATCAAACCAAGAAAAGTCTTTTTCCTTCAGTTACAAGTACCTTAAACAAGAACACAACTTCAAACTGCTGCGGGAAAAACCGGCCCAAGTCTAAACTCTAAGTCACAAAATCTCCTAATGAATATTGCTTGTTCCAGAGTTTTCAAGGATGTCACAACAAAGCCTTATAATAAAAATGAAGTAGGAATATATTTTAAAAACACCTTCCTAGAAAAAAGGGGAGAAAAAATTGCTTTTGGCTTACAACCAAGTGCATTCTATTGGTTCTGGTTTTTCTGCTTCTTTTAAGGCCCATGAACTTAGAGACAAAAGAATCCTATTCTGATAAATACACTGAAGTTCAGCACCCAGATTTATAGGTTTCATGCTTTGTCCTTACTGATAATCCCTCTCCCCTCCTCACTGTACTTTCCAAGTTTCTTAATTCACTTTTACTTTCATTGCAAATGAACTGCCACTGATAATTCCTAATAATTAAAAAACTCAAAACCCAAAACAACCAAGACTCAGAGCAATTAAGCTATGATACAGCTTATTTGTGCAACCATCTGGTCCTCTCTGTGGTACCCACACCTATCTTCTTCCTGTTTATTTATCTATACATACACATTTCCTTTTAAGTTATCCCAGAATTCCTTTGAGGCACTAACTACTTTGCTCCAGAATGCAGTCCATTGCCACCACAAAAAGTGGCAAGGTCTCTGGACCAATTTAACAAAAAAACCCCATCTAAAATATCTTTCTCCTTCTCCTGCCTTCCTTCAGATTATTTATTGTTCTTCCAGGTCTGCAAACAACAAAGGAAAACTAACAAGTAAACAGAAAAGTAAGTACACCTCAGCAGAACACAGCAACAACAACAAAAAAAAGAATTTATCAACACCTGAATCAAACCATTTCAGGGTTGTTATCAGCTCTTGCATCTTCTTTACAATTTTATCTCTTCTATAAGCTTGTAAATTGCTGACATTTCAGCAGAAATGGAACATAAATACATGAATTGCTCTATTAATTTTAATGGGACCAGATTACATATTTCAAGGCACAGATATGCTAAGCTGACACCTCTTCCCCCTCAACATTTTCAAATGCCTCTGACTGAAGGTTTAACAATTGGCAGGTTGAAATGCCAAACTCCAAGCAATAAATTATCAGAGCTTACTACAGAACCTACCTTGAGCAGCAGTAATGGTATGTGATTAACTATTGCACAAAAAGACTTTTTAAAAGCCATGGAAGTAGTCAAAAAAGTCAAGTGCTCCACAGCTCAAAAATCCCAGAATTAAGGTTTTATTCCATTCTACCTTCATGATCAAATTAAACTACAGCCAGCCATGAAATTTTTTCTGTAGACTTCCTCACTCAGTGCAGGCAACTTCAAAAAACTTTGCCTCTACCTGGAAGTTTCTTTTTACCAGTAACTGGAATTTTTGATGTTGTGTTTTCCTATTTTCATCCTAAGGCACATGCACATGCCTTAAATATCCAAAGGTCAGAAACCTGGCGTGGAATCACCTGTGCTCTTTCTCTTTGTGGTTTCTGCTGAGGACCTGAACTGAGGCATCTCAGCCACAGGGGAACAAAGGGCAATGCAGGGATGGCAGAACAGCCAACATCCATCTGTGTTCTGGTACAGGATGCCCCAGAGCAGGCTCTGAACCACAGAGAAGAGAGCAGCACCTGAGTGACCACTCTGCCAAATTCTGATAATCTTGGAGCTTTTGCTCTCTCCTCTGCAGAGGCATAACCAAAACTGGGGATGACTGCCAAGCACACACCCAGGACTGACACAGCAATCTAAGCTCCAAATATACAATTTCTGAGATGAAATCATCAAGCTGATGGACCCTCAAGCAAATGACTGTGGTAGAGACTGGGACAAGCTGGTGGAAACTAAAGCCTGATGGGAATTGCCATCAAATACTTGTTCCTGCCTCTGGTTTCTGATTCTACCTCTGGCATTTACTGCTACAGAAACTGAGTGGTTCTTAAGTATTAATGCACCACCTGATCCCTGCAAAATGAAAAACTGTCTTATCTCCACAGGCAGGCATGGCACGGCAAGATTGTGGTAGCAAACAAACAAATATAAAACAAACAAAATGTACAATTTAGGTAATTAATTTGCATGAGCACTAATTTTCCTCAGACTGTCAAAACAGAGAGCAGCCTCTCTGGTGAAAACATAACCCCAGGGAGTTTTGAGCTGCAGGTGTAAGTGCTCAGCTCTTCTGCAATCAAGCCTGGGACAGAGATAGGAAGAAAATCTCACTCTTTCAGGTGGCATTCAGCTGCCTTAAATTAAACTTATCTTCTTCCTCCCAAACTGTGTTTCTACTGTTTTTAACAAATTAAGTAGAGCCCAAAAGCTGTCTCTGTGACATAGTCCACACCTATACATAAATGATGTGTGGGGAATGATGTGTGAATTCTGTTGAAAAAGCATGGTATTTTGGGGCTATTGGGCTGAACGTTCCCTCTCTCCAACCACATCATGTCACACCTGAAGAGAGACTGTTGGCTTTCATTATGTATTTATCCAGCACCAGGCACAGCAAATACCAACAGGGCATGGATATTCACTCTGTCCATTATAACAGAAACCAGATTTCCTATTCTTGTTGAGCTGTTGGAGGTCTACTAAGCAGTCTGGAAGCAGGACAACACTATAACAATACATAAAACACAGGAGATTCCAAGTACTTATAAAATAATCTATTTATGGCTACTCTGTTCAAGTGCGTAGTCAAGTTAAAAAGGTTCCAGACAATTTTCTTTACAGGGGAAAGCAAAACTTTATTGACAATGTTTAAGTAGTTAAAGTCTCACTCTTTTTCAAGCAGTATCCATTGATTTTAACATTAACACCTTTGGGACTAAATACCTGCCTACAAAGAAACATTCAACTGGAAACCATTCTCCATACCATAACGTGGAAAAAAATCCTGCATTTAAGCTACAATCTCCAGGCACTGCAGCTAAGCAATATCACTCAAGTTGTGCATGAGTGGTTGTATGACATTTTAAATTTCAGCTGTTACTCTCCCCCTACCTTTATTTTGTTCTGAATCAAAACATGGCATAATTGAATTGTGACATTTTTAATATTTTATTAATTTTTCCCTGAATTGTTTTAGTAGAGAGTGTAATAATAAGTGTAATAATAATGTAAAATGAATACAGAACAAATCAGCTAACAAATAAGAATGTTAGCTGCTGAGAAGCCTGTAATTTAAACGTTTTACAGTTTACAGCTGACTTCTTGAAATGGATTAATGAGATAAGACCTGGTTTGTGAGCGACACAAACATTTTATTCTTTTTCTGTAGATTCCATTTGATAAATTACCTATTTCTTATTTAATGGTCTGGTAGCATGTTTAATGGTAGCATGTTTTCCATAAGTCGGAATTAGCAGGGAACAACCGTAAGTTTTTTGACTAGAATGTTACTATAAAACACCTGGTGCACTGTTGAGAAGTGCAAGGTCATCCAATGATTTCAGTTCTGTGGCTACACACTAAACAAAGTTCTCTCACAGCACTGTTCTCACCTCTAGCACAGTATTTTGCCACCTCTCTGTGGAACACTTTGTCCTCAGCAGCTTCACGTGGACTCTCAGTTATCCCATTTAATGTCCCATGGGACTGTCACACCTGCCTCCAGCATTCAGACTTTCCTTAGAATCAAGAAACTGCACTAAGTTGTCTTGGGTTTCAAATGAAGATTAGTAATCACCTGTCTAGGCTAGAGCTGCCACGTATGCCATGGAAAATGAACACGAACTAATCCCATTCTGGGACTACAGCTTGGAACAGAGAGCAGATTTACAAAAGGAAGGGCTTGGGAAGAGTAAGTAAGAATCCATTCTTTACTGCCATCTCTTCTGACTCAAGAACTCAGGGACAGCAACAGAAGATAGTAAGAGCAGAGTTCAAAATAGTTAAAATGTGGTGGTGCTTCCACACAGGCACCAGAGCTGTGGAACTTCTTGCAGAGGAAGTTGTACATAATAGAGGTTTTACAAGGTTGCAGAGGGAGGCTGGATGAGTGAGGTTCATTGGAGGTTACTGATAAGACAAGCCATAAAAACCTCTGGAAATACCTTGAATTAAAACCAGCTGTAAGCTGGAATAGCATTTGAGAGAAATCTGATTTATGTTTGCCTTGCACTTATTCCTCCTTAGGCATGTAGGCCCTGCTGAGAGCCAGAACAGGGACTCAGACCCTTGGTCAAACTACTACAGTCACTTTTATGTTACTAAGAGAAAAATAAAAACACAACATGGCTCTAGAATTGAATACATATGGTTTTCCTGCACTGCACTTTGTCATGATTTTGCTGTCCTCAGAAGGGTGGCTGATTTCCCCTGCAGCACAGAATGAGCTCAAGAAGCATCACAGGCTGTCAGCTGAGAGCTTTTCTGCCTAGTCTGCAGAAGAGTTTGGTTCATGTATGACATTCTGCAATCTGCTGAACAAGGGGCAAATTCCTCTCCCTCACTTTCAAGAGCAGATCTGAATAATGTTGTCACTCAGAACAAATGGCATAAATTGAGTTAATGTGGAATTTTTGAATTGATAGTACAGTTTATATGTGCCATAAAAACCACCTCAATGTGTATCGATGGCCTCAGCTCTTAACTAGCCAAGTAATTAAAAGTTTAGCCTACTTTGCATTGATTTCCTGGCAATCTACAAAGAACTATGAAATGCCGGTACTCTATGCTGCAAGCACAAAGATGTAACTGCCAGTGGAACATCACACACAGTTGTGAAGATACTTGGAAGCAACTAATAAAACCAACAACCATGCAGAACTTTTAACATCAAAGTTTTATGAAATTTACTGCTGGCAAATGAAACACAATGAACTCTAAGGACTCATTGCTTCGATTTGATTTCGACTGAACTAGAATTACTAGGGAAAGACTAGTGTACCTTTGTGAACAGCATGATAAACAACTTTCAAAGACAACAGAAGACAAAGCCAAAGTACCTAAAGCACGAAACAAAACCAATATTGATCTCTTCCAGGAAATCTGTGCCTGTTGTACAAGCCCACAGTTCTGTGGGCACCTGGAATGTTTAGTCTTCCTTACCCTACTCACTAAAATGGTGGCACAGAAAAACCAGAGAAGAATATAAATTAAAACAATTTTATGAGAAAGGAAAGATCACAGAATGAAGAAAATTGCACTTCACTCAAAGTTAAAAATAGAAGGAATATTATAAAAAATGTCAAATACTGTATTATAAAGTATAAAAATTAGTTTTAGCAGTAGGCATTTCCATTCATCACCTCTCATAAAAAGGACAAACTTGTATAAAAAAATACTGAGAGAGAGCATCAAAAGGCTCTGCTAGTTACTTTTTGGAACACACAGTAATGAATTATCACTTGAGCTAAGCCAAGAATATAATTTTTAAAGAAGAATTTATATGGTCTTCAGGCACAACTGCACCCAAACTGAACAAAAATAGTGTGTGCATACATGAGAGAACAATCTCTGCCATTTCCAGCACAGGCTGCTCAGTAACTTTCCTTAAAAACCTCTCAGGATGGCTTACTTCTAATTTGTTTATCAAGGGGTTTCTGGCACTTTGCTCTGCATCGCGTGGCAGCCCTGACCATGGCACCGTGGAAGGCATTGCCAATCTGGTATCAGGAGCACCCTCCTCTGAGCAAGGCTGGAATTTAACTCCCCCAGAGCCCCCCAGAGCTGTTACCTGGGTGGGCAGTCCTGCTCGTGGCACTTCTTCTGCCTCCCGTTGGGCTGCGTCGCCGGATCACAGAAGGAGCTCTTGATGGCTCCGCTGCCCTTCCACACGCACTGCGCAATCTGCCGCCGCACCCCTGCCAGAGAAACACACACAGGAAAGAGCAGCAGTAATCCCTGCAGGCTGGGGGTGAACTGCAGAAATCCCCAGGTCTGTGCGTCCTTCGGTCAGGCGGAAAGGTTAAGCAGAGTTCTTCTGTATCAGGTCAGAGCTCAAGCAACATATTAGAAAGCACTTTCCTAAATGTATTTGTTAGCCTCAGAAAGGGCTCCTGCAGGCCCTGAAGCAGGTTTAAACGGTATGAATGATTCCTGAGTTACCCACAGACAAGAGGAAAACACAGCAGCACCAGGCTATTCACAGCAAGCCTGGTTTTGCTGACCTTTTCTTTGTTCTTTGGGGAGACTGTTTAAGCAGCACACAAACCAGAGTCACTGAATAACCCTCTGACTCTTAATGTGAATTCAACTTGTAAGAACTTTGGTACACATTTTGACTGAAATCAATGATGAAAAAAGTCTTCTATTTTCTAAGAAAGTAATGCACAACATTCAGCACAGTGATGAAGAAACTATGTATAGGAAAAATCTGGATTATTTCCTAACATTTCCATTCATACAAAATTTAACAGAAAGAAAGATGAACCAAAAGACAACATTACCCTAGTGTGAATCTAAAGAAAGCTAGTATCCAGAAGCCTGCTTCCCACATAGTTCGGCAAGAATTTGAGGCAGATCTCTTGCTGCAACCCAATGTAAAATACGAAGTATTGCAATATTACAGTTTGAAAGGTTGTAGTGAGACTGACAGAAAGGGATTAAAATAGTCCAAACAAATCTTGAAGACTAAGAAGACTGAAGAAGCATTTATTAACACTCATTAAATTAACTGTGCTATTAATTCACAGAAATTTATATAGATCACTGCATCTCTAGAACTTTTATCCTTCTGGGATGCACAAGGCCTAACAGCACTGATACCATGGCATCAAGGATAAATGTCAGGCTGTTTTGCAGTATGTTTAGTAAATAAGCTTTTCCTTTCCTCAGCCCTCCTAATAACCAGTGTGGGAACTTATGTGGAAGATAAGAACCTCAATCCATAGAAAATAATTGGGAAATAGGAATGTATTCCTTTGCAACATATAGGCTCATAGGATCATAGAAATGTTAAAGTTGGAAAAGGCCTGTAGGATCAGCAAATCCAATCATTAATCCTGTACTGTCTCAATAACACAAAAAGAGTTTTCCACGCATATTTGGGTAATATCATAGGAACCAATGCAAACCTATATCCATTTTTTTACCACCTGAGACCATCAGGAGGAAATCCTTTCGCTTTTTAATTAGTTTCAGACTTCTGGCTGAGACACATAAAACAATTACTGACTACTGCACAAGATTTGATGATTGACTGTGCTCCAGTCAGATATGATCTTCTAGAATAGTGGTTAGTGTCACCTGTAAGGGAAGATTAAGGGACTGAGGCATTCAGGCTTGAGAGTCCATGGTGTGGAAGTAGCTGCAAGACTGCAGTAGGTCTGGACATGGTGATCTCTTATTCACAGGTGACTTCAATCACAAGAAAGCTTTTTGGCTCAGTATAGGACTCCCAGGGAGTAGCGCTCTCTTTTATGTTCTGGTATAAATGTAACTAGTAAATTTAGCAACCTTTCTGCCAGTAAACAAAGCAGTTCACAGAAATGTTTCTGTCCCTTTCAAAATCATATGTTGCTGTTCCAAATACAAACAACAAGAAATATTTCGCTTTCATAAATTTTTAGTGTAATTTAGCTGTCGCAATTCACTTAATGGTCACTATAAACCTTTGCAAAAGTTTTTGTTTTGAAGCTGTACATTCCCGTAAAATGATCAGCTGACATCAATGAACTAGTTTATTCTAACAAACAACTTTTATTATGGAACTTCTGTGAACTCCCACTACAGCTTCAAAATCTCTGTCCATTCAGCTCCAAAGTTGGAAGGAATCCCATACACATATATCAATACACAAATATAAACGTAGGTTTACATGTTATGACATAATGAAACAGTTGGATTTATCAGCTTGAGCAAGTTGAACTAAAAAACAGTGCAAAAAGAGAAAACTAGTCACTAGTGATCCTGCCCTAGCAAGTATTTACACAGTTAAATAACTTATATTGGAGTATTCTTTTTAGGCCATAGATTAAAAATTCTAAATATACTAAAGCCTTAGTAATATTTGAAACCAAAAGATTATTTCTAAAGGACTTTGAGAGGTGGCTGTTTTCCTTCCTTCACCACTTTTACTTCTCTCTGACCTCAATGCTGATTAGCTCACCTGATGTGTATTATCTCAGCTCTGAGAAAAAAACCCTAGAAGTATTTCTGGGAAAGAAGGGGAAATGAAGAAAGATAAACATCAGATGAGAGAATAATCTTCATTCCACTAAATCTGCTCAGAGATTCCTTCTATTTCTCTGTGACACTTCATCCCTAATGCAGGACTCTTTAGATGTGACGCTGACCCATGCACATCTTGATATCTCATTTGCTTTGCAAAGAAAGGTGCCAGTTCAAAGTCATCTGGGTGAGAAAGGCTTTTGAAAGAGAGATTAGAAATCCTTTTGCTGCAGAGCCCTCAGTCTGGGCTGTAAACAGCAGAAATGAAGGATCATAAGCAGGTGTTTAAAAGGTTCATGAGAAACTTACATATTTGATTTTAGAGCTCATTTGAACATTTAATTGTCTGAGTTGTGCGCTGAGATACTCTGCAAGGAGTTTACTTTGTATTTGAATGAACAAATCATTCTCTGTGCATACACAAGTTATACACAGAATACAAGTGCCAACCTTTACATTCTCAGTGTTATAAAACTCAGACACACAACAGTGAATGGAAACAGAGTGAACCTTTGTATTCTGAATTCAACACTGCAGGTTTAGGAATACTTGGAAGATAATTTTGCAAAGCAGCCTTTATAAAAGTTGAGAAGGATTTAGAAGGCACATAACAGGTAATCCCCAAACAAATCTTAGAGTTAAGTCCTTTTGCAGAGCTTTGAAAATCAGCCAGTTATTGATGCTATCTATGGAAAAACAAATTTTTGATATTGGCTAATATTCTCCCTTAGTTGCAGCTGTGATGTGCTATGCTTTTTGTTACATTTAATGCCAGTCAAAGCTGCTTCTAAGAAACAAGATTAAAGCCTTTAGACAAGGAGGAAGGACTTATACTTGAAATTCAAATATTACCCATTCTGTGATTTTTTTAAAGAAGTAATAATAAGTAGTTGGTCTAGAAAAAAAACCTCAGTGACACATTTAAATTAATCTGCATGTAAGAAGGCTAACAGGCTCTAGTTGCTGTCTTGAGAGCAGACTCTGGCGGGACAGCTCTTGTCCAGAGGGTGCATACCAGTCCAGCAGTTTGCAGGACTGGTATGCACACATTCTGACTGCAAAGCAATTCCTTTCGGCATAAAGCAAATGGCAGGAAGAGATTCAACCTGTCCTGCACTGAGGAAAGAGAAAGGCTTTTGACTTTTACTACAAATTATCCCCTTCATGTTTGCCATGAACTGGGTTGCAGTGTAATTACTTATCTATTTTCTACATTGCAAATGAGTATCAGGTATTGCAATGCATTCTGCTTTTCCCTGCATGCAGAAGTAGATATGCTTGCCACAGAAAACATTGATTTTTCAGAGAATATGTTTTCTCTGTTCAGTGGTGTTACAGGAGACTGGCCAGAGCCTTCTTTGACCCTGCAAGAGATGGGAGTACAAAGGAAATGAAGGAAGCCATGAGAACATTTGAGTCTGCTGTTTCTTCACTGCTGTGGAACTGGAGAACAATATGCAACAGGGCATGGCCTGGTGCTACCTTGAGGCCAAGAATCTTGGGGAAAATATGTCGAGGGAGCTCCCCTGGGTTCATTCTGGGAAAGGCAGCTCACTCTGCAAAGCATTTATTCATCACTGGGACTTTTTCCAGGAACATTTCCCACAGATAAGGAGCTGTACCATAGGGCTAAAATCATATTTTTTCTTTAGAACTGATGAAGCTTTCTTGCATCAGCACATTGCCCAGCCTGTAGCCCAATTTGTTATTCCCTATTGCAGCTTTTCTTTCTTGGCTCCAGAAAGCATTTGTTTGTATCGCCCTGATCTCTGGGGCTACCGAAGACCAAAGTACCCTTGGATTTGTTGTTGTGTTTTTGAACAGTGGTGATGAAATGACCTGTGTTGGACCTTTGGCAGATCCAGGTTTGCCAAGAGAACAGAAGGTAGGTTCAAAATCCTAGGAAATTGATCCTAGGTAATGATCAATTTCTCCCACTGGCTGTGGTTGTCTAAGTTAATTCAACAGTTCATCTTTCTTGGTCCTCCTTTTTATTCTAAAAAATACTGGTTTATTGTTTGCCAAATGGTAATTGCAATAATCCCTAAAACCTATTTACTACTAACCTTAGGCTAAATAAATACAGCTTTTCTTCATTATCTGTCTACAGGATTGTCTTCAATAAGAGTTGTGGTGAAGCACACCCATAGCAGAAGATGATCTTGTCTACTTAGGTGCACTTTTGTCTTATAAACTTTTCAGAACACTTCAAATGCCAGTGATTTGGTACAACAAGTGTGTTACTGCCATCAGCAATAAGTTCTGAATCTAAACAGAGTGAAAATTCACCTAAAATCAATCTCATTGCTCACAGCCAGAAGGAAGTTTTGTGGAAGATGGACATCAGGGGGAATTTCTCCACTGAAAGGGCTGTCAAGCATTGGAACAGGGAAGTGGTGGAGTCACCATTCCTGGGAGTGTTCCAGAAACAGCTGGAAGTGGCAGCTGAGACATGGTTTTGTTGACAAGGTTGTGTTTGGTCAAAGTTTGGGCTCCATGATGTTGCAGGTGTTTTCCAGCCTTCGTGGTGCTCTGAGCAGTGATGCTGGTCTACACCCCAACAGCCCAGAGCACAACCAAATTAGAGAGTGTACTGCAGAGAACTGCACGCAGATTGGAATATCAGGTTTTCCTGCAATTGTAATTCTGTGCCAGGGTTTTTCTTTTTTAAAGGGCAGGGGTAAGAGACAACATCCTGACTACACCAATGCATTAGCAAACTTCGTCCTCCTTTAGACCTGTGCAGTCA
Organism: Petroica traversi; assembly: GCA_025920805.1. Lineage (NCBI taxonomy): Eukaryota > Metazoa > Chordata > Aves > Passeriformes > Petroicidae > Petroica > Petroica traversi. The sequence goes on along the minus strand of JAHLSL010013733.1, from coordinate 11,948,848 downwards.
CTTTTCTCAACATGTGCATCTCAGAAGGAAAGAGGGCTAAAGGTTTATTTGTTCCTTTTCCTCTGTCCATGAAGGAATGCAGAGAATCAGTGAGATGTCTGTGCACCTCTTAGTTCCCCTTCCAACTGATGTCACCAAGTCCATGACCATGTCTGAAGCACATGATTTCTACTTATACAAATTTGAGCTTATTTGGCAATAAGCTCAAAAAAACATTTATTAGAAGCACAAACAGAGGAAGTAATTTAGTAAATAAAAACAGGGAAAATCTCACAGACCACAGTTCTCTATCTAAGTAACTCATGTCGCAGTTAGAAATCAAAGCTGCATCACACAGTTTGTTAGCCAGAAGAGAGGACACATGGCTATAATTTACCAAGTGAGAAACAGTTCTGGGAAACCTGCAGCTGATGTAAAAAGAACGTCAAAACAGCCTAATATACTATCTGCTAACATATTCCCATCCTCTCCCCTTTTTTATCATAACAATTTTCACATTATACATGACTCAAAACTAGGTAGGTATCAGAACTAAAACTTTCAGCACACAATTAAGCAAAACACTTGTTTTGTGCACCTATTTAAAGAAAACGGTGGGTGTTTTTCTGCTGACAAGAAAACACATGGTGTTTTGTGCTGAGACACTTCTCAAAAAAATACAGAAAAAAGTCACAACGTCTATCTTCTCAAGCCTATATATATATGAATGAAGACACATCTCTATAATATGTTAATTATATGTTTTTTTTAAAATAGTATGTGAGAATTTTATTAGGAGGGGATATTTTACATCATGCTTCTAAAAGTTCTTTTAATCTTCTAAATTTTAGATCATATAATGTCCCTTGTCCAAATCACTAAAAATGCATTATTTTAATGTCTTCCTTGACAGGAGATTTAAAAGCTGTTACTCCTGCAATCATCACTACCTCTAGAATCACAACTAGACTTGTTACAACACCTGTTTTCTTTCCTTCTGCAAAGCAGTTAAAAAAGCACAATCCACTAACAATACCCTAGCATTAGAAAAAGCCTTTCTCAGATTATTGGTCTGATTGTAACTTTGATTTTCTACTCTTCTGTACAGTCTTCACACGGATGGTCAAAGAATAAAGTTATGGCCATATCTCCAGAATTCTATTACTGTCCTGTGAAACTCAAGAGCCAGTTCAGAGAGAAGGCTACAGCTCCTTTCCCCAGGTTCAGACTTCCTTTCATACACAACTTTTTCCTCATATTTTCAAAAATGTTACCACAATAGATGGATAAATGAAAATTACTATTGTAAAGAAACTTTTAGTGTCCTTATCCTCACTGTTGGTTTACTACAAATATTAACTTTACCACATTGATGTAACCTTCTTCAGATGAAGTTCTCCTGCGAGCATTTTGTGAGAGTTATCAGAAGCACACTTCTAGACCTGTTGTTAAATCCTACTTCATGGTTATCATTCTGCTTGTCTGGTTTAATGCGCTGCACAAAACTACAATATAACTACAGGAGTTCCCAAGCCACTGCCAAACTGGCAAAGGCATGGAAGTTCTCAGGACTAATTGCAATTAAGTAATTACTGAGCAATGCATGAAAAGAGCTGTTTCTTGTCAAGGAATGACAGAAATGAAGATATTTTTGTAGTTATTAGATTGAAAAGACTTAATAGGGAAACAATAGTAAGTCATAAATTCATATTGCTGGAAAGAAGGGCTATGGTGAACAGTATCGACAAAAAATTATGAGTGAAAAAAAATCATACCTCCTTATTTTGGTCCACAGAGGCTGAGAATTTAAGGACAGGTGTTTTAGAAACATATTTGACTTGAAAATTTTTTTAAAAAAATTATTCTGAAGTCAAAATACATTATTCACAGAATCACAGAATAGGTGGGGTTGGAAGGGACCTCTGGAAATCATGTAGTACAACCCCCTTGCTACAGCAAGAAAGAAGGTGCACAGGATCACAACCACACAGATTTTGAATGTCTCCAGAGAAGGAGACTCCACAGCCTCTCTGGGCAGCCTGTTCCAGTGCTCTGCCACCCTCAAAATAAACAAGTTATTCCTCACATTATTTTTGTAACCACATGATATGATATCCCACCAAATGGAGATTAAAGAATATTACTTCTCTGAGGACTACATCTGTAATGAAGGCAAACAGTAAGAGAAGAAGGAAGTGAGGAATTACCTCTTCCACAGGTAACACTGCAGGCTGTCCACTCTCCATATTGCCAAAAATACTCTGGCTCTCCAATCTCATTCTCATTACTTTCTTCTTTACGTACAGTGTATTCATACTCGATTCCAGGGTTAGTTTCTTGAAAAAGCAGCTGGAGACAGTGGGGTTTATTAATTAATTAAAAAATCTGCTGGTCAAGAGCTTTCAAAGTGCAAAACTGGAAGAATTAAAGCTGCCCATTTTGGAGTCTGCTACCAGTTCAGAGAAGCAGACTTGTAAAATTACCACTTCTATGCCGACAGTGGCATACACAAATCTTTCAGACACAGTTGTTTACCATGCACTTCTGCAAACACAGGTAGGAATAAATGGGTCACCATAATTGGCATCCTAATGACTGTAAGAAAAGATAATGCAAAGTCCATCCAAAGCATCCCTATGCTGCTGATAAACAGCTATTGCCTAACCCCATTATGAATTATAATTTTCCTACTTTCTGAAATAGCTGTTACAAAACAACCATTAAGTCAGAATATTACAGACGCTATTTGGACACTGCTTTAATATTATTTTTCAGTGTTTCTGAATTAAGAAGAAAAATTCCAACTGAGAAGATGCACTCAAGAAATTTACCTGAGAGGGAGAAAGTAAATATCATCAAGGGATGAGAGACTTCAGCCATTAACTTTTACTCTTCCTCCCAATTGTACTAAAATGAAAGACTGAGCATTCATTAGTTTTGTCTTCTCACCAGATATTGAAAGTATGAAGTCTCCCATCACACCCCTAACACTTCTTTTAATTGCATGGTGGATACACGCAAACAAGCCATGAGAGATAAGATCAAAGAGCCAATTCCAAATTATTTTTTCAGAACTGAGAGAAGCTGGTTATGTTTAAGTCAGAATCCATAAAACAATACAAAAGAAACAAAAGAAAGCAACCTCTGTGGATGTTAAATGGGTCCATTTTACTTAATATAAGCCACTAACCCATCTCTGTAATGCTGCATGCTTTTCTTGCTCCGTGTCACTGCTGCCAGCTCTCCCTAGCACTCACTGTTCACAGCCTGACATCAGCTCCCTTTTTGTGACAATTTATTTTTCATCTGGATCTGGTTCACATCACAGCCATGTGTTGGTCAAGTTTGGTACAAGAGACAGGAAAGTTTGGGCAAAGGACTGACCAACTACAGGTCACAGGATCCCTGTCCTAGTGGCATCACAGGCTTATACCAGCCTTTAATAAATATTGGAGTATGATATAGGACACTTATTCTCAGGCAGGATGAATAACCCTCAAGCAAGGTGCTTATTTCTCTTTAAAACAGTTCAACTATTTTTTCCAACAAAGCACATTAATAGTGTTTTTTATACCAACATATTTATTTTCCCAGCCTCTGTTTCATGGCCCCAGCACATTCTGCTGCCATCCAAAGGAGCAGGTTCTGCTCGTGATCTCCTGCTTACCTGAATCCATATTGATTCATTGGTGGGTCCTGGAGCAGTCAGATTTTCCAGATCTCCTCTTCTGTCATATTGAAATATTGTGCCTGCCACTTTGTATTCACCATTCCACTGGATGATAAAGCCCCCATTCAGGTAGTATTTTTCAGGGTCTTTGCTTCGCACAGCAAGGAAATTTCCTGACTCTGTAACTTCCATGACTTTGATTCCCCTTGCACCTTTTGGAATTAGCCCGATATCAACATATCCTAAGAGACAAGAAAAATTCATGGAGGTGAACAACAGAAATATCACTGCATTTTACTTATTTGTAAGATGATTAAAGCATCAGCTTTGCTTGAAAATATATACAAATGTGCTGTCACAGAGTTTGTATTTCAGTTTGTAAATTGTGTGACTTTCCAAGCTAGGGTTTCTAGCATCAGTTGGGGAATAGTGTTTAGGCAATGCCCGCCGCATTTGGTAGGGATGTGAAGGGGAAAGACTTTCAGAGCTGTACCGGGGGAATCTACTCCACACATGAGCATCAACATTTCCATAACCACACCCAAGGGCTTTGGCATTCTGCAATCTAGAGAAATGTCAGGGAGTTCCAGCAAATGAACAGCCTGTTGTGGGAATGGTTTTTTCAATTTGCAGAAAACATTTTCATTTGTACCCAATGTACAGGTGTGTAGGGAATTCCATGTACCTTCTCTTAAGACACTTAACTTCTCTGTGACTGTTTGCCTTACAACAACTAAAGAAGAATGTTATCCAAAAGCCTCAAATTACTACTATAAACTGAACATATTTTTGTAAACTACTGATTTTCATAACAAAGTTAAAGAGCTCTTCATGTGTAGTTACCTTTTCAGAGATTTTTACTCTGTGTGAAGAATGACCCAAAGCATCTCTTACAGAATTTTGTTCCCATCACACACCACAGGCAATATGTGACATCAGACTCTGTACTTCTCACCTTAGAGGAAGGTGCTATTGTTGTTGCTACTGAATTGTAAAAATAGGATGTTCACATAGATACTTGAAATCAAACACAGGTAGCTTTCTTGTTATTGCCCCCACCTGAGCTCTAGAAATTAGATGGATGACATTGCTACAAGTGGAGCACTGGGAGTGTGAGCTGCACTTTGTGCTGTTTTACTTCAAGACTGGAACATGAGTTCCCCAGTTCAGACACTACTGAGGTCATGAGTTAAATTCTGAGATGCACATCCAGTTCACCTTTCTTGTGAAATGAGCTTATCACCTTTGATTACTCACTCACATGAGTGAGATAAATGACACTGGGCATGCCAAGCAATCTTCAGTATCAATATTCTTCACCTACCAGAACTATTTATGTGCTGAACAACAGCCTGATGCTCTAAATAACTGCCTGAGAGTCTTTAACATCTTAATTTTCTTTGCAGCTCTTTTGTGGTGTAATAAATATTGGTTAAAATGTTATTTGCTGCTTATTGTAAAAAATAGAATATGTCTATTTCAGGTCCTTCCTAATTCCATTGATGATATATAATAATATCTTTGGATTTCCAGTGATTGATGTTTAAGAAGGAGCATTTTCTGAATGTTATCTTTTACAAGTCTCCTAGACTGACTGTGGAAATCCAAAGATTTAATTATTTTTCTAAGTGAATGAAGTAACAAAATCTGGAAGCTCACTGAATAACTTCTATTATTCAGGAAATCAGAGGTCTAGGTCTATTGTAAGTACCCAAGTCTAATGATTCTCCCAAATGTTCTATTCATTCAGTGCAGAGAAGACATGTTATGAGCACAGTGTGTATTATGTAACTAAAGGCTTGATTAGAAGGCATACTTACAACCAGGACAAATTAACACAGCACGGAAAATCTTAATTATGTCACATCCTGGCAGCTTGGCTTTGCCATGCTGGTGTCCTTTTACAGTAGGGATGGGTTGGGGATTTTGTTCCTGACTTAATTAGAATAACATTTGTTCAAAACACAAAGCATAAAAACAACAAAACAATTTTTGTTCTGTTGCAACACAAAAATCTGTACATCCTTTCAAGATTTTTCATAGTTATTTTTGTCAATTACCTGATGCTGCTGATAAACCTTCTTTTAAATGTATTGCAACTCTCTGATAAGGGAAGTTACCATTTGTTCAGTGTATCATACTTTCTTCTCCCTGATCCTCCCCACCAGCTAAATTACTTCCTGATTTCCCAGAGCCTCTCTCTGATTCCCAATAAACATTATCTGATTTTGAAAGAAAAGGTAATCAGGAGCAAGCTTTTGAGTTTGTCACTCAATATAACGAATTTTTGCTTAAAAATTCTGTGAATGATGTTTATGTAATTGTTCCTGGTCATGTGGTTTCATTTGATAAGGATCTAGAGACCCGAGATTCAATAACAGTCAAATTGTCAGCTGTCTTAGCTACACACCAGGCTCATTAAATCCTGGAGCAACCCTGTGGTGGCGGCTTCTGCACACCTGTGGATCGGCAACTCTCAGATGCTAATAATCCTTCCCTTCTTAATTAGAATTAAATCTAAATGCTCCAAACACAGACATGAATAAATTCGTGAAGCCCTTGTTGTACGCAGAGCTCTACAAGGACTGAAGAACTTGTTTCTCTTTTCCCACTTCTGTGAGGCAAGAATAATTTTACTCAGGCCATTAGCACAGCTTTGCAGATCAAATTATGATCAGATCTGACTACTTCTCCTTATCACAACTGTTCATTTTCCTACTCTCCAGCCTGTTGCATCTGCAAGCCTCTCTTAAAAATACACATTCCTGAGGCACAGCTTTCCTCTATGCCAAGCTGTGGGCACCACCCTGACTTCTTCACCTGGGCTTGACCTTCTTGCTTTTCCATGCCCTGCTCATGCTGCAACCTTTCTGCCACCAAGGTTCAGCAGAAGCAACTTCAACAATTTTCAAACAAACCCCCTGAAAACACAGGGGCTAGTATTAGTGTCAAGGGCCAAGACAATGTGTTCCCAGTAGACCTCTGATTTGTTTTCCACCATAAAACTCCAACAGAAGCCATTACAAAGATGATGCAACCATGCCTGCAGCGCTGTTGGATGCCCCTGGATTGCTATTCCCATTTTTCATCCATGAGAAAAACAATGACTTTTAAAGTAAATGCAACTAATAATACAGGTTCCAAAAGTTTTCTTTCTGACCATGAGGCAGTATGACTTCCAAGAAGACTTCTAAGAAGACTTATTCTTCTTCAGATAAAATTGATCATCCTGCCCTGCAGTGAAAGGCTGAATTATTAAAACTCTTCCTTAGCATTTCATTAGTTAGACACAACTGAGTCAACTGAGCAAGAGAATACACACTGCTGCAGCACCAGACCAGAAGGGCCCTGCTGGACTGAGGTTCTGAACAAAGATTTTGATGAGAATATATAACCTTTGGCTTTGTATTTTTCAATGCCACTGAACACATAAAAACTTTTCAAATCTTCTTTGCCAGTGACTGGCAGCATGCTTTGGTACAGCTTCATTACCTAAGCTGAATTAATGAGCCTGAAGTTTATATGTTATATAAACTGTTCAGGAGCCATTTTGCTACAAAATCTGACAAAACACTGACAACACAACTGTCAGACACAAAAAGAAGACAGATACTGTGAACAAAGTCTTTCTCCTATTCCCAGTTTAACACCAGTGCACATCAGTGAAATCCACATGCTGTCCTGAAAAACCCACCAACCTCTGCCTTGATTGACATTTTTCCTTCTTTTTGTCTGCAATGGAGTCAATGTCTACAGAAGGGAAGAATCTGCAGAATCAATATTGAATCTTAAGACATTGATATAATTTTACTTAACACTCAGCAGCATCTATCAGTGAGGCTAACTGGATCTTGTGGCAAGGAAAAACTAAGTAAATATTAAACACAAAATGAATTTAAATAAAATAAAAGGCACATATCCTTCCATAAGTTGCAGTACTGGACCCTTTATGTAAAATCATTATTAAAAAATACAGTTCACATCTTTAGCCTTGGAAAGCTCATGCACAGTCAAAGGCAGAGTGAAGTTTCGATTTCCAGAAGCAAAAGATTAGAGGATGAAGGATTTCTGTAGTATTGGAAGAGAGGGAGCTCTAGATTTTCCTTTGTAAGTCTCACATATATATGAAACCTGAACTGCTGCAGGATTGAAGTGGTTTTCACAGGTCACCTTTGGGACAGATAGAAGGAAAACAAACTCAAGTACAGAAAAACACCCTGAAGCTTTTATACCAAACTTTGGAAAATCTTTTGAAACTAGCTCTAAATTAGTGGCACAAATCCTACTTGTGCAAGGTAGAACTACTGTACTTGAAAAACCCCTTATCCTAAAGGCACTCACTGCAATTTCGCCCTCCTGATTACAATGATACCAGTTACAGATCTTCAGACTTCTCATCTCTTCTTCAGCCTCTTTCTTTAGCTGCAGACCTTACTCCAAGGATAACTCTCCAGTGCCCTGTATTCTCACCTCTCCCCATCCTGACCTGGTTTTCCACTGAAGCTGTTCATCCAAGCTGTCTCTTCACCTCCAGTTCACCACCACATACCTTACTCAGTGTTAGTCCCACTCCTGCTTCCAGACTCTCCAGCTCCCATTCATCCCACACAAGTCAGCTTAAAGCCTGAATGTCTCACTACTGTCAGTGAAGACAGACTCAGTCCTCCAAGTGCTTATTCAGACCACTTCAGTGCTGCAGGAAGTTACTCTTCTCCCATTTATGATGCTTAGAAATTAATCCCCAAGCCACTCATTTCAGCATTTTCTTGGTGCTTTCCACTTTTTAAAGATTAGGTCCAGATTTTTCAAGATGGCAAAAAATGCACCCGCTATTTTGGATTTTGTTGTTAACTGCTGAACTTGCATAGGACCTCTTGGATCTCTGACAATTTTTATAAGACAAGGTGTACTTAAAAATCGCAGAGCAGAAGCATGATTCACTGAAACATCCATTTACAATTTCCCACGCAGATGATCAGTCAGTTTTCAATGAGAAGCACTTTAGTCATTTTTACGTAGAGAAATTACTTCACCAATGGAAGAATTTAAAAGAAGAACCCGCATTACCAAATCCTTCACTTTGATTAAACATCATCTTCACTGTATGACAAGCAGAGCCATCTCCCAGGCAAACTCCACACTGGTCTTCTGTTGCGTTGGAATTTATCTCATAATCACAGCCAACAGCCTAGAAGGAAAAACAGTGTCAGAATAAGTGCAGCCTCCACAATGAATTATTGAGGGTTCATCTATCACTGTACTTCTGAGAAGGGGAGTAGTATATATTCTACATAGAGTATTACACAAAGGTGAAATACAAACTAACAAACAATAGCCATCACCATGTCACAAAACATACAGTACTGACCAGTCACTTGAGACAGAAATGTGCTATCCAAATGGCCTCATTATCTGGGACTGGCCACTACATCTAGGATTTGTGTCTGCTTTCTTATGTCATGGAGTCACCCTCAGGCTCCTGGGAATACAATGCAGTAACAGGACTGAAATCTCTGCCAGCTTTTTGCGGCCATCTGACAGCACAGAACCTCAGTTACAGACAAACCTCCCTGGCACAGAGAAACTCTTCAGCAGGCATGAAGTTTTACATTAATGGTTCTCCAGCTTGCCAGCACAGGGGCATGGGTCAAGATAAAGTGGGTCAAATGGGTCAAGTTCTAGTAACGATTGATTTTCCGGCTTATCCCTTCTACAGGGACAAAGTCAGAAAAAAATTTATTCATCCTGAGTCAGGCAAAAAACTTCCTTGCCCAACCCAAAAATTCTGTGCTCTAATGACTTTAAATTTAACCTGAATTTCCATTTGGTTTTGAGATTATTTTTTCCTGCCTCTCCTCTAAACAAGCAAGATTGCAGAACACAACATAATGTCCAACACTTATTGGTTGCTCATGGTATCTAAGATACCTGTTATCTAAGATCCAAGAGGCCTGTGATAGAGCCAGAAGTCTGGTAGTATGCAAAGGTTTTCTCAGTTGATTTTTCTCTTTCAACTTTCGGGTGCTGTACCTGCCAACTTCTCCAACACCCTCTTGATGTATGAAAATCTGGGTATTGCTGCTTTTGATGTTGATCTTATTTTACCTTCAGTACTACAGCTACTGTAATTTTCTGCAAGCTTCTGAAAATCCATCTATTGGACTAACTTAAGTATACAGACTCCTGCATTCTCTACCTTCTATCTTTTTCTATAATTTTCAGCTTAAAAACCTGAACATTTATCTAAGTGCCAGTGATTTAATGAACAATTAGAGAAACTGCGAAAAACAGAAGCAAGGAAAGGCCTCATGCTACAGGTAGTGCCAAACTGCATCACTTTATAGAAGATTCAAGTCAAAGACACATCCATTACTTAATGCCAATACATATCCAGCACCTTTCACACCAGCTCTGAAAAGTCACAGCCATGTCAAAAGGTTCTGCAGCAGTCTTGGCTTCTCCCCCCTTTCAGTGAAGGCCACTTTCAAAAAATGGAAGGTTTTGTAGTGACTTGCACACGGGCAAATCCTGGCCCCAACTTTACTTTATGAGCAGTAAGGAAGGTTACAGAGATAAGGATATGTCAGCAAGGTGGCTAACATTCTGCCTCCAAGTATGTAACCATTTGACCAAGAATGGATTTAATCAACTCTTCAGTATACATGGATACCACTGTATATACACAAACAGGATGTTTCTTTAACTTTCCAAGAGTTCAGACTTGTCTCTTCACTAGTTTATCTTTAACACTTCCTAATAATTTAGAGAGGCTGGAGTGTTGCTGTTTTCTCAGAGAGATGAATTCCACAGTACATCTACTGTACTATTAGTACATCTGTTAATCATCTGCAAACAGTGAAGTCATAGTTTTCTGGTTTATTATTAGGCCAGAGAAATAATCAGACAGTCTGGAGAGTCATGGAGGTTGAAGTTTATTTTCTATACTATGTTCATACACACTTGAACAGAAAGGTAGGGAAAGTCTGAAGATGGAACCCTTGTGCCTCATGCTTTGCTAATAGATTAATGACTGCTGGGAGCTTCTCTTTTGAACTGTTCTAAAAAATTACTCGTCTCCAAATTGTATAAATTTTTCCAAATTAGCATTTTCTGGTAGAAAATTCATATTTTGGATAAGGTTTCTGTCCATCTTTATTTCCGGTACATTCTTGTTTGAGAGGCTGCACACAGAATTGATTTATCTAGTTCACACCGTCAATCAGCTACTTTGAAATGAACATTACGGAGCATATTTCCCTTCCAAGTTATGTAAAAACCCCAAAGGTTTAACTAATTGGTTCTGATTAGAACTGCTGCAGCCCTGGCTCTAAGTGAGATGGCAGCACCACAGTATCATCACTTCCCTGCCCTTGGGGTGCCAAAGTGCTTCTGCATGGGCTGTACTCCATCAGCTCAGTCACAATCAGCTCTAAGATCTTTCCCACTTGACCATTTCCTTAAGCAGCAGATCTATGGCATCAAAATATGACATTCTTGTGATATGAAGGGAATCCTTTTTTCCCTTCCAATCTTAACGGCAGAAGTTTGCATTTCAATATTCTTCTGATACTTGAAACAGTTTGTATTTGATCAGACATGAGCCTTACCTATACATGCAACATTCCTTCCTATACATTCTTGGTGTTCTGGAACACCCAAGAATGAGGCAAGGCAGACAATTTATCCTGCTACAATAAATAAAGCCTTTGTTTTATTCCTCAGGTCTGGGGTGTTACTGGTGCTGCAATGACCTTCATATCTAACAGCAGGGCCTCATCTTACAAAGCCATTAAAAACCATCACAAAGCAATATTCTAATGTGTCAGAATAAACAACATTCATTTACTCTAAATACATTTCCATGAACTTTAATTTCCAGACCATGTTTTCCTTTATCACTCCAGCGAATATCGCATTATTTCTGCCATCCATTAGAATAATTTCAAGATGCTTCATTCTTCTTTTTACTTGCTTTCCTCATTATTCTTATTCTTGTGGATGCACTTGCTGTATTTTCTAAACATGCCTCAAACTTTCCAGAAGGTCGATATGACCCATCAATGTGCACTTGCAGGCCAGAACTAAATGAATTTAAGATCCATTCCAGCCTGAATCATGTTATGATTCTATGATGAATTCTAACAAACAGCTGTTGAAGGGGTTCAGGAGACAAATGCAGGTTATAAAAAAGTAAAGAATATCAGCAGCATTTAGGCTCTGATTTTTTTAACACACATTTTACACACTGGTGCACCCTCTGCCCATGAACCCTGCTGTGTCACAGGAACCACTGTATGCCATAGCACGGGCAACACAAGTTAGCATCCCTCCCTGCAGCTCTTTGCCATTGTCCCACTCACCAAGAGCCTTTTTTGGATGCACCTGAGACCAGCTTTGTTTCTGGTCACAGCACACAGTGCAGAGGCAGATGTAATGACCTGAACTGTCTGGCTGCATTACAGGAAGGAGAAACAATTTATTTCCTGCTGCTCAGTGACTAAAAGGAAAACAGCCGGAGATATTGCCCTTTTTCCACTTCCAGAGGGAGAGGCTTTTGTGTCAGATTGGCAGTGGGGGGTAGATGCAAAAAGTCCTTGCTGTCAGGGCATAGCCTGGATGTACTGCCTGAATCTCCATTATGTGAATGCTACATTGAACTTTAAGGCCTTCCTTCCTTTTGTCTCCTACACCAGGACTTCAAATAAAGAAATCACGTTCACTTCATGTTGGTCATGACATTGACTTGAATGGGGAGAAGTGTGTCCTGATGTCAGTAACTTATCTTGTAATTTGTCTATATGGGTGTGAATCAAATGTCCTGATGGAACAGGACATTTGATTCACACCCATATAGACAAATTAGCAGAGGAAGGAGAAAGCTGAACCATAGTGAGAAGCAGTAAAGCCACTGCATAAAAATCCAAGCTGTGTAATCTGTTTTTCAGTAAGAAAAAAAAATGGTTCCCTCCCTAGTACTACACAGCAGTGTAATTCTCCAGCACAATGTCAGTCTCTCAACATAACAATTGTGAATTGCCACAGATTTGCACGACTGAAGGTCATTTAAGCCTATCAAAATTTTTTTCAGGAGATGAATAGTTGCCAGAAACATCAGAGATGCCAGATCCTCCACCCTCAGTATCTGCACTTTCTGGTACAAAGAACATGTAAACCTTCACTTTTAGATGACATGATGGTTTGTACTTAATCAAAATCCCTGTTATGTATGTATCAATGCTAAACAAACATACTCTGGTGACAGTATCTTCACTCATTAACACTGGGGGAACAATTGACTCACCTAGTAAGAATTAAGAGTGCAGTTGTGATGTATAATTTAAGCACAGGAATACAGGCTAGGTGCTTTAAAGATCTTCTAAGTAAAAGGGGAAAAGAGGCAATTGAAAAATGAGTGCTAAGGTACAAAGTTAAAAAACAAACTAGTCATAGTATAGTTTGATGATCTGAAATTATGTTAGTGACAGATCTTTTCAGAACTCCTGACAGAACTTTTTCTCTCTGTTAGGTCAATTTTGAGAGAGGCCACAGCTATTTTACAGGCCAAGTCTTCAAATGAGTTAACAATTTTAGCTTGTTTCGGAATCAATAAGTTCTAAAGCAACACTATGCTAATAATACCTCACTGTAAGCCTTCCTTCAGAACTGATGCATGGGCAGCACTTCTAAAAAATTAGGAGATATTAGATAAATTAAAAGGACCATGTGAATCAGTGGTCTGCCTGTACTTACTTCTCACTTGAAGATGCACTTTGTGCTTTGTCAGGCCAGCTAGGAAAGTATCCAGTATACCTCAGGCAGCTAAAATGAAACATCTCAATCCATATTTAGCCATCAAAGTAAGACCAGCTTCTCTGATTGCTCTGAACAAATTCATGACAAACTGCAAAATCAGACTGAAATCAGATGAATTCAGAAGATTAAATTCTTCACTGGATCTATCTTGTTTTGACATACCCAGTAGGAAAACCCTGAACTTGCTTGATAAAAAATAGCTACTCTACACACCAATCACATGGGAGAAATTTAGACAGTGGACCTAATATCTTATTAATTTAATTTTTTCTCAATTTCAGACCAAAGTGAAGTGTTATTTGAGTACTCAGGACAAATGTGAAGTGCTCTTGTGAGATACAGTTCTGAAAACCAGAGCAGCGCTTTAATAGACTAACACTTGTTATTAGCATTAGCAACATGACATGGAAAAGACAATGCAATCAAACCACGAGAATGATGTACCAGGCTAATTATATTAAATGCATTTCCAGATTTATTCTCCATGACCTGTAATGTATCTATTGTGTTTAGCTAGCTGGACTCATATACTAGTAAATTAGATGAAGGCATATGAAAAAGTTTCTCCTCAGGTGTTATGCTGGGTACTTATTTCAGATAAAAGCACACTGTCTTTCAATACTGTGAGGTGTTTCGGTTACCTATTCATCATTTGGTCTCATTTTCCATGGCTAAATTGTTCATTTTGTGATCCTGGCTGCCAAATCTGTTTGTCAGGAGATGTGAAGCAGCAGTCATTATGTGCAACACCGACAGCACCTTGGAGGGAATTTCTCAGAAATGCGTTGAGTCCACAGAACTGTTCATGCGGATGTGTATCTGGGCTCTACAAACTGCAATTAGATTCACTTCCCTTTCACCTCTGATCTCTCAGTTTGGATTAACTGAGTCTTGCTGTCTCTAAAACAGATGTAAATCTGAACTGCTACAGGCATGGTTTCAATACAGAAAGCATATAGAAACTAAAATTAATCATCATGATCCCAGTCCAGCTAAGCTGGAAATCAGAAAATGAATGTTTCACAAGGACAGCCTTCCTGAATTTAGTAATTGGTCTCTTCTAAGTGAAAGTCAAAAGCATTCCTATGGTATGCAACACCTACTATATGTTTTAATATGCAAAAGATATGATTCATTCTGGCTTGAATTGCTCAAAGCCAGGTCAGGTCTTCAACCTCCATAGTTCAAAGGCCCATCCTAGCTCTCAGCAAAGTTAAGCAGGATCTCTTCACTGTGAACTTGAGCAGGGTCTTGGTAACTACCTTTCATAAAAGCAAGTCTTCAAGGCAAGCTTAAAACACATCTTTTATTAATGCTCTCTGAGGCACTGTCATTCTAATAAAACACAAAGTTTAAAAAGAGGTTGTACCAATTACCTGTTAAAATATAAAGTTTCCATCACTGGAAGTCTTTAAGAAACAAATGTGAAAAATGTTAAAAAAAGGAAAATAATTTGTAAAGGGGTGAAACAGAAAACTTCTTGAAGCGCTTTGTAGTTGCTTTTTTATATGATTAAGTATCTCTGGACATACAACCCCAGTATTGGATAAGCTAATGTAGTTTACACAAGTCCTGCTTTTGTTTTCGAAGATGCTAAAAGCAAAAAAGCTATCAGGCTTCAGGGGCATACAGGACACAAAGACTCAATTTGAAGAAATATACCACAGATGTAAATATATCCTCTACAAGGAAAGTACTCATTTTAGCTGTAAGAGATTGACTAAAAGCAATGTTGAGATCGTGGAGGTTACAGAATTTACAGAACACTCCTTCAAATGCCATACAGATGCACACATCATCCTGGAAACCTGCTACCAACACAGAGAATATGCAGAGATCATTATACTTATTCTTAAATACACATTATTGAGCCATATAATCTATGTTTGCTCATTAACTTATTGTACAACATTATTCAATTCAATGCTGGAAATTAAAATAATTTTAACTGCCCTCAACTGAAAAGTCTGATCCTATAAAAAGCCAGCACAGAACTGCTACATGTGTATTGTTAAACTACATTTTCATAGAAAACCTCACAGACAGTGGTGACACCAATTACAACCCCAAAGCTACAATCCTTTGTGAAAACATCTCATCAGAAAGAGATTTTCTTGAAATTTTAAAATAATGGGGAAAGCCCAGAGGATTTAAAAGCACCACAAGTAATCAGCTGTCAGTCTAAGAGACTCATTTAAATGGGCGGAAATTGCACTTATGCCTACTTGAAAAGCTTTTGCTATATAAACTTGCTATAAAACTGTGATAAAATGGCATACTTGGCCTTGATCATACCAGAAAAATGGTTAAGCATTTTCCCATAACTTTTAAAAATTGAATTGTAGAGAAAGAAACATGCAAACATACCCAATACCTTACACATGCCATTAATACAGATATCTCGGCTGTGTCTTCCTTCAAAGCAAGGAGTACCATCAGTGACTGCATCAAGCATCTTCTCTGAAAAATGGCCATCTACTGGGCGACAGTGGAGCTCACAGGGGTTTGCTGAAAGGAAAACAAGGATACTTGCTGAGACAATACATCAGCAGGACACTGAAGCGCAGTGCACGGGGTCTTTGCTGAACCATTTCCTCACTTTCCCTGCCATTTGACAAAATAGCAGAAATAGAAGAATTGAGCAGATCCAGAGTGGCACAGGCCTGATAAACAGCACTTGTGGATTTGTGGAAAGCAGCTGGAGGCTGATCCCCTCACACCTGTCTGCTCTCTGTCACTGGTACATCTGCAGCCTCCGTTGAGTGAAGCTGTAACGAGGCCATCTGTGGTGGAGAAAGGGATGGGAAACCAGCAAATCCAGCTGTCATTAGTGAAGAGGTGGGATTGCCAAGGACACTGACAAGAAAGTTTTCCATCAGCTGGTGAGCGAGTAATTTCAGAGATAATTTAAACTTCACATCACTGCTGTCAGCCTCTCTCGGAGAGCAGTCAGCTGCTTGCTTCTGATCTTCTGTGTAGTTCATCATTTTCATCTACCTGTTGGCACTTTATAAATAATTTCAAACCTGCTTTTTTTCCTGCTTGACAACTTAGGAAATAGGGATAACATTGCAAGTCTGGCAGACTCAGGCTATTTTCAGATTGATGTCCAACAGAACCAAGAGGGAAGAGAAAAGCTGGAGCAGAGCAACCAGTGGCCTCCGAAAGAAAATTTTCTGTGATGGATCAGGACCTTAAGTCTATTCCACCTATGGAGTAAGAAGAGACAAACACATGTCTCTCAGACACTTCAGGAAGTGGAAAGTTTGAAACTGAGACATCAGAGAGACAAAGGACACAAATCTGTTAAATAAATTGTGTGCATGAAAGATGAGCTGAAATTAGGGTCAAAGCAAAGACAGACATATTCCCTGCCTTTGTAGCAGTCTCTGAAATCTCTCTAGGGGAAGCAGAACTATCTGACAGAATAAAAAATTGTCCACTACCATATTAATGAAGGACATCAACAGAGGACATGACTTCAGGTTTTGCTCTATTCAAAGATCCCAGGCTTGCTCAGCAATAAAGCAACTTGTTCATGTTCAGCAACTTGAAATGCTTTGCTAAGAAAAGCAGTGGGCCTTATGCCCACCAGACTAGTGGTGATTTAAAGGCACCATTATAAAATTGAACTATTTTAAAATTATCTCCCTTTGTGCTGCAGAGGTGCTGATGTTGAGTGAAAGTTTTATCTTGTGTCTGACAGAGTTGACAGAAGCTGCTCCCTTGGTCTCAAAGCAATGCAGGGTAACTAAAGGCTTCTACATCCTTATTGATGAATTTATTTTTATCTTCTCTTCCTCCTTTGTTGGCTTTGTTTGTGTCCTAGAAAGAACTGTGTTTAAAGAAATTTTGGTAACAAGAGAAATGCAAACTTCTGATAACACAAATAAACGAATTCACTTCCAACAGGAGGATTTATCTTTTTCAAGGATGAAAATTTGCTGTCATTACTCTGGTTTGTACAGCACCAACATGCACACAACACCACACAGTGCACAAAGGTGACTACAGCTCCTCCCCTTAAAATTCTTGCAGCTTAAGAACTGATCTTGCAAAGCCTGAGCTTTGGTACTGTGAATCTAATTAGTGTAAACAGAAATACGCCAGAACTGGGAACAAAAACGAACTTTAAAAAAGGAGAACAGTAAGAAATTCAAAACCTTAATGAAGGCTTCTTTCTCCCTCTTGTCAGAAAAGCTAAAATGGCATCTTAGGTCTGTCACCAATGTTGTGTTTCTGGTTTCTGAAACAAAAATACCTTCATAAAGAACAACAGTGATGAGACCCAGAGGATACACGTGGACCACAGTTACACGACTGGTGGAATTCAAGCTGATGTGAATTGTGTTCAAAATATCAATGGAGATGAAGCTACAAAAGATTTTTAGGCAAGACCATAAAGCCTCCCCAGCCCTCAGCCCCTCTGTGAAAGTTGCCTGCCAAAACATCCATCAGTTGTTTCAATAAGAGTTGACATGGTAAGCGGTACAAGTGATTTTACTTCTGTCTGCAGAACTCTTTTTCTGGCCACGTTATTAAATTGATTACTTTAGTGCTCTAAATTTTGCTTTACCTTGCCTACTTTCTCAATGTAGCATTTTTATATATAAAGCACAGTACCTTTATGACAAGGAGAATCCTACAATTGCAGGTACTCTGTTACCTGCTTGGAATTGCCCTGATAGATACAGATTTTACAGAAAGCCATTTCACCTTTTGCATTTTGAAATATGTAGAACAGAAGTTTGACATCTGTACCTCCTCCTAGTTGTGTGTTAACAAAACAAGCAATTTCAGTTCAGAAATCACTGAACAAGAAGAAGCAGACATTGCTGACATACTCCTGCCATAATTATGATGCTGTAAATATATAACTCAGGATCAGTTTGTAAAGAAAAATAACTCCCTTACTAAGCCAAAATAAAAGGTAAAAAAAACCCACCAAACAACACCACACAAGCTTTCAGAATTGCAAATGCTTTCTATGTATGAAAGCTTTCTTGTTTTTCCTGACTGTGTTAACTGATCAAAATTAGATCCTGCCAACTAATTTTTACTGCTTTTCTTTCTACATCTGTTCTATGGAGTCCCTCTGGAAATTATAGGCTATTTATTTCTCCAGTGAAAACTCAATCCTATCTAATATTTATTTGATTTTTCATCTGCAGAAAGGTTGATTAGGCCACCACTGAGGAAATTATACTAGCACAGTATTTAGCATTCACTAGCTAAAATTATTTATTTATCTATCTGTCATTATTATGAATTATGGTTGAGTTCAGGGACCTTGGCTCTGTTTTTCTAGGACTGTAAATAAACTGTTTCAGAATCAGCCAATGACTGCAAAAAGTCTAATATTTTAAATACAGAACAGACACCAAAGTCACACACAAGGAAAATAAATACATTTCCTGAAATGGTGGAAGACTTGCATTGAGTTCAGCCTCTTTTCTTATAGACTCAAAAATCTAAAAATACTTAACTCAGAAGAAAAGGAGCACTCGGGTTGTTCAGAAGGAGCTCATTAAAGCAGCTGGTTGAGTTTCAGTTTCTTCAGCAAATTTGATTAATATAGCTCATTTTAACAAAAAGGCTGTCATCTTTGTAACTTTTAGGCCAAAACAGACATAAATTTCTGTAATCCAGCATATGTATGAAATACTAGATCCAATCTGTGAGCACTCAATAATGACCATGATTCTCTACCAGCTCAGGGGTATACATGCTAAACACTCCTTAAATCTTCCTAGAACAAAATCTTGCTTTTCTCAATCTGTGTTTTTCAAATCACAGAATCATAGGATGTTTTGGATTGGTAGAAATCTTAAGGATCATCCAATCCCCCCTGCCACTGGCAGCAACATCTTCCATTAGACCACATCCAAAGCCCCATCCAACCTGGTCTGGAACACTTCCAGGGATGGGGCACCCACAGTTTCTGTGGGCAACTTGTGCCTCACCACCCCCATAGTAAACACTTCCTTCCTAATACCTAACCTAAACTTAAATCTAATCTAATCTGTCAGTTTGAAGCCATTCCCTATGTCCCATCCCTACTAGCCCTTGTAAAAAGTCCCCCACAGAGACCTTCTGACTTCAATGTGGCTGCCCTGGTAAACCTTCTTCACTTTGGCTGCATCCTTCTGCCAGTGCCCTGCTCCTAGCTGGACATAAGATTTTATCTGAGGTGCCACCAATACCCAGCAGCCTAGAAAAATTACAACCTGTTTTTTCACTTGGTGCCCACATCTTACACCTGCTGCTGTTTTGACCAGAGACATGATCAGACCCCTAATATATAGAAGAAACACAGATGTAATGGAATCCCAAGCCACAGAGCTCCTTTATGGGCCCAGTGACTGATATGTAATCAGAATGGGACTGAGGAAGCAAATCAGCAAAGCTGAGTAAAAATCCTAAAATTTGGGCATGTAATTTTTTTGCCCCTGTGTATATTATTAAAAAGTTCAGAATCACCAAGTGTAAACAGGACAACATGAAGATAAGTAGAAAGGAACATATTTCCTTCCCAATTTAAATTTGTTTATCTCACAGCTGATTCCCATGAGTTCACATGCAGGAAGGATCCAGCTTAACCTGACTAAGAAGGATGTGATTAACGTGTCTGACAGAAGAAGATAAGGTTTCCGTATCTTTCCCAACTTCACGAGGAAGAGAAGAGGTGAGGCTCATCTCTGTGAGAACTCAGAATTGGCTGAGGAAATCCAAACAAAGAAAATTAGAAAAGGCAATTACCAAACAGACAAAATGGGAAAAAAAGCTAGGTGAAGTTACTTATCAATTTAAGCAAGCCTGGAGCTCCAAAACAAAGTTTAATTTTAACACAGGGGCAGCAGAAACATTATTTCATGCTTTTAGCTCAGCTCCGGTGACTGTATCAGAATATATCTTATTTCATACACAGAAATATTTTTGAAGAAATATGAAATTATAAACATTTTAACACAACTCCTACCTGACAGTACACTGAAAGATCCTGGCACTGACAGAGAAAATGAAGATAATTGTATGATTTAATGTAGGGCTTACAGATAGAAGTTAAGCCCTGAGAAGTTATCAGATTCATATAAATGGAATTTGTCAAATGGTATGAAATAAATAAACATGGGGTCAGCCGAATGGAAAGAGAAGTGGATACATACTGAAGTTTGGCTGAAGTGTCAAAATAGGGGCCTGGGTCATGAGAAAAATTCAGAAAATATCCTGTTCAGGCTGATGGACGGTTTATCACCCTTGAACTTGGAAGTTTTCATCATTTTAAGATTCCCAGGGGTACTCTGATGCTTCAGTTTGAGCACATGGGTTTTTGAGGTCCAGAGAAATTCTATAACAGGACTATGTATGTTCCCCAACAGGCATACCATCATGTGAAACCAAAAGTTCTCAGCTGAAACCTCTAACACAGATGGCCTTGGAAACAGCAAGATGTGACTTACTGCTTTTCTGTGAGACTGTTATTAAAGCTGCTTTCTGCATTAAATCCTAAGCTATCCAAAAATGTCTTTGTTCTCTTATGAAGTTACAATTTACTCAATGGAAGAGACTCTTCAGTTATGTGACATTTGCTTTTTGCAAGCTATGAAATTAAACACAGGAGAGGGAATTCTGACCATCCAGATAATCTACTGGTTGTTCCATTGGGATGAAGAAACACAGAATGCCGCAGAATGTCTAGCTCAGGAATCTATTTCCTCAGCTGGACACTTCCACACAAAAGCTGTACATGCACTCGGGGTTTGGGAAAGCTTAATTATGGTTTCTTTCCCCTTTTTATCCCAAGTGCAGCACGAGAGGATCTAAAATGTCTGATACTAAAACAAGAGCTGTATTGGGTTTGTGTGGCCAGGCTGTGGTAGTAGGGGGCTACAGGGGTAGCTCTGTGAGAAGCTGCCAGAAGCTTCCCCCATGACAGACAGAGCCCAGATCAGTCAGATCCAAGAAGGACCTGCTGCTGGTAAAGACCAAACCACCACTGGCAGAGCCAGCACCTCTGGGATAAGAAAGGCAAAAAACCCCTGCACAATAGCAGCTGGAAGAGAGGAGTGAGAACATGTGAGAGGAACACCTCTGCAGACACAAGGTCAGTGAAGGAGGAGGGGCAGGAGCTGTTCCAGCTTCCAGAGCAGAGATTCCCCTGCAGCCCCTGGTGCAGCCCATGGTGAGGCAGCTGTGCCCCTGCAGCCCCTGGAGGTCCATGGGGGAGCAGAGATCCACCTGCAGCCCCTGGGGGACTCCACACTGGAGCAGGGGGATGCCTGAAGGGGGCTGTGACTCCATGGGAAGTCCGTGCTGGAGCAGGCTCCTGGCAGGACTCAAGGATCAGGGACCCATGCTGGAGCAGCCTGTTCCTGAAGGATTGCAGCCTGTAGAAAGGATCCAGGCTGGAGCAGTTCAGGAAGAACAGCAGGGAAGGACTTACGTTGGGAAGGTTTAAAGAATACTGTTTCCCATGACCACTCTACTCTGATGTAATTTCTAATAGATAAAACTCCTTTCCCCAAGTCCAGTCTATCTTGCCCACGATGGTAATCAGTGAGTGATCTCTCCCTGCCCTTACCTTGACTCACAAGCCTTTTGTTATATTCTCTCTCCCCTATCCAGCTGAGGAAGGGAGTCACAGGATGGCTTTGGTGGATGCCTGGTGTCCAGGCAGGATTAATCCACTGCAAATGCCAAAGCCTTCTCGGCAGCAAGACAACTTAGTAACAAAATGCTGTGAAAAATACTTGAAACTGGGTTGCACAGGTTAAGAGAGAAAGTAAAGGAACTGATAAATGTTGATGTAGGTATGGAGGACATTGTGAGTAAGACTCCAGAGCCCTGAAGCATCAATTCATTTTTGCGGCTCTTGGTTTGTTTTTGTTTAAAGTCTTGGTTTGTTTGGACAAACACATACAAGGAAGGTTCAAACTGCTGTGTCTCTCAGAGATAGCATTGTTTTGTGACCTTATTTGCAGTTAATTTGCCCAAGACATCTTTACCCACCAATAGAAGATGAAAGAATATTTGAAACTGAGATGGGAGAAAAACGCAGATGTGTTTCAGGTTGTGCTGACTGGACAAAACTAGAAGCAGCATGCCCATGAGAGCCACCCACCCTCACCCATACAGTGATGTCAGATGAAGAATCAGCCAGGATTTGGCCAACTCCCTGCTTATTTGAGTGTTACTGGGAGAGCCTGTCGATCTCACAAAGTTAATTTTACTTTAAGTTAAGAGTTTAGCAGCAAGAAAACACTTCAAATGTTGTTAGTAGAATGTAAGAATGGAACTGAAAACACTAAGGGCCTCCAAGGTCATGGGGAAGACATGGAAATCTATGCTGAAATTATGGCTGCTGAGAAAATGGGTGAAAACAGTCAAAGAGTTTTCAAGCCACAGAAAAAAAATGATTTCCTTGATATTTGAATGATTTTGCAAATTATTTCCCAGATTAAATATATCAGGCTCAGCAGCACAGTGTTTTAAATATAATTTGTTTGTCTCTACAGTTCCAAACAATGCTGTTTGAGATATGGCATGGACAAGACCACAGCTCTGTGAACAGTAAGCATTTGACTCATGATTATCAATGTCCTTTGGAAACAGACCTTCTGTACCAAATGCACTTGCAGAACTACCAGTTCTGTTGCAGTGTCAGAGAAAGGACATGAACAGAATAAACGCCTACCCTGCAAAAGTACACCCTGAGTAACAGAGGTCTGTAATTTCCATTTCAATAACAGGTGACTGCAGAAAATGTTCTTTGAGATTGGTTTTAGCCTAAATGTTAGGCTGTTAGCATTTGTCGTGGCTTTATTGGGATTTCTAAAAAAAAAAAAATCTCTATCAACCCTATTTTCTTTCATCAGGTATTTTATGGGAAGTCTACCTGCTCTAGGTTAATCTTCGATGGTGTATTTGTTAGATGAAATGGAAACAGTAGCTGAAATCTAGGAAACCAATTCAGAACTGCCAATAACTGAAAAAACAATTAACCGGCTGAAAAATACTACCAGCAAATGGAACTGGAAGTTTAATCTTGACCTTCCCTACCCTAACTGTCTTATTTTTCCATTAAAAAATACAAGTTTGCTGATGCTATGGAACTGTGGGGAGAGGCTGACCCACCTGAAGGCTGTGCTGCCATTCGGTCGACCTTGATAGAGGGAAGAGCTGGGCAGGGAGAAACTTAATGGGGTTCAAAAAGGGCAAGTGTAGGGTCCTGCACCTCAGGAGGAAAAACCCAGCACAGGCTGGGGTCTGATCTGCTAGAGAGCAGCTCAGCTGAGAAGGGCCTGTGAGTTTTGGTGGGTGACAAGTTGCCCATGACCCAGCAGCGTTCCCTGACAGCCAGGAGGCCAACGGGCTCCTGGGGTGCATCAGGAAGAGTCTGGCCAACAGATCAAGGGAAGTGAACCTTCCAGGTCTCTTCAGCCCTGGTGAGGCCACACCTGGAGTGCTGCGTCCAGTTCTGGGTTCCTCGGTGCAAGAAAAGCAAGGAGCTGCTGAAGAGCGTCCAGTAGAGGCCACAAAGATTATTAAGGGTCTGGAGAAAGTCTCATCAATGCATATAAATACCACAAAACAACTGCCAGGGGGATGGTGCCAGACTGTTTTCAGTGGTGCCCAGTGATCGGACAACGAGCAATGGCCACAAACTACAAGACAGGGAGTCCCACTTAAACACGTGGAAGACCTTTGTTACATAGATGGTGGGAGAGCACCGGAACAGTCGCCAAGGGAATTGGTGACGTTTCCGTCACTGGAGACATTCAAAACCACGTGGATGTGTTCCTGTATCACCTACTTCAGGTGATGCTGCGTTGGCAGCAGGGGGTTGGACTGGATGATCCCCAGAGATCCCCTCCAACTCTAACAATTCTGTGATTCTACAGGATAATCTACACCTTACATTTATGCATAACCCAAGAATCAAACAGCCTACTAATAATGAAGACTCCTGTAATTATGTAATAACTAGCTGTTCCAAACCAAGTTACAAAGCAGAGTCACTGACTCTGCCTCTGCAATACAGGGCAGCATGATACTGAACCAGTTCAGATATTACTTCTTCACTGTAATGCCAAGTATACCTACCATGCAGACCTGAGTTTGGAAGTAGTAAAGTCACATTTGCTCTGCTAACTAGGTGCAGTGATGCCTGTGTAAGATGCAGCTCTCTGCCACACCCCTCTACTTCCTGTTCTGTGGTTGACACTGGAAAAGATAGTTTAGATCTATTCCAAACAATTATTATAGAGATGACTTCAACAGCTTTTCTTACTGCAATACCTTTCCAGGAACTGAACTAGTTACAATCACAGCCACTATCATCAGAGCTCTGAAAATATATCTAGAGAAGAATCACTGTGTTTTTATTCACACAAAGGCATACCAGCATACGCACGCAGAATTTTCTCTCTAATTCATTAGAAAACTTGTAAGTCAGTGACTTCTCATCCTCATAGAGGCTTCTCACAGGCGTGTAACTTGGACTTTTTATACAAGATACTAAAAAAATCTGCAGCTTCATACCTGTGTTATAAACAGGAACCCAGTGGTAGAATTCGTTCTGGTAGGGAACTGTGTCAAACTCACTGCACTGCATCTGACGGAAGGTCGGCAAGTCTTTGGGACAGGGGCTGGTGTTGCACATGCGGTAGCGTTTCCTTTCTCCAGTGCAGTAGTCTCCTCCAAACTGGGGTCTGCAAAAGGAACATTGAGACTGGGACATGAGACTGTGGGTAAAAAAACAGTTTTAAACAAACAGCATATTTCAGGTCACAGTGGTGTAATGAGGTAACTCTGAATCCTTGGCAGGGTAGAGATACTGTTCACATGTTTGAGTACTCAAACATGCCAGTAGGAAGCACAGAAATCTAGACAACTGCTGTATCCCAAAGTGCTTGGCACTACTTGGCTGAGCTCACAACAAATTAATCTATCAAAAGGACTGCTTTAAACCCCATGCTTTGCAGTGCATTTGACAGTTCTCTGTGAAAAGACAAATGATTCCTGCTGTTAGTGATTTGTGAAGATGAGATGCAGAGTCTTCATGAACTCATATATGTTGCAATAAATTCTGCCTTTCATGTTCTGTACTTGATAACTCGTGTCTGAAGCTCATGTAAAGCTGATCACTAGAACAAAATATGAAAGGTGAGTCCTCAGGACAGGACTGTAGAAACTATTCTCATCTGGTGTCTGAGGACATTTATTTAATCATTGCAGTATTAATAAAACAATATTTATACTATTTCTGCAAAGCCTAAATGTTACGTGTGGGGGTTTTTTCATTTTGTGTTGAAATAGGCTCCATGGAGAGTAAGGAATTAAGAACAAGATGACTACTGGAAAAGATGAGGCAGCTGAACTTCACACAGGTATGGCTAACTGGGAAGAGGCGTCAGTATCTGTGATGTGTTGATGTGGTATCTGCTGGTAACAGCCTCATACAAGAGAGTTTCCAATGTCCCAAGAACCTCAAAAATCTTTAATGAAAGATAGGGAAAGATAGGGCACTCAGCTTACTCTGGATTATCACACGGCCTCTCTGCACTTTGAACTCCAGCCCCACACGTCCTTGTGCAATGGGACCAGGATGACCAGAGGCCCCACTCTCCATGGACTGCCTCAGGAGTCTTCCCCACTGTAATGCATTCACCAGAGAAGCACCACTGAGGAGAGAAGAGAAAGCACGAAGAGCTTCAGATCATTATCACAGGGAAATGTTTCTGTGAATTATCTGTTATTTCAGCTCATGAGGGTAGAACACTTAAGTAGTCATGTAAATGAAGATATCATAGGATGACCCTCCTTTACACTCAAAAATGGCAGAGCTACTCATGGCTCCTCTATGCCCTTTGATGCAGCACAGCTTGCAAACAGCATGCTCACAGTCACCTTGTTTTCTCCACACCGAGTGCCATCCGCAGCTGCATCCAGTTTGGAGCGGCAGGAGCCTTTCACCGAGCACCACAGCGTCTGGCAAAGGTTCTGAAAGAGAAAGAAAGCTGCAGCAACCTGAGGCAGGGCTGAACTCTTATGGCCAAGATTTTCAAAAGCCTCCCACAGCTTTTACAGCCACTTAAAAAGCCTTGTTAAGGGTTGTGTTTCCACCGAGATCAAGATTTTTTTACAAGATAGGAACCACCAAGGGTCTGAATTTAGGTATTCGTCATTACCGTGCAAAAAGGGACTATTTCAAAAATAAAAAATGGTAAATAATATCAAGTGGATTCCCTGTACTATGTGAGTTCAAATATTCTCCTAATTGGTTGCTCAGCTCCTAGATGAGCACAAGAAAAATGGCTTAACAAACTTTGGTCACGACTGTTTGCAGATAAAGTGAACAAAAAATTGAATAATTTTTCTTTGAAGAGTACTAACCAATATAATCCTCCATTTTGCATTGCTGTCTGCCTGAAAATATACAGTGAAATCAAAGAAGGGTTACAGAAGTCAGGCAGGCAAATACAAACAACATCATGTCTCCAGCAATATTAATGGAGGTCCCAAAACTAGATGAGGAAAAAGTGATCAGGCTTCTTAAAATATCCGCTTGGCAGATGGCAAGGAAATGATCTGAAAAAAAAAGCAGAAAACGCTGGCAGAGAAAAAAGCATAGCGGGATGGGAAGGGCTCTGGTTAGTGAATGCTTGCATATTAAGTAACTCAGAAACTGATGCCAGTTAATGCAGTAGGTTGCCAATAAAACACAGCATTCCAGCTGCTGCTCCATGTGCAGTGGTTGAGCTCCACAGATGAGACAGAAACTCCTGAGAGTCAACAACAGAAGCAGCACAAGAAACATTCCAGCTACCAAACCCACTTCACTCTGTCAAAAATATTCTCTAGAAAGGGAGGACAGATTTGGAGGGCCATTTCTCCCTCCTCAGTTCCCATGCACACCAGCTTTACTTTGTTTGGCACACAGGAGCCTTGCATGCTTGGGAAGCCCTGAATGATCAGGGCTTTGCACGAAAGACCAATTCGAAGGTGGAGAAAGCTGAGCTCTCAGAGGGACTACACACTGCCAATGGGAACAGCAGAAGCAAAAGCCCAGGTCTTGGCTCAGGCTGATTGGATGCCATAGTCCATCTCTGCAAAGGGGAACAGAGCTGGCAGCATCAACCTGTGAATAAGGGACAGCCCTAAGTGTCCCCAGAGAAAGGTGTTGATAAGAAAAATCCCACTTGCAGCTCCCACTGGGATTCTGAGAGCAAGCCACATGCTAGATTTGGAAGCCAACATATAAACTGTGCACTTCCAAAAACATAGCCTCAATGAGCTAGCAGCAATGCTCGTCCAAGTGGGAAATGCACAGTTTGACTGCTCATTTCTGACCTTCTTCCGTTTAAAATGGCTAAGGTTAGGCACGAGCTTTGAGAGAGTTCCATTTTATTTACTTTCTCCATTGTGTGTTTACCTTAGTTTGTCAATAAGAGCACCAGAAACAAAGCTGATGGCATGGAACATCTCAAAGCACTCCAAACCTCCAGCTGGAATGTCTGGGCCGCTGCATCTTGGTTCACTGTTTTTGGGCAATGCACACAAGACAGACTTTGTTTTGCAGTTCCCTATTTATAGTCCAAGGGCAGCCTTATGAAGGCCTTGTGAAGCCATCATTGCCAGCTTCTTAAGGTAGAGCTGCCCAAGTGGTCTGGCTGATGAGTTTTCTCTTGTTATAAAAGCCGTCCTTTATTTTAACTCTTGAATATAGAATATGATTTGTGTTTTTAGTATATAAGGTGTACTCTCACAGCTTGCATTGGATAACAGAGAAACAGGCACAGAAAATGAACACAGCTTTTCACTGGCAGTTACGTTTTATATTAGATGCACCCATAGATTTCAAAGTCAATAATTCACAGAGGGAATTCTTTGCAAGGATTTTTCCATATTGATCTCCATGTCCCAGAGCTGTTTTCCATCTACCTTTGGAGGTAACAGGCAGAAATGCATGACTCTGGTATGGACTCACTGCAAAGCAAATGGGGTTTTTTTATCAGCAGTATGATACACACTTCTGCCCAATCAGAGAGAATAGGGTAGGTACCTTGAAGAAAACTGAATCCAAAACACCTCAATTTCACTGAAGCCAGTGGAAGTTTTGGAGAAAAAGGCAATAAGATGAAGGCTCTGATCTCTTACAGCCTGTTCTAAAGGAAGATGTAGATCTAGCTATGACTTGAAAAATTGCTCCATCTAATAAATATTTTGCTTTTCTTTACCTTATTAAATTAACACTATTTATATACTTCACAGGACACTAAATTCTTCATGGAAACCACTATCTGAATTATAAACGTCAGTTTTTGCTAAGTATAATCGGTGAACCCCAAGGCATCTTCAGCTAAATGAAGACTGTTCTCTCAAAAAGGAACTGTGGATCAAATTCAGTCAGACTTTAAAATGTACAAAACAAAAGCAGCTTGTCAGTGAGCACGGTTAAGCAAATAGAGGAAAGGCAAGGAAGAGTCAGACCTCTTAGACAAAATTACAAAAAGACTGATGATTCAACATTCCAGGTTGACTCTACTATTCACAATTCCATCTCCTGCCAGCACAACTACCAGCAAAATGCAGGCCTTTCAGTAAAATGCAAAATGAGATGATACCAATTACTTTTCTGACATATGTCTAGCTGTATAATTGGTTAATCAGGAGATGCGAATTTGAAGGCCTATTAGGTTCAAACTCAAGGAGAGACAGACTGAACCAATACTGCAAAATTACATCCTAATTTTCTATCTGTATCAACAGACAAATTACAGTAACTAAGGAAACTGTAACAGCAGGTAATGAAAGTAATCTTTCAATACCTTCTTCAGATTCAGCAGTTGTAGTTCAACACTGGTAATCATGTTATCTATTAAGGTTGAAAAGATTAATCAGAAATAATTTGTCTAATAGAAGGGTAGATGGAGATACACACAGTTATCTGAATGGAATAAACAGTCAACATCAGCAGTGCCCAGTGCACAGTTGTGCTCATACCAGCACTCCCAATAGCCAAAACACATCTGTGTTTGACAGGGCCAGCAGTCTGGGGGTGCTGTCTCCAGTATTTACTGAACATTTCTGCTCAAAACACAGCAAAAATTAGTGATCACTTAGCTAGGCTAGCCCTTGGAAATGCTGTTTCTGAGCCGTTCTATGCATAAAAATGCTGTACAGACCCAAAGAGCTCTGAACATTCCAGGTACCAGTAAAATACCATACTACTGTACTTCAGCTAACACAGCCTGTTACTCTGCAGGGCTCCAAGATCTTGTGAGGGCTGCTGTGATTACACTGTTCCCTGGCTTCTCCACGCAATACTGCTTTGCTATGCTGTGAGACAGACCCCAGGGTACTCTGTGAATTATGCACTTCTGCATAAATATCTCATGTTCCATGCAAAAATATTGGTTTCCCAAAATAAATACTTTCCACAGGGACTGAAATATTTTCTTGTTAGTTACATCATAAAGAGTGTGAAAAATCAGGATGTATGGGAAGAGAACACAACCCCAATTTCTTCAGAAAATTCTTCCTGGAACTGAAGATTTGTTCCCAGAATGATTTGATCAATTGAAAGCCACAAGGTTGAAGAATATTTTAAAATTGGACTTGAGTTGCATTAATAATTTACCTCAGAATCAGTGTCAAACCAAAATGACTCCACTGCTGAAGGACAGACACCTAATCACAGATATGGTTAAGATCCAGCAAAGATCTTGAGAAATACAAGGTAGTGTAACAACTCACGTCCAGAATATGCAGAATTAAGTTTGTTAGGCAATGCCTGCACTGTTCATCTAGCCCATGAGACTCTAATCACGCTGCGTTTGTAAATGAGGTGCATTGAACACACTTCCATGCTGCTCAAGAAGTCTGAATTCTTACTAGAAGAATGAAGAAAAACATTCAGCACTTACATCCACATCTTCACAGAATGTAGCATTGGAACCATACTGAAGCTGGCATTGGTGGTGTACATCATAAATCACTCCAGGAGCAATGACTGGGGACTTCAGAACTTCTTTTTGGGGGATGTCATCCAGACAGAATCCCCACCCGCGACTAAAAGACAAGAATTCTGTATTAAAAAGATCCATCACACCAGTTTTTTGGCAATTCTGTACAGATCTTAGTATCTAATTCTCAGGGATAATTTTGATTATGGCCCATGTAAATAATACTTTCAGATTCCAGCTAAGTGATGCTGAAATGCAGCAAACAAAGTAGTTACTCCATCTAGCAAGAGGTGGTTTTAAAATGGCAAAATACAGCTTGTCAAAGTGGAAATATCATGAGCTCACTATGGTTTGGACAATGGCTTCAGAGAACCCCATTGTCTCTGATTAAAATTATACCATATTGCTGCTGTTAAAAAGAACGGAACAGATCTGAACAAGTCACTGAAGCCAAACACACAGCACTGTGGCCAAAGGCAAAGTCTATATAGCTCTGTCAGTGTCCTTGATGGAAAAGCTTCTTTCTTCCTGGAAACTGCAAAAAGCTGCAGACTGCACCAAACCCATGCCAAAATGACAAGACTTGAATTCACTACCAGACTACAAGACTATACAAGCTTTTCCCAAATAAGTAACCAACCTGACAGTGGTATGATCCCCATGAGAAATAACTCAGGCACACTAAACCCCCTAAAATTATCAATACAATAATACAAGATTTAGGTTAAACTCCAGCACAGTTGAGCTCAATTTAGGCAAATGCTACAGCCTGATTACTCACTCTAGGAAGCGTGTGATGTACTCCTTGCTGCACTGTGACCAGGTGAGTGGAGTAGGATCATACTGCAACTGTCGAGACATAATATATGGGCGCTTTCCAGCAGGCTCGCAGTCATTCTCCTTTCCATCGTGCTGGATTCCAAAACTGGAGATAAAAAACATCTCATAAATCTAGGGCTGTGGTACAATAATTGGCTGTACCTCAACACCTACCTACAGGTTCCTTAAAAAGACACGTTGCATCCTTCCCTGCAGAGCTGTAGTTACCTGTTTGCTAAAAGAAAACACACGCATAGAACCCAAAACAGATGAAAAATCTACACCCCCACAGGCTTTCAAACACATCTGTCAGGCACAGCAATATTGCCCCGCACAAAATAAAAAACAGACTGTACAGACTATGCTTGTGTACTTTTAAGGGAGTCCAAACATTAGTGCACAGTTGTGCCAGAAGTCACGGTTTAAACCCAAAGTTATGTAATAGCTGTTACAGCTAAGACTGCTTCCTAACTCTTGGACCCAGACTAGCACCACCTTAACTAAGATCAGGCTTTGTTACATTCTGTCTTAGACTCTCTCATTAATTATGTCTCTAGTGGTATTTTCTTCTTAAAACTTTTGATATAGTTTCCAAATTACTGAATGTTTCATGAATTTGCCTCCAACCTCTATTCCCTGATCCTATTTAGTTTCCTCAATCTATGCCTCAGAAACAGATCTTCATAGCAGGTTCTCTCCAGTATCTCTGACTTGCTGAGAAATTTCTTTATTCAACAGCTTGCAAAAGTCATAAACATAAAAGTTTGGACAGGATTCAACTGAGTAAATATACATGCTCTTCATCACCTCAGTGTGAGGATTATCAGAAATAATAACACACAAAGATATTGATATATGAAGATTTTGACACCTACATTAACATCTGGAGGTGTGTAAGTCCTAAGAGCATTGAGAGCTTACTCAGGTCATGATTCAGTCACGAATCAGATAAAGTGTGCTCAAAACATTTAAGAGCGCGTTTTGCAAAAATGTAATCATATCATGACTCAAAAGTTCCACAAGCAGGGCTAATTTCAATCAGAATCAACTCCAGTAATGAGTCAGAGGCACAAATGCAAGGATCTCCCGTTCCTGACAGGCTCTTTTCCACAAACAGGGTCTGCTGAACCCTAAGCCTGCAAACATCTCCAGGATCAGTGAAGAGCTGACTTCTGGCATTCATCCAAGGCATGGCTACATGTCTGCCTTCTTACTCTTTGTTCATCTGTTCTTACAAACTTGTCTAGACCTGAACTTCTCATGTGTACACTAACCTGGTTTGAGGTTAACAGGGTTACAATAAACCCTACAGTATCCAATGTTCCTTGTGGAGACAGCCTTTAAGGAAAGGTCCTGCACCACTCCTGGAAGGGCAGGCACAGCAGCACTGAGCCTCACAGCATCCAAAGGACACAGGGGCACCAGCCAGACAGGCCAGATGAGGAGAAGGTCACACATGGATCAATGTATGGGGAAGAAGCCTCTTCAGACCATTAGTGTGAATGAAACAGCTCTTGTCAGCAACAGGCTATAGGGACCAAGTGACTTAAACCCACAGCATCTAGATCCAATTGTAGTGATTTCAGCAATATTTATTTATATTATTTCCTTTCTGGCAATGGAGAAGCTGAATAAAGAGTGGCAAATTAATGGGTCATTGCCACCATCATCAACATTATATCCTATCAGGAAATAGAGACTCCATCCTGATTGGTGGCTGGGCACACAGTGAAATTAATGCAATTGTAGATAAAGCAATGAACATGTGATTTAGTCAAGCAACACAGTCCAGTTGAAAAGTGCAGGCATTACAGGGAATCCAGAGCATTCATGAGATAATGCTCTGCCTTGAGGAAAACAGCTATGTCAAAACAGTTTAAAAAGTCAACTGTTTTTCAAGTGAGTTAATAAACCATTTAACCAACTAAAATACCTCCAAAAATCTAAAATCCTGAGAAAATTAGTTCAAACAAAAATACCCAATCATAAAAAGAATTAACCATGTCTAAAACTAAATACTCAGGAAATTCATTTATCTTGACCTTAACATACCCACAATAGCATTATTATACAGAAAATATCACACTAAGAAATGCCCTAAAAAGACTTCACTAGTTAATAAAAAAGGAGAATATTAATTATAACATAATTATAATAGATGAAGTTTGACTACATGACTGAAAATGTTTTCTAGCTAATCTGCACTACTGAAATGCCTTGACATAATGTAACAGGTTTGTTTTCTCTAAATGTTTTGGATTGACCTGGAGATCCAATTCAACAGAAATCTAGCTCGTTTGCAAAAATTAAAACTATTGAGTCAGTCTTCTTTGTAGCTTAATTATTTCATCCTGACATACTGAATAGTTGTGTATGTAAAACACAGGTCAAAGGCTCAAGAACTCTCGAGAAATTTCTTTTTCCTTTGCTTTGAAATAAGTTTTGATTTTAATAACAGAGACAAAAGCTCACTTTTTGTTTCTATCTCACAATCTGAATATCAACACACAAATAATGAATTTGACTCAGACGGGCTCACCCTGTCTTGTGAACTGTACCTGTGTCCAAGCTCATGAGCAATAGTGAAAGCCAAGGGAAGGCCAGAGTCCTCGTTGATGTTGCAGCTCCTGTGAGGCTGACACATGCCCGACAGGTGAGACAAGCCTAAGGTTTCACAGGGACGGTTCATGCCAGCACAGATGTCCTTTCTAGAATCACAAAAGAGACGTGCCATTTAAAGAGCTGAAAACCAAATCTAGGGTGTCACTGACACTGGGAGGCCAGCTTCCATCTTATAATATGCTAATTTGTGTTTTAATTAAATTGTAGTGGTAAGACTTTTACAAACATGTATGGATGCACTTGTTCTACTGCTATCATAATACTGCTATAATTTGTGGCAAATATTTATGTGGCTGTATCACCTAGATACACAGACTTACAGTCAACTCCCATAGGCCAAAGTTTTAGAACCTCCATGTCTGACAGCATTTTGAAGCACGGTTTCCTAAAGTCATCGTAGCTCACCTTCATTCAAGTAACTGTCTGAGCAGTTTTTTATTTGGAGAGAGAAATCTCACAGCATTCTGAAACTTTATTTCACATTCTGATTTTAAGATTTTTCACTGAGAAAAAGTTGAGAAGGTGGGGACTGGTCAAACGGTGGACTTGATGATCTTGGAGGTCTTTTCCAACCTAAATGATTCCGTAACTCTCTTATACTGAGCCACTTGGTGGGTGTTTTAGGTTAGTGGGTTTTTTTGCCTGACAGACTTCAGCTGAGGACTGTTTTTTTTGACCACAGACTCAAATCTTTTCTGCCACCCGTGTGCAAACTCAATCCATTTTTATAGACCTGCAGAAGTCCTATTTCATGCCATCACATAAACTCCCTGCAAAAAATTTTAAGTTTTCTGTTCCTTCTTTGCTTGGACATTAAAAAACACTTTGTGTCTCATTAAATATGGAGATATTAAAAATCATATGCTCTAAAGCTTAAAAATGTTTGCACAATATTTTTCCTTTCTGAGCTGCACCTGCACATTTCTTCAAGAGCTGCTCATCTACATGCTACTGTCTCAATGAAAAACAGAGGAGTCAATGAACACAAAATGAGACAGGATCAAGCAAGGAAAATGACCTGAGCTATGGAAATTGCTCGCCTCTTGGGACCCACAGATCTCAGTTTTGTGACTAAGATGCATCTCTAACCCCTATGCACATGAAGAGTCAGAAACATTTTGACCACGTTACTGAGGTCTGTGCAGGGTGAATGAAGAGATGGCATGAGCCTATCAGAGAAACATCATCACCAAAGAAATGCAAGTGAAGAACAGTCAGTCACTGCTGTCATACCTGGTAAGAAGGACAGCCACATCATGGTGTGTGGGGTTGACATCACTCTTGGGATTGACACTCTTCTGCCACTTGCAGAAGCTGGCTAATGTCTTATCAGCATGGTGCACTATCTTCAAGCCTTGCTAATGGGAAATGAAGGAATAAATTAGTGTAAAGAGCACACTGCATTGCAATAACACTTCAGTGAAGTCAGCTGTGAAGATGGGTAATCTAAATGTACTCGATTATGCTTTTGCCTGAAGTTAGAGCGATCATTAGGAGCAATGACACCGATTTATCTAACACTGAATATTAAGTTAAAATGCTGACATTTCTGTAATTGGAGCCGCTAAAGGAAAAATTACAGAATGGAGAACTCTACATACATTTTGAAAAATGAGCTTTGTAAGATCCAACACTGAACTGAAACTTTCAAATATTTTATATTCTCTTGAAATCAAATTTTCCTCTGAAGAGAAGGTGAAGATTACTTATTGTGGGACTTCATGATCAAATTTGACACTCAATGTATTTGTGAACACTGTCATACTCAGAGAACAATTACACTTCCAACAGAGTATTTATTTCACAATATTTTTCAATTCCAAAGAGAAATAATGCAGTCATAAATGTTTCTTCCTCAACTTATTATTATACAGTTCACAGGCAAATTACTGAAAACTCTGAAATACAAAGTATACAAAATAAATTCATCTAAAATTAAATTTCTGGTCTTGGACACTCACTTTATCTTGCCTCAGTTTGCTTCACTTTTAGCAACCGTCTAAGCATGGGATTAACTGTTACTAGACGGTAATTTCTGGGTAACTTAAAAACAAATTTTGAAAGATATTTAACGCTGTTACTTCCAAGACTGCCATTCCTCAATTGAACAGGAATCCGTATTTTTTATCCAAACAGCAACAGAAATTTAGCAAATACAGTTAATTGGAGGTCATTGTGGATCCCAGGTCCTAATTGTACCATTTAGATGCAAACTCAAGTTTTTGTCCCATTTATAATTACACTGAGAGCTATAAGGACAGACTTTATCTCAAAAAATATTTCAGAAGGCATAGCACTGATATTTGGTTTACCCCCTTCAATTGCACTGGGACCACCTGACTTGTAGTTATGCATTTTAAGCAACTGAGAAATTGCTTTTAAGGTGTTCCTGTGGTCAAAACTACCTATAGTACTCACAGTATTTTAAAAATAACCATGAAATCATGACAGTCAGCACACATAGAACACATTTGTGAAACACAGACATTGGGAACTATCAATATATAGCTATTTTACAGCAATTAACACCTACTTTGTCCTCATTTTTCTTTGTTTCAGAAGAGATTTATCAAGGAAAATGTGTGTTTGAACTGCACATTAAGAGATCTACTGCTTCAGAGATCTGCAAATACCGTAACAATACATTTCAGGAAAAGCTAGGTAATTAGACCCTGAATGTTGATATGTAATTTCTGTTTCTCACCTACTCTTCCTTGGCATCTCATGTGCTTCTGACCCTGGGGAGATTCCATTTCCCCATTCTTAACTGCCTGCTTTAAATACATTTTCCTACCCAATTTTATGAAAAAATACCTGAAGTCATCAGCAAATACTTACTTTGCTATCCAGGGCAGCATTTATTCTATAACCAGACAAGTTGAAGGTAATACCAGAGTAAATTTAAAACATTATTTTAAGCAAATATTATTACAGCTCAATGCATTGAACCCAGAAGTTTTGTAAGTGGTATTTTGAGGTAAATAAAAACCTTACCTCCACCTCCTCAAAGAGGATGAGCCGGACCAGTACAATGTGAATTGCATTGCCAATGCTTGGATCATGGAACAACCCTGTGACCTGTGCCAGAGCCAGGAGATATGAGATTGACTGATTCCTCTATAGCAGAACAAAACTTCAGAGAGAAAATACATTTACTTCTAGAATACTGTTGATCTGGGGGTTGTTTTGTTTTTTAAGAGCTCAAATCATTTAAAGTTTACTGAAATGCTAATATAACAACTACTGCAAAGGCTAACCTTCCAAATGAGTGATGATATAGCATTTGGCAATAGTCACTAAGCTAAAGAGTAAAAGCCCAAATAAGATTATATTATGTCCATTTCCCTTTCAAAAATTTCTGAGTTCATAAAAAACACTAGCAGAAAAGAACAGAACATCTACAGTCATACAACACTGATGGAGAGGTCCACTCATGGTGAAAATTAACCAGTATATCAAATCATCCTGTTTTAAATGAACAGGATTCTGTCATAAAAAAAAGAAAAGTTTAGTCAGTACTAAGCAAAGAGAAATCACTTGAATGATGGCTACTCTTGTGCTTTCAGAGTACAGGAGAGGATGATAAGAACAGCAACAAAGATAATAACTCCATTCAAAAAAGACTCCACATAAAAAAGAACAAGAACTGAACTCTGCAAAAATGCGACCCAATCATTATAAACATCATCCCAATGTTGAACCAGGCAGAAGGAAAAGAAATCAGTGCAGAAGATACTCACAACCTATCTATGTATGTGACCTATGCCATCTATCACAGGAAACACGAATGAACAAAATTGACTGCCTTTGGGTCAAAAACTGTTACGGAGAAGAACACTAAAGGAGAAAATACAAAAATGAAGTACAAAATGTGTTTACAGAAGTCTGATTTGGGTATGGATCTATTTCAAGGTACTCTACTGGAAATTGAAACATTTTAAGTAACCCTAATATCTAAGGTCAGACTGAAGAATAAATGTTGAGTCTTGTTTGTTCCTGAACCTGATAATGACTGGATTTTATTCCAAGCATTTTCCCTGTGTGGACAAAACCTCACGTGCTACAACAACCTTTGTATCTGTTTACTCAGGCTCATTGCCTCAGGAGCAAGTTGGACTGCTTGGGGCACAGCTGGGAACATACTGTATAAACTCATGAGACAGATCAGTCACCATGGCTAGAATTATACACTGATTAACTCTGCATATATTGCACAATTCCATGATAACCACACAGAACAAATCCTCAATAGGCTATCAATCTCAGTTTCTACCATGATACACATAATATTGATACAGTTATTAATAACAGAAGACAAATCTATAGGCAGCTGTTATGACTTTTCCTAGAACAACTTATATTTTGAAACTTGCCACAGAGGAAAGCACTTGAAGTTCAACTTTTCATTGTTCCAAAATGAACTTTGTACTCCAGGAAGGATACCTATCCAGAAAAAACAGTTGTACTGGCTGCAACCAGGACAGTTAACTCGCTTTGCAATAGCTCATATATCACTGTTTGCATTTGTGACCAAAACAGTAACAAGCTGGTGTTTTAGCTTTTGCAAAGTTACTACAATTTCCAGCAGGCTCCTGTGTGCCTTTCTCATCCACAAATATGTGAAAGAATTCATATGCTTAATACTTGCAGAATCTCTCTCTGCCATAGCCAACAATCTGAAATCACCACTGAGCAACAGGGAGACAGAGAATTTCAGTGGAAAGACAGCTAGTGCTAGCTATGAGACTTTTCTTGCATAAATGCAGAGAAAAACCGTGCCTATACAAAATACAAGGCTAAAAATACTTAAAAATACAGAGTTTCAATTAATATATATGAATTATACGACATGTTTCCCCATAAACAGTGTTGCAGACCTGTTAGAAGATCAGAAATCAAATTCAGATTTGCCCCATTCATCTAAAAAACCCCAAGATACTGTACATACCATATTCATTATAGTGAGGATATATGACTCCACGTGGTCACTTCCATGATATTCAACCATTTTACTGTCTGCGACCACAAGTGTCTCCACCCATCGCTCCTTGCTGACAGAACGCCGAGAAACCCTTCTGGCAGCCTCATGACTCTGCTCCCATCTCTCTCTCCGATGCTGCTGCTCTTTGAAAAAGCTGTGGGTATCTGGAAGAGTAAAAAACAATGCTGTCTTGAACATATTTTCAACCTTGAACTGTATGGCTGTAACTCTGATATTAGCTGAAAGTGACTGTTCTGGCTGCCATGCACCTGACCCACTGCAGGGCCAACTCCAAAGTGACATCATACTGCCAAGAGAAGTTCTGAATCTCCTGAGTTGGATTAAACATGCATTAAAAAGTCACCTCACTCAAACATCAGGGATTACATTGTAAAACAGAGCCAAGCTAAAAAAAAACTGAATTGGAGATGCCATTTTCAAAGAGTTTCTCTCCTGAGCTTTGGCTCTAACCTCTCGAATGACACCAGTTAACAGTTTTAAGATAAGGGATATGCTTTCTTCACAGGCAGCTCATTTTCTCATCAGGATGGCACATTAAGCCCAGTGCTGAGGAACATCCAAGAATGCCTTGTTCTGTGCATGGAGAATATCCTTGACAAGTGGGGAAACTTGACCAGCAGGTGTCATCTAAATACCAGCAGGGCAGCCACAGGATCCTCACCCGCTGCCATCCTGCCTGAAGACAGGCCAGACACTTACTGCTTCCACTGTAATTCTGGGATCTGTGCATCTAAAGCTTTTCAGGAAGAAGTCTTTCCTCTGCAGGGTTGCTAGCAACCTTGCACTGTGCTCAGTGGGGCTAATTCATATCCATTCACTCCAGCTTTGAAAGCCAGCTGTCCTTGTTATCAGGGAAATACCAGGGATGTAAATAACGCAGGATCTGAAAAGCAAATGAGATGTCAGCTTGACAGCAATTGCTGGCATTTTTCCAACCCATAATTCTGAGAAATGCTTCTACATAGGTGGGATTTCCTGAGACCCGAGTCCTGATCCTTTGATCAGGAGCACTTGTTTCTGTTACATATATACAAGTAGACCCTTATCATTGCACTCATGAAAGAGGATGTCTTAATTCCAGACAGGGGACATCCGCAGGCCAGAAAGACAGCTCCAAGTGCTTACAGCCTTTCCAACATCACCTCCACGAATGTGTGGCAGGGAACAGTCATCCAGCATTTCCTTCATGCCCAGCAGTACCCAGTGCTGAGGAGTAGCTACCCAGACACTCTGCCATTGAAGAATGGATGACCTGGCAGCTGGGTCCCAAACCTTGTGTCCACACCAACTACACCTTTGTCATGAATGAGCTGTTTGCCCTTTAGACCCAAGCGCAGACAGAATAATCACAGCATCCTGTGTACCTAACAAAGCGTGGCACCACTGGATGTGTATAACTCTCAGTGTAAAAGATGGTAAGTCTCTTGGTTTATATGTTCAGGCTTTCAGAAATGTGTTCTCTGGGGTCAGCCTGAATGATACCTCAATCCTGATAACACATAATGTGTACAATTGAAATATGCCACATTAATGAACAAAATAACACTGGTCACACTCGGAACTGAGTCACCGTGCACAAGCGTGCTGTAAACAGCAGAACTGAGCTATCAGTGCTGTAACCTCCACCCTAACCCCACAATGCTGCACCACTCCAGCTGTCTCCCTCAATCTTTGTTCAGTCACAGCAGTCGCCACCTCAAGGAGGGGCTATTTATGAACCTATTAACCTCCCTTGTACATTTGCACAGTTTTCAGTATTCTTATTCCTATGAAGCACAGTTCTCATTATCTACATTTTTAAGGGTTTTGGTCTGAGAAAAACCTTCCCCACAGCTATTTGAACAAAAAACTCCATTCAGACTGCTGGTTAAGTGATTTGATTATGGTCAAATAAAA
This sequence comes from Petroica traversi, assembly GCA_025920805.1. NCBI lineage: Eukaryota > Metazoa > Chordata > Aves > Passeriformes > Petroicidae > Petroica > Petroica traversi. The sequence continues at coordinate 11,908,080 of JAHLSL010013733.1, read as the reverse complement.
TTTCAGGCCAGCTGTCAGGTTTTCTGTTTACAGCTAGCAAAAAGTATTGCTAATTGTCTAGGCAGCTGATAGCACTGGAGGTAAAAATGTTTAAAGTCATAGCGACTAAAGTGGTGAAAACTCTCAGGGAAAAGTTTGGAGTCCTGCTTAAGCATGAGGCTCAGTAATGTATGAAAATCTCAGAAGAGGTGAAAATGAATGCCAGATATCCAGAGGATTCTGCACAAAAACTCTCTCCTCACTTATGGACAACCTTCTGTGCAGGGTACGTCACCTGGACAGGTGACATCTAAGGACTGAACCCCCATTGTGTGAAGTCTCCTAGCAGCTTTTTTAGTTAGACAAAGCAGAGAGGGATAACCTCTTGGAGCCACAATAAAATACACATAGCTACAAAGTACTGTTCTACTTCTGCTCTTATGTCTCTCCAAATTTTGACTGTCTCTTTTAACCATCTAACTGTGAAGTTAAATAACCTTACCTTGCTTTTACCTTCAAAGTTTTGTAAGTGATTTCAGATTTCCTGAGAAATCCCAGTCACCCTGTTGTCCAGACATGGAAGTCTTGACTGGGAGTCACCAGTTCAGGACTATGCAAGAAGTGAGGAATGGCCTGAGATTAGGAACAGTGCCGCCTGACGAAAGCCTCTCTTCCATCATAACCACTGAGCACAGCACATTCCACAAGAAACAGAAGAGAGAAAGGGGGTACTCCCATCTGAAGGGTCCCCATGAATTTCTGAAGAAGAGGTATAATACAGACAGGAATAGTGCTGGAGTCCTTAGGAATAGAAAAGGATTGCAGGGCTAAGAGTGTAGGGAGGACAGTCTAAGACTAAACACAAAGATGGTTGGTAAGAGATTCAGGTAACAAATTGCATGAAATTCAAGCAGCAATCCTCAGAAGTTTCTAGCTGTTGTAGGAGATAATTCTGAAGATGTGAAGCTTTTATTAGAAAAACTGATTCAGCCCAACAAGTAACTTACCATATCCCCATATGGATATGGGACATCCAGACATTTGACTGCATAACCAGAAGAAATGGTGTAGATACAACATTTCATCAGGTTCTAGACAGAAATGGCTGATAAACTTCAGCAAAATGGTGAGTTTTAAGATCGAATTCCAAATTGTTTTTTGTGAAAATAAATATGTTCCCTGAAACTACCCTACAAATCCTACTTGACTAATAACAACATAAACATAACCTTCAGCTACTAGGAAAGATTTTAAGCTATCTTTAAGATTCAACTATACATTAAAAAAACAGTATTGTACAAACTTCATCAGGACAGTTTAAAGCTGCGGAGTTTCCTAAATGAAAGAAAACTCTACTCTCTAACAAATCAATTTCATTTTTTCATCAGGTGACAACATTCTTTGCCAGTCCTTTGTAAGAATGAGCTTTCTAATTTTTAACTACCAATGATCTCACTTATAAAAAACCCACATAAGTTCTTCTTCACTTTGAACAACTCATCCATTCAAAATTAACTTGATTGTTAAGCAGTTAATTTCTGCTTGCCTTCCACCACTCCAACCTCCTGTAAAGACAAACATGACTCACCTCACTAAAAGACATTATCTGAGATTACTGCAAGAAAGGCTTTTTCTCACTTTTGTTTCTTGCTGGTGATGTTCAAGGAGGAGTGCAGTGTGCAATGCAACGGGGGGCCTCAAGGTGCTAACTATACATAGCCGGCTTTCAACATTTTTGGAGGTACACAGGGCTTTGTAGAACCAAGGTGAAAACATCTGGCAATTCCAGGAAGAGGAGACTGCCCCCTAGAAATGAAGACTGTCACACGAAATACAGTAGCATTGATTTTTGTCTTCACTTTCTGTTCTCAGCTCCCTTCTCTCTGCTCAAGAGCTCTGTCATTTTTGCCACTCTACACTGTTCACAGTCAAAATACTACAACCCGGGACAGGAGGTGTGAATGATGCTAGGGATGCTACATGAATAAAATCCCCACTGTTCGTAACGTGATACATCATGATTCCTCCAAAAACCTTCACTTTGTCCTCTGACAAGCCTTTAGTTCAAGTATTAACAAAATGACACAGTTTAGGGGTGAGTTTTTCAAGGTCAATAAATTGTGCTGAAACACAGTCAATGTACAAGTGATATTCTCTTCTTTCACTCCTAAGAAAGTGAGCAACTTCCAGAGCTGATCTACAGCGAGAACTTACTAATTGTTTACAAAACCCATGCAGTAAGCAATCCTCTCCTGCTATTCTAACTACTCCTCGTGAAACAAACAAGGTAGTTTTTACACATAGGATCTCCTTACAAACAGACAAAAACTAAGTCTGGATGATGACAATGTGAGAGCAAGGACTCATGCTGTAATGGGAAAACTGTTGTAAAAAAGAAGGCGAGTATGTGAATTTAAAACTGAACAGATAACCAAACCAGCTCTTTTGTAAGCATTTCTAAAACACCACAAGCTAAGTCACACAAACGCTTTCTGAGTGTGAAGAAGTGTTCACACAGGAAACTATTACAACTACTTAATCACGTACAAGCCCATGCTGACAACCCCCAAGTCCCAGCAAAAACAAGCACAGAGAAAGAAAGCTTACAACTCAGCAAGGTTTGTTTAACTTTGACATTCCTGCTGTCAAAAACATGGCATATCAAACAGTGAAGTCACACCACTCTGAAGCAGAATGAAGCTAAAGTTAGACCTGTCTTGACTGATGCACTTAATCAGATGCTGCTGCTGAGTGTCCCTGCTGCTCATTTACCACTCAGGCTGTAAAGATGGAATGATAGATGTGATGGGTACCAGGAGGAACACAGAGAACAATGTCATGGGAGACGTATTCCTAAAGTTGCCAATGTTTTGCATCAATGACTATCCTTCTGCCTGAATGTTCTTATTGTTTTACCCAGGAATTTAGCCCAAGTCAATAAGGGACAATTACAAATTACAGCTGTGTCAGATGTTTTCCTAGGAGTGCATTACTCAATGGAATTGAATCTTCCATGCTCATTTACTTGGCAACTTTAGTGTCTGGTGCCTCTTATTTTAGGGAAAACAATTATGAAATGGATTAGTATAATAAGGTGAAATTTCTATGAATTAATCTAGCTCTTGGTAAAATGGCATCTGAATATAATTTAATTTGCAGCAAAATTCTATTAAAATTTAATTAAAAACAAGCATCTTCTAGAAGAGAATACACTCAATGGGAAACAAATTTGCAGATTACAAATTCCAAATAAATTATGTCTAGGTAATAGTGCCTATTACCAAATAATTTAAGAACTGGTAACCTAAAAATAATAGAGAAATGCAGTTTTGGGATACCATTACAATGAAAATGAGAATTAAAGCAAACGGGCTTTATTAATAATCTTTCTCTTTTTATGTCTCTCTGAAAATTCATTCGCACAAAATGTATGCAAAAAACGTTAAGAGTGACGCCTTGAAGTATTTGTCTCTGCACTGTCAGGGTTCATCTGATTTTCAGTTTGGTTTTCCAAATATTATCCAGAAGATCTTGAATCAGACTCCAAGCATTTCTGTTCCGTATTTGTGTTCCATAATTTAATTCACGTAATAACAAAGAAAAAAACAAATCCAGAAGTATTTAAAAGACATGCAGATCTGGCACTTAGGGACATGGTTTACTACTGGACTTAGCAGTGTTAAGTGGTAAGAGCTGGACTCAATGATCTTAGAGGTCTCTTCCACTTTAAACTATCCTGTGATTCTATTCCCTTAGCTTGCAGGTAAGTTTGTGCTGGCACTACAGAACACAGCAAAGAAAGAAAGTGCTGAAATGTTCAAAGGGTACATGTTTTGTGTGATCTAAGCCTGGTAAATATTAGCAGCCATCTCCTCATGAAAGAATAACTAAGAATAATCACTTTTGATTCATGCATTTTAACTAAACTTGTGCATTTCTTTGTGAAATATTTTACTTCAGAAATTGATGGCTCCACTTTTATCAGATATCAAAGTCCATATGGTACCAATACCTATCAAATCCTCATATGAAGAACCATGATGCCTTTTTCCTGGTGTTAGGAAAATGAAGCCAGACACGGTTAGAGCTTTGGGGGTCGTTACCTCGGTATTTTAATCAGGATCCTGTTTGATGCATCCACTTCACCCAGGTGACAGCGTGGCAATGCACACCAGTCACATACACAAGTTCTAGACTTTCCACATCAGCATATCTAACAAGGGGGCCCAATAATGGGGCTGGGGTGGGCTCAACTCTAGTTTACAGAATCTGTCCTGCTAGGAGACCTTGGGTTCCTGAGATAGTAGGATGTTTGGTCTCCCTGTCTCTGCAGTTCTGGGGTGTTCAGTCTCAGGGCTGCAGAACACTTACAGAACACTTAGCACTAAACTAAGTGAAGGGTTACAAGTATGCATGCTAATACTTGTGGCTACACTGAGCTGTGTGAAAGATATATAAAAGAAAAAGAAAAAACCATTCTGGCATCACCATTTTGTTCTGTTCCCAACAGAATCAGAAGCTGAGGTACAGCAAAGGAGGCAGGTATGTCAGCATAATTCTCTCTGGACAGTAATGTGCTTTCTTCCACTTTGGTCTATCCTCAGCCAGGATTTCCTGTGATTTCACCAGGGATAAACTCTGCAGAACTGAAGGGGAGCATCTGGGTTTCACCATGCAGAAAAACAAGGCTGCTGCTCCCACTTGCCTTCTTGTTTAGCTCACAGAATCATAGAAGAGCCCTCTGCAAACACCTGAATATGTCACTGTACCTCCCTGGAGAGGACAGACTGCTGCTCCATACACCCAAGGGCTCCATATTGGCTTTTTCAGCCTTGCAACACCAAGGAAGGTCTCCCTCACCCAGATATCCTTTGCAAAATGCTCCCTGTATATCACCATCTTTACAAAACCAGTATGTTTTAAGAGGTTGAGGAGTACAGGTGCCTGTCTCAAATGCTGTCAAGGCCACAGATGGAACTTGCTGTAGGATGAACCACCACAGTGAGAACTTGAGTCAAGCACAGAAGGGTGAAATGTGCAGCAGGAAGGCGCTATTCCAGGCCTGGCGGCAGGATCTGGCTAGCACATCCTGGTTAACACATCCGGACAAAAATTCCTCCTGTGGCAAACGGGAGAAAAGGAAGCACCTGCTCATCCATGTATCACCCCAAGTTATGGGAACACCATCTGTGCCCATCCCGTGGCTCCCTGGAACTGGGGCTGTATGAAGGTGGTACTCCAGGACACCCAAGTGAAGAAGGACCAAGGGGATGGGGCTTGATCCACAGGTGATGACTACCTTCTGCTTGATCTCACCCTACCCCTCCTCACCCTTCTACTTACTTATTTTCTTTACCTCACATTCATTGTTAAATAAAATCTGTATTGTTAACTTCAGCACGTGGTCTTGTTTGCACCTTAATTTGGGCAGAAGCATCTCTTACAAATTGGATCTTAACATATACACAGCACTGTTTTGCTTGCTTATGCTCCTCCATGCAAAATCACAAATTTTAGTGGATTTAAGGACCTCCCCCAAATTCCCAACACCCAAACGGTGCACCACAGGAACTCCTCACTGGCTCAATAATTTCCCTTCAAATTAATATAGTAGAATCAGCCACTTGCATCTCTCTGTGCTTGCAAATCATCAGTATAAGCCAGCTGGGACCAGCTGCTCCTGCCTCCTCTCCAGGAGGGATAGGAAGGAAGTCAGAGGCAAACACACACAGGCAGAGGAGCACAGCTGGGAGATGCTACCACTCGTGTGATTACCCAGGCTGCTGAGTGGTCCCAGAAGAGGATTCAGCCTCCCTGAGGGCTGAGACTGCTTCAGCTCATACCTTCACCACCACAAAAACTGAATCACAGCAGTTTGGTTTGAAACTGTATGTGAAACGCACGGCTGATGAACTAAAGTTATTTCACATCATCCTACCACTGTACTGCTCCTTGTCCTAATCTTACAGCATTCTTCTGCTCTTCTTTCTCTAACTGCACCTCTTCCCTTCCCAAAACACCAAACAACTCCCCTCACTGAATACTCGGCAAGGCTCCAGCTCAGCTCTGACTCTCAGGAGTGAGCCCAGGGATCTGAACCCCTCACACTATTTCCAGGCTAACTCTCTTTGAGATGTCAGCACTCTCTGCCCTTACACCTCCACTGCGCTCGCACTCATTCTGGGTCAAAGACAGCCTGGAAAGTGCTGCTCAGCTCATCCCACAGGGATCTCTAAACAGCTCTAAGAGTCAAAACCAGCAAGAGGAGAGTTGTGCCTGTCAGACCTGCTGTGAAAGCGTGAATGCTCATGGCACAGGAGTGGGCACAGCCCAGCCATTCCTCTCAGCAGTCAGGATCCCGCCACCCTGAGCAGAGACTGAGAAAATTTAATGTATGCACTAAGAGTGCTGCTTGCTACCTGGCACCCAAGCCAAAGAACACTGGAGTATTTCACTGTTTAGCACAAACATTATCTCATTCTGTGGGAATAATGGTGAACATGAATATCTACAATGTTTCACTATGAGAATAAATGCTAGCTCAGCACTTACCTTACAAGGTGAACTAGAATATATATTGTAGAGAATATCACAGGCATCCTTCAGACAAAATTCCTCAGGCAAAGTTATTAAAGATCGTCTCTTTATGTTCACTATATAAACTGCCTGATCTTGCAGCTACTCTATATGTTTACAATGTCAGGTTTCTGCTACACATTGTGGCATTGGATTAGTATTTTCTGGGTATTTTATCATTCAGTCACTCAAATACACTCATATTTATGAGAAATCATAATTTCTAGTTCAGCCTTCAAAAAGTACTGCTTTGACTGTGACACATTTCAAACAATCTCTTTCCAGATGTCAACAGAGAAGTTACTGAACATGTATATGCAAAGGCATTTGGGAGCCTAGTTGAAACTATCCCAGCTGTTACCCCCTTGTATTTTGGAGCTGCCACCTCAAAAATATTGGGTAGATTTCAAGAAGACAGAGTTGTCTACTGTTACTCCCTCGGATGTGAAAATAAGTCAAGAATTCAGTTTAAAACACATGGATTTGAGAGTTCTCCAGCTGAAACATGGTTTTCCAGTTAAGTCCAAATCTAAGCTTAAAGCAGATAATTTTTTTTAATGGTTCCAGAGAGAAGTTTGTTTTTGTACTTGCAGAATTGGCTAGTTAAGAAATAATCTGACCTCAGCTCCTAAATATTTCAATTAAAATGTATGAGGATGCACTTTGTTATATAAATTAACAAAGCATTCAGTAAAATACACATGGAGTTATTTCACTCAGCACTGGCAATGAAAATTTCCTAGTCTTATAACTAATAGTTTAAAAATGGTCAGTTAGCTGCCTAAAAATTCTGACCTATAACACAGAGGGCAGGAGAATGTTAAAAAAAATCATCTAGATTAAACTTTCCCCTTTTTTCTATATCTTATGTAAAGTCTACTAACATAGAAGACAGATACCCACTTTTTTCAGAACTTTCCAGAAGGTAATACCTATGTCAGCTGTAAAAGTACCTATGGTACATAAATGAAAATATGTCATACAATTTGTTAGCAAAACACACGGAGGAACAAGGAGGTGGAAGAAATGTTCTCAAAAACTAAATATAAATCATTTGCAGTACTCTCCATAACTTCTAAAAAAACCTTTTTCCATCATTCAAGTAGCTGAACAGAAGGTCCAAGTCCATTAGAGTCCCTGTACAACTTGCCAGATTTTATTTTAGCACTGCATTTCAACATTTTATTTAGCTTATGGGTATAAACACATTCCTTTTCACATTTGTTTTCTCAAAAACATTTTCTCACAGTTAATAGGTAGTGTGCACTAAAAGTATCTGAGAGTGATTTTAAAAGCTAGAAAGCAAGACAGTTATTAGTGCTTTTCAAACACTCTGAAACTTGAGGGGAAAACAAGTGTCCTTGGCTTTTAGTGAAGCGAAGGGAAGATTTGGAACTTACATTAGCTATTTTATATGTTATTGACATTCTCAGGACTCCAGAGATCTCATTCTACAGATTTTACCTGCTCATTAGTTCAGCTAACACTAAGTTTATACAAGACAAACACGAACCTGTTGCAGCACCGTGGACATGGCACAGCAGACAGGCTGAAACACAATCAAATTCAGTTCATGGTGCCAGATCCATGTGAGATTCAAGGAAAAACAGCCTTTTCTGAGACTCCCATATTGTCAGAGCCATCTTAGCTCTGCTAACTGCAGCCTTCACCCCCAGCAGTTTTTGCACCTCACTGCAACCCTCTGTACATGCGGGAGGCACAGCTCTCTTCTGTTTCCTTCATGCCAAGCAGCAATTGTAGCTAAGTGTAAGCTCAGAAAGTTCAGCAGGTTTAGAGGAAACAGTAAACTCCGTGCCTTTACTTGTGAGGGGGTCTAAAATCTACCGTACCACACAGTGTTATCTGACAGCAAACAAAGCAGACCTGAGCTTCCAGTGCCAAGGGTAACACTGTCTGGCAAATACATTTTATCTGACAGCTACGTCTGCTTCTCCCCATCCAGTCTGTCACTGTCACTGCCCTGCTCTCACCTCTTAGAAACAGGGCAGCACCAAAGCAAATTCTGCTGCAAGACCCAAGCCTACAGGAAAAGCATCTCTAACCATTTCACCTGCTATCACTGACTTTTACTACATAAAAAACCTTAAAAATAACAAATTAGTTTGAACATGTCAATAGACAGAAATATTCAAAAATCATTTACCTGAACTAACTGAGCAAACAAATGGATAATGCCATTTATCTAATTAGCTCTTCTAATGGACTGCAGAAGCCCTTATGTTTGACTTCTAATGTTACATTTACAGGACTTTAGCTTCAACTGCTTTTTATCCCTTGTTTCTGCTGAAATAATGAAGAAAAAAGTACTTTTTCCAGTCATCACTAAAAGCTATCATGTCTTACTTCCATTATGAAAGGACTTTGAGGAACAAGATGAGCATGAATCATTGTGTAAAAACAAGGGTGAAAGCTGCAGAGAGTGGCTAGATCCTTTCCTTGCCTCATCATTTAAGGATGGCTCCTTAGAAACACCAAAAATAAATACACATTTCCATAAAATACTGTACGCCATTCAGTCTTCCTGGCACCATCATGGGAGATGAAATATGAAAGTAAGATGGGGAAGGGGACAGAACTGACTGACAGGTGTCAGTTCAGTGAAATTCTGTGCTCCATTTTCTCCATCTCTCAATCCTCTTGCACCTCTCTGAAGACCTTCATGCTGGAGGTATGCTGCAGAGGTAGAGGCCACATTCTCGTGAACACCTCATGGAGTAAACATTCCCTGCACTGAAGTTCATTATACATGAAAAACAGCAACTATAGCTCACCCATAATTCCTGAAACCTGATATCTCAGTTTTAAATGGTCAAACCACAGTTTAAGAAGTGTAAAGTACCCTAACTAAATTAATGCATAATATCTGTGATGTGAAAGAAAAACAATTATAGAAATACTAACAGAATAGTCTCTGAAGTGGTAGTTAAACTATGACTTTTAATTATTTATGTTTTGGTTTAGATTACTAAGGAAAATAAAAGAAAGGCAGTCTGGAATGAATCATGAAACAAAATTCTATTCTTTCAAGGTTTGATATAATATCATTACCATTGCATACGCTATACCCTTCTTATCTATGGGCTTACACAACAGAGTTTATTTGGCCGTTCTCTGGACCAGCTGTTGTTTTTTCCATTCCATTTCTCCACTGTATTTAAAATACCAATTGCACTAGTGTGCTCAAAGGAAAAAGCACATGCTAGCATTTTCAGGGGCCTCCTTGTCCCTGGCTGAGGCCAAGAGTCTTGCATATCAGATGATGTTACTAAGCAATACAGCCTTCAAAGGCTCAGCCCCAACCCTGCTGTGCTTCTGCCACAAACATCAGCACTAAAAGCAACAGCTCTTAGACATAAAAACTTCACTCCTGAGGAAGGCAAGGGGTTGGTCAGTCACCAAAATGAATTATGCTAACATGACATCTTGAAAATCTTATATACATACTGCTGTTAACATTTTCTGTTCTTAGAAGCAAGTCCTGATAACAACATTTTCCAGGTTCATGACATTTTGAGAGATGACTGTTGAGGTTCTTCTGCTCCAACCTGGCACACAAGATTTAATTTGCTCACATGACTGAGCCACAGAAGAGGCCCCTGTACAGACAAGAGACATTGAAGCAGCAGAGCTGGGAGAGGTCCTGCAGCTGGGGAGAGCTCACAAAGGCATCTGTAAACTCCAGAATGAGCAAGGGAAGGAACAGCATAAATTACATCATCCCAGGGGAGGCTGCCAACAGTGCCTCTGAGGTGAGAGGTTCATAACTCCTGCCACCAGGCATCTTGCATGAGAAATCCTGCTGGGACAACACCAGCTTCAGGTGAGTTGTGTCACACTCAGCTCTTTGGGAATACCACTGCAGGGCTAAAGGATATTTCAAGTTTTAGCCAGAGTTTTGAGGATGACAATTTCTTTTGATTCCAGTTTTCTACTGGAGACTGATTGTCAGGGGCATTATAACCTGTTGGATGTCACAAGCCCATTAATTTATTTCCATTTCTGTCATGCCTGGAGTGGAGGTTCACTTGTAACACCAGCTTTAATTAACTGAACTCCCTGTGTTCACTGCCAGAATCCTTCACAGACAGGAACAACTGGGGCTCCCACACTAAAATGCCAAGAAGTTTGAAAATGTTTGCAGAGAACCAGGTTTGAACTTTGAAATTTGTACTCCCATGGAAAGAGAATCCAACAAAGCCCTGCCAAGAGAGGAGCCTCTGTTTGTTTTTTTGGGTTTTTTTTTTCTAAATGATAATTTCAGTTTTTATTTGCAAAAATTCCCTGGCTCCTATTCTCTCCAGGAAGCCTTAAGATGATAAAGGTATGTAAATGCACTGGAACAGAGAGAGGGAAAATTGCAGATTTGCCTGAAAGAAACATCCAGTACACATTCATCGTAAAACATAAAAAAATTATGATTAATTACAGCTTAAGGAGAGAAAAATATCCAAAAAATGGATAATGATGGACAAAACCAAGTTACATCCTTCAACTGAGGAAGAGGTTCTTTAGTAATTCATTCCCTAACATAAAGGTTATCTCTGCTTGGACAACTTTCAGCTGCCTGTCAGTGTTTCCAGTCCAGGCTTTGCAGGAGATTCCCTTTTTTTTACTGCCCTTCTTTCCAGTGACCTCCCTGACAGAGGAAATTTCAATTCTCTCATCACCTTCCACTTACTCTGAGGAAGACCTGACTGACAGAAGCACCTCACCATGGGCAATGGATGCAGCTGGGATGCTGAAAAGAAAACGCCATAAAGCAGAGAGTGGTTCAGTGAATATTTAACTGGAGAATGTCAGGCAAATAATGTCAGGCAAATCATACAGAAAATGACAAGAATGATCCCTCGTTAAAACCGCAGTATTTGAAAGAAGAGTTTGATTCAAATCCAAACCTCCACAGAGCTGAAGGGAACCCAGACTGGGGGCTCAACCAAAAACAGTGCAGATCAGAGAGGAAGGAACTCGATTCAGCTTGTTTTAAAGTTTGGGCAGGCAAGAAACTTGCTGCTAATTTCAACTTTGGTTGAATGGGAGATAGGCTGACAATGTTTTAACTGTGTTTAAAAGGCATTTAAAATATAAAAATATCTCTCTCTCTGCAGCTTCAACTCAAAGGCTGTTCTGCAGCTGAGCAAAATATTGGACCAAGATATTTTTTAAGAAGATTAATAAAGGACATAAAAGCTTTGTACATTTTATTTTGCACAAATATTACTTTTGGGACAGTGTTTCTTGACACTGATTAGAACAGCTTAGAAGAGACTTTCTGTAGCAGTCTAATTTATGTGTACAAAGACCTCATCACAGCTGTTTAAAGAGCACAGGAATACCTGATATTTTTAAGCTAAGAGACCTGTTTACATGCTGTTTGCTGAAGTAAGTTTAGGTTGAGTATTTGTAAGAGAAAAAAAGTGGTAACTCTAAATGAGATCATGGGGGGAAAAAAATCAATATTCTCTCCTATGCTCTTTCATAGAGAAGCCTGAATATGCAAGAAAATAGTTCCACAAAATCTTCAAACAAGTGCAGTATTAAAGGATGGCATTTTAGCATAGTAACCTTCTGTCCACCTTTTTTTTTCTTCATAAAGATGTCTATTTCTTTGGGATAATTCCTTTTTTTAGGAAAAAAGTATGTAATCTATATGACCTTTCAGTAAACAGTGTCTCTCCAGTCTGCTTTTTTCAAACAGTTTATTTCAGGACAGTACAGAAATAGCACAGGGTTCAGAATATCTGTGCAGCCCAGGCATTTGTGCATAGTGTGGGATAAATGCAAATGACGCCTCCCTAAAAAGGAGGGAGCTTACAAGTTAACTGAAGTAGTAGGGGATAGAAAAAATAACCTTCCAAGTTATGCAGTTCCCCTTGTTTCCAACTAACCATAAAGCTAAAATCTATGCTTAGAGCAATATTATGAATGCCTTTGAAGTACAATTGATCCAAAGGTGTCTCTCCAAACAGACTAAATGGATCCAAGTTCAGGCAGCTGCTGGGACACAGAGTGGAGAACATAGCCACAAGCAAGGAGTGGAAAAGCTGCGAGGCCACAGTGTTTCATGCAGAAAAAATGAACTCAGACACCTGTTTAAAGTGGGTCATGTATGACAGGAGCGTCATCAAGGACATGCAACTCCAGAGAAACTAATTTTGGACACTGAGTCCATATCAGTTGATCAGCCCCACAGAACGAGTCCAGCACTTCTGAGAAGACCTGGAAATCTGTGATCTGCCCAGAAATAATAAGGCAATTGTAGTTTCTTACTAGAAGGTTCACAGGGAGTTCATTATGACTGAGAAATCTGTCCCATACCAGACTGAAGGCTGAACATCTCTGCCAATACTACTCCATTAATGAGTGATCAAGTGTTCTGAGCAAATTTTCAAACTCCTGCATCAAAAGTGTTTTACCAAATGCAGCTTAGCTTTCTGAGTTTTCTATTTCACCTGCGAAAATATGTTTTATAATTATTCAAGGCTATTGTTATTCTATAAAAGAGAATGGGATGGATGTAATGTGTAACAGTTTAATTTTGAAGTGTACTACTGCTCCCCAAATCAATACTGAAGCAATTCAACATTTATATTACCAAGGCATTTGTTTACCAAATCAATTGCTAAACTCAAGAAGTGCAATAGCATCACACACAGATTGATAAGAAAAGCTCTAGGTACAGAGCAAAAGCACAATAAATTCCTTTAAAACAGTACTCAGCTAGAAATGCTGAAATAAGTTAGCCTGGATGCAGAATGAGACTCCTCAATCTGATGAGTAGTTAAGCAAACTTTCAATGAAGACATGGAAGAGTTCACAGACTCCCCTTTAAACTGCAGGACAGCAAGTACAGTAAGCAAGCATGGTGTAGTAAACACCACTTCTTTCCACTGGCACAGTGACTGGCAGAAAGACTGGTGAATCACAATGAAGAAACACTTTTCCCTCTTTAGAGGTTTGATTCACATTGTTTGGAAAACAGCTTGCCACAGAACTTTACAATTTATTCAGTCTCTGAGTGAGGTAGTGTATATGATGCCTTTGGTGGCAAGAAGTGACAATTATGACCTTATAACAACAATCCTGTGCTGCCACATTTTTCTCCCTCACCTCCTGCATAACACAAGCTCTTAGGGAATTCACACGGCTTCAGTTAATGGGAGCAAGTGAAATACTGAAAGTAAAATTGCATCAGAAAAGAGAAGAACATGAGAAAACAATCAGGGACTGGGAAAGCAGGTGCCAGCAGTCTGCCAGCACTGAGCCATCTCAGGTCCTTGCTCAGCACAAACTTTGAATCCACTTGGGTAAACCTCTAGTTTTGACTCCTCACTCATTTAACTGGAGAGGAAGAACTGCAGCAAATATAGTATTTTATTCCTTTCTTCTCTACCTGTTCTGAGAGCAACTGAAAAAACCTCCAGTGTATTTGAAAACCAAAAGAAAGTTAGAAATTTTTGGTTTCCTTCCAAAAGGTTGATAGGGGAGAGAAGTAGTGTTTTGATATCAGTTAGCAGCAATTGTCTCACTGACTGCTACAATAAACCAATTATCATGTCTTTATTTCCCAGGTCCCCCACCTCTTAAATAATGCTGTCTGCACAAGGAGGCACTCACTTTTTTCAGTTTAGTGCAAACTGTTTCAGAGATGAGAGATACTCTATGTTCTTCTGCAAGCTGTTTGAGTTGTTGCTCCTGCTTTAAAACAGAGGTCATTCTGATTGAATGTCCCTATTTGCCCTTTTTTTCATGACAAGCATCTCAGAAACAGCTCAGAAAAGCCAGTTGTAGGAAGAAGAGCCAGGCAGCGAGAAAAGTTCTCTTCCCTAAACCGAGGTTGACTTAACCTCAGTTACTAAATTTGAATCTGCCAACTTACCATCCTATGAATAACAGTCTGCGTCCTGGAGAAACCAACCTAATTAAGCTGATTTATAACTGATGTGGTTAAATACAAGATAAACAAATATTGGGAAAATATCAGCAACTTTCTTTAAAACCAACAGAAGCTAAAAAGCCTCTACCAGGAGTTCTGCACTTACAACCAGGAGTTCAAGGAAAGTTGTTAAATTGGCCACAATGTCCTTCTAAAGCAAAGGAAGATAGGTTACTTGGGAATAAAACATTGTCATAGGCTTCTTTCCCCTCCTACTTTCAAGGGATTAAACTAAGGATTTCAGGGTCAAAAGCTTACTTATTTATCCTGTACACTTGCAGGTATAAAAACTGAGGAGAAGCCTTTGACAGTATCAAGTTAATAATCAAAAAGCAAGACCATGATTGACTAAAGTCCTGCAGTCAGATATAACCCTTAGGAAGTACAACAGGTAGTAATTGTCTGAAAAAGTTTCATGACATTCTAGATTTCTGTTAAATGAATTATGCCACTATCACTCAAATACTTAAAAAACAGTTTTGCACAGACAATGTTGCTCTGCTCCTTTAACTCCTCCTCCCCACTCATCATTTCCCACAGCAGCCAGCCTCTTCTCTCCGTTCTTCCACCACAGTTTTATTCCATCCAGTTCCAATTTTGGAGCAAGACTGCCCCAAATGCAAAAAAATCAGCTTCAAGATTTGAAACGTCTCTGCAGACAAGGAGTTGGAGGCCCATGTCAAACCCAAACTATTACTAACTTCTGATCTATCAAATTCTTCAATGCCAAAATGAGGGTAAAGTATATGAGAATTTTTGTACACCTGAAGGTCCAACTAAATATTCTTTGAAATACATTTTAATGCCCTAAACCGTTCAATCCTTAGTTATATATCACAGCCTACTGCAGCAATCACTGGGCTGCAATCTGAATAAACTCAACTGCCCTCACCCTCTGAAAAACAGCAACCTGTCCCCACCAGCCTAAGAAAAAGAAGTCCATCTATTTGTATCAGTCCCCTCCTAGTATCATTCAGTCGGGAAGAGTTTCATTCATAAGCATTTTCCCTTACAAACTTCACAAAATTTCTCTTACTTTGAAGCTCACAGACAAAAGCAATATCTTGTGACAGACTGCATGAAAACAAGCAGAAGAAATGGGAGATTGCCTCTTTTTCTGTAGAAGGGAGGATAATTTCTCTTCTTACATTATATCTCAGAGCACTGCCAACTTTTTAAAATAACCTATTTAGAAGAATAAAACAAATTTCCAGATCCTCAGTTTCCTCTCCTGGGGACACAAAGGATTAGAGAGTTTTTTTATAAGGCACAGGGCCATTTTTAATTTATCTTTTCTGCTACTTCTCACACACATTT
The DNA here is from genome assembly GCA_025920805.1 of Petroica traversi. Classification (NCBI taxonomy): domain Eukaryota; kingdom Metazoa; phylum Chordata; class Aves; order Passeriformes; family Petroicidae; genus Petroica; species Petroica traversi. Next base: position 11,892,254 of record JAHLSL010013733.1, on the reverse strand, counting down.
CAAATGGTATAGTAAGACAGGTGCTAGCAGTGTCCAGTGTTGTCATGCTCCTTTCAAGATTAGTAACCCAGTTTTGCATGCAGCTAATGACTGAGTCAGCAGGCATTTGCCTGAGCAGCAATGAAGTGTGCAGCACAAACGTAAGTTTTAATTTACCTAATTTACTGCGATGATTTTTCTCCAAGTATCTGAAACTGTTAAAGATAATACCAATTATAAAGTAATTAATGTAACCATTGCAACACTACAGGAAAGTGACTGACTCTGAAGTATTATTGCATGTAGGTGAGACAGGTAACAAGTTGGACCATAGAAATTCACGGAGTTGTTGCCACAGTAAAAGTCGTAAAAGTCGTTGTTGCACTCTTCTTCCAAGAGGCAGAGATCTTGCATTAAAAAAAAATAAACCTGGAAAAGGACTGCATTAGAGATCAGCATCCTCTGCCTATTCCCTCCTGTAGTTACCCCTTCACTTTTATTCTGTCTATACAACTAGTCTTTATATTCTTTGTCTGACAGACAGGTTAGTCTCTGACTAAAAGATTTCTATTGTCACCACTCAACTTTGTGCACTGACTCATAAGCATCGAGGTGATTAAACTTCTTCAGGCAATAATCACCACTACCATTTTACCTGAACACATACTAAGCAAAAGTCACAGAAAAAAACTCAAGCATCTTAGTTCAATTTTAAAAAGCTAAACAAACACAGAGCTCAAATAAGCAAATGCAGACACTCTGTATGATGAATCTCAGCCCGTAAGGTTAAAATATCTGGATACCAGTTCCTGTAAGACATACAGGAACTCCATCAGCTAAGACCCAGTTCAGCGGGGACAATACTAGGCTTGAAAACACAAAAGTAAGTTTAACCTATAAAATAGAATTAGTTTTTACAATTAACTGTGAACTGCAAATTGAAAATGCTTTGCTTTGAAGGGATCCCAAAAAGGCATTATTTTAAGCTATCTGTGATGTCATGTGGCTATACAACCTTTCTGGCATCAACCTCAAAAGTATGAAGTACATGAAATCCTCAAAAGGTGGCAGAGTCAACTTACAAACTTCAAAATTTATTTATGCACAAAGTATTCACCAAAGCCTAAGTAGTGAATATATTTGGCACAGAAAGTAAGAATTGTACCACTTTTCCTTTTGTTCTGTATTTCATTTCTAACAAGAGTAACTACTCTGACAATGTGCAGTATAAAGAGATGACACTGAATTCTTTCTTTCTTCCATCCCTGTTGAAAAGATGGCTACTCAGAAATGAGATAAAACAGAAAATGGCTTAGTTTGGAAAGGACCTGAGAGATCATCTAGTTTCAATCCCCTGCCATGGGCAGAGACATCTTCCTACTAGACAAGATTGCTCAGAGCTTTGTCCAGCCTGGCTTTGAACACTTTCAGGGATGGCAAATCCACAGCTTCTCTAGGAACTTCTTCCAGAACATCATCACCCTTAAAGTATTTGCTAATACTCAATCCAAATCTACTCTCTTCCAGTTTTAAGCCATATCCCCTTGTGCTGTCACTCCAAGCCCTTGTAAAAAGTCCCTCTCCTGTCTTGCAGACCACCTTCAGGTACTGGGAGGCCACAATTAGTTCACTCCAAAGCCTTTTTTAGTCCAGGCTGAAAAGATCTCCATCCCTGTGATCATCCCTGTGAGCCTCCTGTGGATTGGCTCCAGAAGGTCCCTGTCCCTCCTGTGCTGGGAGCCCAGCTCTGGATGCAGAGCTCCAGGTGGGTCTCAGCAGAGCAGAGCAGAGGGGCAGAATCCCCTCCCTGCCCTGCTGCCCACAGGGCTCTGGATGCAGCCCAGGACATACAACACACAACATAAACGTTTGAAGAACCAATGATTATTATATCCTGTCACACAAAGGTGAAAAGTATACCTAAGGAAATGGTTTTACCCCCATGCACTTTTTAGCTTTTATGATAGCCAAGATTACTGTTTGGTCAAAAGCAGATATTACCTCTACAGGCTGACTGGCTTTAAATAAATAAATTTTTTAAAAGTTTTATTTAGTTATTCTGAAAGTGAAGTACAGGGCATCAACAGCAAGATTTTTTTTCTTTCAGTTAAAAATAGAGACATAAGTTATAGCTTATTACTTTATTAGTCCATAAGACACTACATTTTTTTGCCTGCAATATCATGAACAGACTATGGCCAGAAATAATTCTGTCACATTGGAATGAATAACATCAGATAGGGAGTTTAAATTGAAAAGCCTATTAGAACAGACTTAGCTAATCTAAGTGATGAAACCACAGGGAAGTTATGCTCCTTTTTTACCAATGTCCAGGTACAGCCAGTCTTTTTCTGTCTCATTCTGCATGACTTTGAAGAAAGACATGAGGCTACAAGTGAGAGGTAGAAAGAAAATAAGCAGAGCACACAAAGCAAGTACACAGTGTGTTCCCAAGGATCTCCTGTCTTCTCTCCATAATTAAAATTGCTGCAGACAGATTTTATTTCATTCATAAAAGAAACCTGGAAGACAGTAGGCAAGAACAACTTCCTCATCCTTCACAGGCAAACCTAAACTAATTTCTCTTGTCTAGCCCAGCAGTCAACAGCAGGAATGAAAATTCAGGGAGGTATTTGAAATTAACACCAAGATAAACATCAACTTTAGACACTCCTGGTTTTTCAAATCCAGTGATATTTTCTTCTAAGTAGATATACATTTTTACTTCATGAAAATAAAATGGAACAGAATTCATATTAACTCTTATGGCTTCCCCTTACTCTTCCTTCCCAGTATCACAGAAGATTGAGTAACTCCACCCATCCGCTTCCTCATGTTTTTCCTGTTACCATTTTGCACTACCTTGGGCCAGCAAGCAATAAGTGCAATTCAGGTCTACGACCAGAAATAAAGAGGGGTCAGGTTGGTCTTTGCTTCTTTAATTTACTAATCCATATTACACAGCAGTAAAACTTCACCAGCAGTCATGATGGGGCATTAAAAATTCCTACATTCCTCCTTTCACTTCCCATTCCTGGAAAGCAACGAATTTCTCTTAAACCACTGACCTGTGAAAGACAGAAATGCATTCCTGTGTATTCTGCAGCTCTATTTGTACATAACTTGGGCCTTAGGTCATGTAGGTAATTACTGATTCATCCCTACCAATACTATGCCTGTGCAAAGTGATATGATCCTGAGTATAACTGCACCAATATTTAAGCTATTTTTACTTATACTTCTACCAAAAAAAAAATCTTGCTGTTGATGCTCTGTACTTTACTTTCAGAATAACTAAATAAAACTCTTTCAATAATCTGCTAACAGAAAACCTAGAAATCCTAAATTTAAACCATGGATTAGAAAGGGAGTTATTCTATGTTGAAGCCAGAACTTGTGTGGAGTGAGAACATTTTATTAAAAATAATGCTGACTGCAAATCTTGTCATTCCAGAACTCCTCAAGAATTCAAGTTTCAAACTCACTGAACAGTTCTGGTTGGAGAAAAATTGAGGGGTAGAAAGGATGAATGATATGAAAAACATATCACACTAGTCATAAGGAGGATTTAACTTTCCAGAAAAGAACCCAGATGGGTGGCTCCTGTGGTGTTTTGATTGAGATGCTCTCATTTTGCATAATCTTTTCTCACAGAATTTTAAAAAGCCTGGCAGAAGGAAAGGCACACACCACTGGAAAACAGCTGATTAAAAAGATTCAGAAAGCAAGTAGGCAGAAATCCAGAAAAATTAGTACCATTCAGTCCACAGGCTCGTTCCTTTTCCATCGGGGTGGCCCGTCTTCTCCTTAAAGCATTTTGAAAGTTATTTGCACCATAGATAATATGGGGATGAGGTGTTCCCTCCTTCTGTGGATGCTTTTTAATAGGCTCAATGAAGTAATCCCCATGGGGCAGATGGAAATATCCAGTCTGAAAATAAGCACAAAAATGTTAATCTCTTCTGCTCAGTACTAGAAGTCAAAAAGAAATATACTCTTCATACCACCATCCCCAAGCTTTCCTCATAAGCTAGTCAATACACTGCAGAAATATGAACCCAACAGGTTTTCTGTATTTATTTTGCTGCATACATCAAGGCTGTTTCATACCTCACAGTCGTAACAGTCCAAAGGGAAACAGAAAAAATAATTGCTTCCTAATAACCTAAAACTCAGGCAAAGACTGATATTTTTACAAAGCCACTAAAAGGTCAGAAGTTAATTTGCCAAACATGATGCACGAGGAAGAGTTGCTTCTTGTTCTTCTGGTGTTTTGCATCCATTCCCTGGAGATCAAGACTGGAATAGAAGCTGTTCCATAAGTGCAAATAAAAATTCTGTTACCAGCTGCAGTACCATAATCAATTACCCGATCCATCAGATGGGCTGGACCGTGTTGTTCATGTTTGACTCAGACTATAAACCCTCACTGGCCCCCAGGCCAACACTACCATGGAAGAAATAAAAAGCTTTTCTGAATTTGCAAGCCATTAAGAACATCCAGCAGATCAGCTAACAAACGCTGCAACATTTCACATTTTGTAACCTTTGTATCAGCTTCCCTGCTTTGCCTGAGCTTCAGGGCATTTGGCGCCCATCTGGACTGCACAGGATCCTTTTACACCTCCCTCTGCCATGATCCAGCAGACACTTCCAACCAGGCATGGCCTCAGTCCATTGTGGCTCTGCATTTCGGCAGGGACTGCAAACATTGCACAACCACTGCCCTTCCACGTCAAGATATATGGACCAGTATTAAATCTAGGGTTAAATCACGATCTACTGACAGACCAGACCACACTGGGGATGTGACAGGAGGCAGGGGTAATCCAGTCTTACAGCTTTGTTTCCTCTTCACTTTCTTGCTGTGCAGCCCTCTTGGACTGTTCTGGAGCAGGGAAAAAAATGCAGTAACACTCTGTTCCTGCAGATGCTGTATTCAAACACAGAATGGCAGACAAATTTTAAAACCTTCAGAAAGACTCCAAAGCCTTAGAGTTTCTCTGGATGGTTGGGAAAGCCAGTATGAGGGTAAGGATATGAAAGAAGTCATATGAATGGAAGAAAAGCACTCTTCTAAAACTATAAAATAACCTCTGTGTACAAGGAGACAAAAGGCAGCTCAGTGAGATACCTTCGGCCTCCACACTGATTGCCACAGGCCCAAACATCCCACAGCAAACTTGTACAAATAACTGGGACTGTCATTTCACAGTTTACCCAACAGTTCTGAATATCAGAAACCCTTTCTTTCCAATGGAAGTCAAAGTTTTAAAGCCAGAAGTTGGTGTTGGTTTGAAGCTATTTTTACGACCATAAAGAATCAAAGGTTCAGGACTCATAGTTAGCTACTGCCTGTATGGGTTGTTTCATTTTTAAGAAAAAAAGAAATTAAGTCTGCTGATTCTTAAACAACACAAAAAAGAATGCTCATGGTTCTTTTAAAATCATAAATCAAGGCATAGGATCAGAGTCACACTACAGAAGCAGAAAGTCCCACATTCACATTGGATAAAGCTGTCAGGTAAGAGTGAATCCATACAGCAAGAACGCCTCTACAGTGCTCAGACCAGGAAATCTGTGATGTGACTTTCCTCATGCTGCTCAGGGAATTAATGCACCTTCACAAGTCCTTGTCCATTCCTTTTCATTGCACAGGGTTCAGTCTTTCCTTGGTATTTGTAAAGACTGGATTATTTGATTATTTTGTGGGGTTTTAAGCCAGTTGGGACCAGAAAGAACTAGCCATCTCCACTTGCAGACCCTGATTTTTTAGAGCAAGTGGCAATAGTGGCCAGATTATTATGTCAAGTTCTATCTGCAACAAGGAAGGCCAGGCAATCCTGTAAAAAGTGGAATAAGCCTACCAGTGCTAATCTCAATGCTTGCATGTTAAAATTCAGCTGTCTATTCAAGCTGTATGGAGCAGAAAAAAAGCAAAACTTAATTATATGAATGTGACTGTAAAAGCACATTTCCAGCACGCAGGGGCTTTCCAAAAGCTTCCGGAGACTTCCAGCACTTTCTGAACTCTTGCTTTGCATTTGCACTTTCACCCTGCACAGGCTAGCCACCAAGAAATTAAATGCTGAGACCAACTGAGACTAAAGAAAGAAAAGACCAGTCTTCACATTAAACTTACTTCAAAGCACTGAGGACTGGCAGAATTCCCTTTGCTGATTAAATACATCCGATTTCAAGCTATGTAAATACAATATAAGCTTTTTCTGAGGAGTTTGTAGCTTCACCTGTGTTTCAGTGCATTCACAAAGCCTCAGAATACATAAAGAAGGGCAGTTATGAAAGCCTTGTTGGAAAAAAGCCATTCTATTTACATTTATGAAAGGGTTTAGTTATCACCACAGAAAAAAAATTACTGAAGTTTTCCACATTTGAACTTCCTTATGAAAGTCTACAATGTAATACAGCAACAGAAATAGGGGTGAGGTGTGTGTGTTTGCTTGGAGGGTATGTGTTTCCCTCTAAGCCTACAGGTAAAATTCTACAAATCAACCACAGTATTTTTTATAGATTCTTGTTTCCCCCTTTTTCAAATCTCACTCTTTGCCCTCAGATTCTAACATACTGTGGCTGCAAATGTTTACCATACTGTATTTGGGAGTGCTGCTACACCACTTAATTGGATTTTTAATCCATGTGCTTCATTATTTTGAAACCAACAGGTCCCTGAACACATCACATCTCCTACACTGCATGTCACTTGCCAGGAGGACAACAATGACCTCTGATTTAAAGTTTTCAACCAACTGTTTTGATTTTCAGTAGAATCTGCATTTTCCAGTGGAAAGCAGATATTTTTCAAGTATTTCTTTCAGTCAAAAGCTTGGGGGTTTGTCAAAATACATTTTCTGGCATATTTTTTTTAATCAGTTCCATGTGGGAAGCTGAAGCTGAGTCTTGTGGGAAGGGAAAGAGCAGCTTTACCCTTGGTATGGTTTTGAAATTGCAATACTACGCCAGACAGGGTCTGGAATTAGTAGGTGTTTGTCAGGAGAAAAAGGGAGGGAAAAAGCAACAATCTGTAGCCTAAAGTTGTAATAACTGAGTATGTAGACAATAACGCCAAAAAAAATAACATCTGTAGTGAGAACAGTGAGTAACTCCCTGAAACCAAACAATATTTCTGACAAAAAAATTCAGACAATATTTTTGACAACAGGACAGCAACAGAATCTGAAAATACAGGGATTTTTAAAAGCAACAAGAAACAAACATAAGAGGACAAGATCCTGGTTTTACCTTTAAGTGCTTTACTCCAGGTGTTTATTATAACTGCAATAGATGGCAAGAGAAATTAAGTTTGAATACAAGAATTAATGAAAAAATTGTGGCATATGAAACATGCATTACCAGAGAACTGCAGCTGCAAATAATCTAAACTGAGTTGGTGAAGTAAATGATCTGTTAACATTACACATGCTAAATTTATTTTAGCTAATCACTTAGTTCCTTTCTGTATGTCCCTTTTTTTTCCCAGGGATCTTTCTTTCCGAATTTCTCATCTGTTCCTATTTCAGCCAAAACAAAAACCCAGCATCCAGATGAGATTTTTCACTACATCCTCAGACAGAGCTAGAAAAAAACAGACCTGCCATGATGCTGCTCAGAACAGGAAGAGGTTGGGGTTTTCAGGTGCTGAGTGATTTGATGAAAGATTTTCATGAAGATCACCCACAGAAAATGAGAGCACTCTAGATCTTACACTTATAGAAAAATCTTCGTGCTTTTAGCACAACTGAGTGAAGAAGGTGCTGTGATACTGAAACACAGCCTTGTAGCTTTGGTCTGAAATTATAATAGCTTGTTTTTAAGGCAAAGTAAGCAAAATAACAGAATATTATCATTCCGTAAGATTTTACATTCTCTTGTCACACTTCCTATAATATTTTAGGAATTGCCAGAAAGCTGGCCAGAGGTGCAGAGTTATGCCCTGGACAATGTGGGCTCAGGAAGTTCAGACACAGATGATTGGGGGGAAAACTGCCAAATTTACAGCAAGATGGACTTTTGTGGAAGAAAATAAGGTATCTGGAGAGGCAGGACTGTCTGACATCCTCCAGCTCCCAGGTTCCTAGTGGATAGAAACCAGGTCTGGATGCTTCAGAGAGATGGGTCTTTCTGGCTGGGGGCATATGCTCAGCCAAGAAGAGAAGTCAAGTCGCTAGGGCCACATCTATCAGCTATCATACAACTACTTAAGACACACATTCATTCAGCTGAGAGACTTGGCAGAGAACCAATACTCTGGGTTATAGCACCAGCTTGATGGTGACCACACTCGACTTCATTTCTTCTTTTCACTCTCCCTGGATGAAGGTTATCTAGGATAAGTCTTAAGAAGCTAAGGCATTAAAAACTTTTATAAAAACATGTAAGAAAAGCAAATAGTCCAAAATATGCCTTCATTTGCCCCTCTGCTGTGCCACAGATACAGTTCATTAAATAATTCTGAATCAGGTGTCACTGCTATGGACCTTGAACTCACTGCAAGCTTTGCATCTCACATAGAATCTGAAGCAGCCTAGGTACATTCATTTCTACTGAAGGAAATTCTCTGTGAAATTAATCTTCTGTAGAGACTGGAGCATGCTCACTTGAAAATGTAAAACTTGGAACACATAATTTTAAAAGACATGCTTCATTCAGGTCATGGCATCCTCCACTACCATCTTTATTGTCCACCCTAAAAACATTTATTACTTCTTCCATTTTGTTATTTTCCTTAACAATAAACAGTCCAGGTATCTTATTTCTACATTCTCTTGTGAGTGCCCTGCTGCAGCAGCTATAGCTGCATTGTAGAAATATCCCATTTTCTCTTGTCTCTACAGAAGATCCACAAATTATGATAATGGTATGGCCATGAAGTTTCTTTGAGCCTGATTAGGTAGCATCTCTGCAGCCTTATGCTTTGAGATCCACAGCAGCTTATGAAGAACATGAAGTTCCTGTATTTCTAGCTGTGCCCAGCAGCACATTTCATGCTGTCCAGCTCCTTTCCACATTCTCACTTTATACTTTTTGAAATATGTCCCACTGGATACTCACAAGCCAAAGCTGTCCTTCTTTGATGCATTTAAAGCTCAGCTGCACCATTAAATTCCAACAGGGTAACACTTTATTGCCCACTAGAGTACTAGCAACTGGACATTATTATGGTCTTGAAATATAGCAAAGAGAGTATTTAATAAACTTTCCACAGCTCTCAGTGCTGGTAATAGTAAGCTGAAACAAGGTGCGTTTGCCACACACTGAGCATCCAGCAGGTAGACAGCATGGCACAGTTGATTAATAATTCATTAACTCACAGTTTCAACCCTTCTTCTATTCACCAGTGTGATTTCCACACTGCATCTGAGACAGACCACCAAGGATTGCCTGAGGTGCAAAGCACTCTGAAGATCTGAGGCTCCTTCTGTCAGTATTTCCTTGTTGCTCAGTTGCTGGTGAGTCCCCTGGGTCTTTGAGGAAGACAAAGTTACAGTTCTTTGGGCTGCCTGGCCTGTCCAAAGGCAGTGAAGGGACACCCCACCAGACAGTCTGGGTTCAGGGTTCCTAGCCAGTGCTCTGAGCTGCACAACCAGTTACACCACCTAAAGATGTTACCTGGAGAATTAAATATGCCCATATGAGTTTTCTCCTGCAAAAAAGTCAGCTAGGTCACACTGGCACTTCATCAAGCAAGGATTATGAAAAAGTAATAAGGTTTCAAGCTCTACCTCAGGGTGAATATAATAGCAAGCTAAATATAAATTTGAAAATCAATCAGTTTTGCTATCCAGCTTGAAGGATGCTCTTTGGTGAACAATAACGTATTTTTATGAGTTTTTTACTATTCCTCATATTTATGATTTCCCCCTTCCCCTTCTCTGTTTTTATATTGGAAGCTTTAATGGACACTAATGGGGAAAAAAGTAATAAAAACTCCTGCTGCTTTTCCAAGAGTAAGAGGCTTACTTTCACTGTAGTCACAAGAGGGTGAGACTATCAAGTTTTTACTTCATTTGGGATTGAAAAGAATTCAGGCAAGTGTTACTGTTCTGAGACAAAACAAAGAGTTTGCCCAATTTCTCCAAAGAGAGTTTGGGGGAGTAAGAAAGAGCAACAGCTGTTTCCTTCATGGAAAATACTCTTGGAATACCTCACTCTAATTTTTCTAATTGAACTTGTTCAGAAGACGCTGCATCCATGGGGCTTATATTGTACAAACTGGGGGTGTTTTTGTCTCATTAATATTAGAACTGCCTTACAGGAAAATGCAAATTAACTGCGTAAAAATAGTTTGTACTTCTCAGCATTTGAAATCCCCTCTGACACTTCAAATGAGAAGTTTTGAAGCTTTGATTTGAAAGCCAGTACATTTTCACATTTGCAAAACAGGTTACGTTTGATGATTTAAAGCCTAGCTAATGCTGAAGAGTAAAGATTTAACACCAGATTGTTAAGAGGTTCCATGCCCAAACAGTGCTTGCTATTAAGAATGAAAAGACGAGTGAGAGGATTCACAAAGCAGACATGATCTCTAATCACAGAGACAGAAAGCACCACGGTTGTTTTGGCTTCCTGCTCACTTATATTCTGAAACTAATTTCAAGCTAGTGAGCACGACAATGTTAATACTGCAGAGTTCAAACTTTATTAGAGAATGACTAAATGCAAACATTTGATCAAATGACAAGTGGCTTTGTTTCTATTGACAAGTATTGTTTGTATTACTGTGACCTAAAGGAACCCCAGTCAACAGCCAGAAAGCAGAGATACAAATGATGACAGCTGCCACAACGTGTGCAGATAGATGGAAGAAAGCACAATTATCCCATTTTCCAGTGGGTGAAAGTCTGTCAGGAACTTTACTCCTCTCAACCGCAGAGCAAGGGAAGATTGCAGCCAAACTTCTTCCTCTCCATAGAAATTATTTTGCTTGATGAAAAAGAAGTCTGTGAGGAAAAGCAGCATCAGACTGACCCACCTGCTGATGCTCTTCTCCTCTCTTCACTCTCTTCAGCCCAAAACCAAGTGGTGTCAGGAGCAGACAGGGTAATTCAGGTCTGCATTTGTCATTACAGGCCTGTTGTGAGAGGAGGCGCCTGCCTCTCTTTTCTACAAACTCATAAAGCTGCACAGCACAGACAGGACTTAGGAAAGAATTTCAGCATGCCTTGGAAGGGTCATGCCACCACCTATCATCAGAGTAATTTCCAGGTGACCTTAAAGGCAGCCCATACTGATGCCCTCAGCCACTTTACTTACCACCCATGTTTCCAAAGCCTTTCCAGAAGGTGACCTCCTGATACCAAAGGAGCAGCACTGTGACATGGAAGAATCTTCCAAAGAATCCATGAGGAGTCATGGATCATGCTCAACAACTGCAGCTTCAACCCTGCCCCTGTTTCCAGGGTGGTGTGTGTGAGCAGCTGCTCCACTTGCTCTGCACAGCCTTGTGACAGCCTGCCAGCCATGCTCAAGCTGCAGCTTGTTGTGATATCCCTGGGGAGGAATGAAGGGGGAGGGAGCTTATCAAAACCAAATACCTCACAAAACAGGAAAATTCAGTCTCAGCTGTGGGCAGCTGTGGCAAGTGAGTGACACATTACACCAAAAAGGTTATTCTGCTCCACAAACCAGTCTCTGTTTAGAAAAGGACTGAAAGTAAGTACTGGGATATGGAAGGAAAGCAGAGAAGAAATTAAATGGAACTATATAAACAAGATTCAAGCTGAGATCCAGAACCTGAGGACAAAGTACAGTCTCTAGTACACAGCTCATGTTCAGCACGTGCCACTGTGGGAACCAGCATGATGGTAACTGGCAATCACCACAGAAGTGATAAACTTCTGGCCTGGGGCAAAGCACATGCCACTCACTTGACCTTCCTGGTTATTTCTATCAGCCTGAGAAGGGAGACTGATGTGCTTTCATGACTGCATCTGGCACACCACCACAAATGTTTTTACAAATCTAGTACGAGTGCCAGTTCCCTCCCATGCATACCAAAGCTGGAGGCTGACCTGATTCAGCACTGGATTCAGGTCAGTTTGAAAGCACAAAGCATTTGAGTTAGCTCTGAATGTGATGTAAATCCCTCCTTGAAGCCTGAATTCTGACTGAAGCCCATTCCCACCAACATGAGAGGTACAGTGGACTCACTGATGTATCATCCAATTTAACTGCGCACACAAGACACTACAGCTCACAGGCAGAAAACTAACTTCTCTAGTAAAAAAAGTAGGGAACTTCTAAACAAGCCGGCAGGAAACAGTATTTTTCACCCAGAACAGGAGGTTCACATCCCTCCTGTGCTGAGACTCCAGCTCTGGATGCAGAGCTCCAGGTGGGTCTCAGCAGAGCAGAGCAGAGCAGAGGGGCAGAATCCCCTCCCTGCCCTGCTGCCCACAGGGCTCTGGATGCAGCCCAGGAAACAGCTGAGTTCTGGGCCAAACATGTCTCTCCAGTTTAGAAACAAGGATGGCATGTGGCAAAGTGTCAAATGCTTTGCTCAAGTCCTATTAGATGCCAGAAAAAACTGGAAATCAGGGAAGTTTTAGAAAGGTACCAGAATTGGCTGGATAAATCCATGTAGGAAAGATTAGTCCTTCATTTTTTTAATAGAAAAATACCACCTGCAGCTCAGGAATGGGCTGTATGTCACAGAGATATTCCTATTTTTCAGCCTGCTCTTATGCCTTTTGCCAGGAATCTGCTACTGATCATGATTTCTTTCTGAAAGTCAGTCACACACTCCACAAAGCCAAGTGTCTGTAAAATTAAAACCCTCCACCAACAAGGAAATCTCAATCTGCTGCTCAGATATTGTCTTTGCAGGAGCTTTTTCAGTAGATAAAGAGGTTTTCTTGGTAGAGTGCTTCTTCATTCTTTTTGCAGTCAGAAGGGCTTGCTCCTATTGTACCTTTCATGCTCCAGGTTTCTATTTCCTTGAAGCTGTAACATCAGCCAGAGATATCCTTCAGGGAAGTCCCAGCAGAATATGTGCACACCTCTCTCCCTTCAGACTAATCCTTCTTGTCCCAGACTAACCATGGGGCAGGCTTGGCTTTTGGGCTGACCTTGTACTGCCAGAGGTCTTAGATCCTCATGCAAGAAGCAACCCCTTCTTTTAGAAGCCGCCTGTTGTACAAAATATTCTTGGGAAATACACTTTTGTCTGCCTGAAAAAAGAAAATATACTGGTTGTACAACTCACCCATGAGTTCAGAGGATCAAAGGATATGGTTTCAGTCTAAAAATTATTCATTTAAGATTTCCATTTCACACTGTTTTGACATGTGTGGGTTTTTCTTCGTAAACTATTTCTGCAAAAAAAAACCAGGTTTTGACTGTTGAAAAAAATTACTGGTTTTATTTCAAATTGACAAGAATTAGACCTTCCATCAAAATCATTCTTTGTCTGCCAAGAGATTGCTTAGGTTGTTTTGGAAATACAACACTTTTTGAAGTAAAAGCATTTCATTTTATCTTAAAAGCAGCAGTCAGCCTTTTAGGTTTGAATGCAGTATCCTGCAGCACAAAAAAAAAAAAAAAAAAAAAAAAAGGCCAAAACAGAAAAGAATTGAGCTATTTATCTGGAGAAAAAAATGGCAGCAGAACATTCTTTGGAACCAAACAGGTGAGGAAAAGTATTTTGCTATAATAATAAAAGGACTCATTTTCTTTCTCTTAAGTTCCATTGTCTTCTTTTGCTCACAGGATGTTAAAGTTTTGTCTCTAAAACTGGCATGTTTTAAAATCCTCATGATGTACCTCCCAGGAATTCAGAAATCATGAGCATCCCTTTAACTTTTTAAAAAAAGGCACAGATGTTCAGCTTTTATAAGAATTCAGCTTTTTCTTCCCTTAGGACTTTCACTATTTTTTACGTGACAGTGATACAGTGATATGTAGGGAAACATGCAAAAAAATAAGAAAATACTTTTTGTACAGGTAAGAGAAATGTTGTCTGCAAATGACACACGTTCCTCAAGACATGCTTATGGTTTTGCATGACAAAATGTTCTACTAAAAAAGTTTACATAAACCCAACATATACAAAGTATCTTCATTTACTACTCAGCATGATTCTTACTAATCTGTGAATACTAAACATTCAGAAACTTGATAACGATGGAAAGAAACAGAAGATACTAAATTTTAGTTCATAAGAAGTCCTGACAAAATTCCAATGGACTTAAGAGTTCCTTAAAAGAGAGGTGTATTTTTCTCATAAACCTCTAACAGGCTTTTGTGTAGTCAGAGAACTGTTTACAAAGAAGTTTATGAAGAAATTCTGGACTGAAGCATCAATATTTTACAATTTACCTCTCTCAAACTTTAACTTAGAAAAACAGTACATACAATAAGCAATTCATTCTGCTCTCACTACTATTTGGAGCTGCACAAGTAAATACCAGAATTTTACTGCAGAAATCTTTTCAGCTGAGACATGAGACTTTTTGAAAGACACATTCTCAAATGAGGTTTTTTTCTACAGGATGATGCCAAATCATGACAATTCCACTGAAGCATCAGTAACGGAAATGCTAACAGTGAAAGACAATGTTTTTGCACAAGGAAGCAAAAGCTTTTTTTTCTTGTGTGTATGAGTGTGTTTGAGAGAGAGAGAGAGTGTGTGTGAGAGTGTGTGTCTGTGTGTGTGTGTGTCTGTGTGTGTGTGTGTTCATCTCCAAAACAATTCAGGCAAGATTTTCTCATGCTGCTGTCTTTGTCAGCCTTTTTTTTTCTCCTCTATGACAATGAAAACCAGAAAATAAACAAATGCATCCCTGGCTCTCAATCTCATTGATTTATTTGCAGCAGGAATGGACCTGACAGCCTACATCACACAACAAACTATATGTGTATTCCAAAGGCAATGAATAATCCCCCCTAGGCTCAGAAGAAAACATAGGCGTTGTTCCCATCCCTTCAATTATCACTTTAAAATGTGATTGACCATACTGCATGATCAGTACTTAAAACTTTGCAGCACTTACAGATCCCAAACCCGAATTTTGTATGGGAAGACTTTTGAGACAGATTCTGCCAGAGCAGAGCCAGAATCACAGAGGTGGTTTAGTGCAACTGGCAGTTAAAAATCACTTTGTGGAGAATTGTTTCCCCAGTGCTGCTGGGTGTTTTCCAATAGCTACACCACCTAATCCTGCCCAACCACCTAATCCTAGACCAGGACACATTTTCTTTTGTCCTCACACAGCCAAAAATGGTTGTTGTTGGGCAGGAGATCTCTAGATGCCGCCTGATTTTCTTCAAAACACCAAGACTCACAAGAATCTTTTTACCGTTTCGACAGGTCTACCCAGTGCTGCTGGGAGGAGAACAGCCTCCCTCCCACTGTGCCTGCCCAAACACTGCTCAGATCCCTCCTCCTTTGGCTCTAAACCTCCCTGTGCAGCTACTCCCTAAACTGTCCAAAACCCCATGCTTGGCTTCCTCACATAATGTGACCCCCTTAATTTGGCACAGCCTTTCATTAAGGAGCATTAGAAAAAAACATAAAGATAAGATACTTTTTCTTCAATCTCCTTAGTTTTCAGACAGTCTTTTCTGATGGCTTTTTCCACAGTTCAAGTCTCAGCCATTCTCTTCTGAGGCTCCAGGGAAGCTGCTGGGATTTGTCTGCTGTCCTTAAAGAATAATCCTGTTAATTCAGGAAGACACAGCTGCAGAAGGGAGAGATTAGGTCTAGCTCCAGCATTGAAGCCATGTTCAGCTCTCAGCCACACCAATGTGTAGTGGAGAAAACAAACAAAGGAGGGATAAGCAAATGATGCAGTTACACACACACACACACAAGCAGATTAAAATCTAGAACACACCAAACACCAGAAGTACAATGGTCATCTCAGCTGGATCCCTACAGTTACAGAAGATTTGAGAAACTTCACTACAGCTACACTAGAACTGAGAAAAGAGCTCATTGCACAATTAATCCTCGACATGCAAGAAACCTGACCTTTGTCTCATTCTACTGGTAATGCATAAATACAAGTAAGTCAGTTGAACTGAATTTGCAGCCTTTCAGATGGAACATTTGTTAAAAAAATATGTATATATACTAGCCCTTTTCAAACACTAGAGAAATTATTTTCTTCCACTGCTATAAATCTTTCAGAAAAATCATACTCCTGCTTGCATGTAGGCCTATATATGAAAAAGAGACATACATTGAGTACATCAGTCAATATTACTGATTCACTAATATAGATTCTTCACATGTAAGGAATCCACAAGGATTTTTGGACAACAGAGTGAAAGCCACAACTCCAAATTACCTCTAGGACTAACAACCAACAAGCAAGATTCCAACACTAATATTAGTGACACTAACACCCAGTAGCAAACACTGCCTCTTTGGTGACACACACCATCTGCATGTTTTAGGGCCACTCACAGAACTGCCAGGATTTGCAAGTTGGGTTTCTGAACTGAAAGGCTCAAAAAAATCTCAGAATCGAACAGAAAACTTCATTCTTCAGGCTGAGAGGAAAAGCAAAATGTATGTCTAATATAACATCTTCCGAAGAAAAACATCCCTTTCCAGTCTGCACTCATCCTGCTGCCTTTTTTTCTACACTCACAGTCTCACAGCAATTTTTGGTGATATTTATGCAGAAACTATCACACAGCCTGTGACTCAGACACACAGCATTACTGCCATATGAATTAGCACTCTTTATAACAATAACAGCAAAAATGAGTAATACCCCACATGAGGAAACTTTATTTTATCATTTGGGCTCCCTATAGAGATATGGCTTGAAAAACAATCCAACAAACAATACCATGTACACTCATTTACCACAATGGGATGCATATGTGGGTTTTCAGACCTCCCTGTGAGTCTCAGAAACAAAAAAATCCATGTTACAGCCAAAGTTACAAGACATTTTGGGACATGCTTTACCTCTTGAGGTACCCAGCAAACTCTCTGTGTGGTACAGTTCATTATAAAAACATTCTTCCTATGGATTGCTCTGACTGGCCACCAATTAAGTCTTTTTGGTTTGTTTTTTTTAAATGCCTGACAGAGTCCAGGATCTGTTAAACATTCACAATACACAGAGGAATCAGAAGCACATCAGAAAGCCGGTCTATAAAGGAGACAATTGTCTGTGTATTAAAGTTTGTCTGTACTTCCACAGATGTACTGATCCAGGCTCTCCAGAACAGCAATCTCCTCCCAAACTCTAACGAAGTCTGGAGTAAACCTTTTCATTCTGATTTTGCAACATTTATTACTTTTCAAACACAGTACCATATTCCCAGAAAAGTTTCATAATCCTTATGCTGCAAATTAAACACAATCTTTTCCTGGATAATTAACACCAGGCATCTCTGCAAGGAGTGAAAGACCAAAGGTTTCATCACAATCCCGTCTTCCAAGAGGGCTTCCAAGGGGACTTCTAACAGGACAGCCCGTGGACTGATTTCTGATAGGAAAGCCCAGACAGAAAAAAGAATCTGCAAGCAGACTAGTGAAACACACATGAGAAGTACATTTGGATTAATTCCTATTAGATTTCTATCCAAGTTCAGACCTACCCACTTAGAAAACAGCATCCTTCTACCAACATCTGGAATTTCAAAAACACATCCATTTAATTAGTGGCACTTTTTGTAACTCACCATCAAAGAAGAATATTGTTTTACATTTGGAGGAGCAGACAGAAAACTTTATTATGCTCGAAGGTCCTGTTAAAAAATACCCCACAGTATTTTCAAGCCGCTGTTCAGGTGGGCTTTCTTTTGACTGACTCCTCATGGTGTAATTACCATTCTTGCCAGCCCTTCCTTCTGCACTGGATGTCTCAGTTGTCCGTTTGAACATGACTAACCACGTGAAAAGGTTGGGGAAGTATTGCCATCATATTTTGTTTTCACAGGCTACAGGCAGGAATCAAGTAACAAAGTTTGTGCTTCTACTCAATTCACTTGGAAGACTTTTGTTGCAGAATTCTATCTCTCTGAGTCGGCCATCCA
Organism: Petroica traversi; assembly: GCA_025920805.1. Classification (NCBI taxonomy): domain Eukaryota; kingdom Metazoa; phylum Chordata; class Aves; order Passeriformes; family Petroicidae; genus Petroica; species Petroica traversi. The sequence continues at coordinate 11,874,260 of JAHLSL010013733.1, read as the reverse complement.
AAAACTACTTAAAACCATCTGCTGACCAAATGTCAGCCATATATTTCAGAAGGACAAAGACTAATTCTGAGGGCTGATAGCCTGATCTGGTGAAGTGTGAAAGCCTTCACAGAAGAGTTGTAGGCATCAAGGTGATTTAAGGTATTGTCCAGGCAGATCACCTCATGACAAGTATCTAATGGTGGAGATCTGGACTCTGGTGGGACAGACTTCTTGACAGAGGCTCTGTTGTTCTGTTCAAGCAGACATTCTGGTCTATTTCCCAAATGCTTCTGGGGTCAGTGCTCTATGTGGGATTGAAGACTGAATTGCTGTGGGGGGTAAATGGTCAGTCAGGCTGGAGATAAACCAGAAACTTTCTAACCTTCTGCTTTCTGAAAAGTCAATGTTCAAGTCATGCTGATGCAAGAAATAACCTTAAAATCTTCCTTCCTTCATGGTTACTTTGCTGCTTCTATCACTGAATGCTGCTGAATGATATGGCAGGCTTAGCAGAACTCAGTCCTTTCCTCACTGAGACATCAAAGCACCTTTGAAAATTCAGAGACTGGAAGGGATGTGAATGGTCAAGCCCACAGAGAGGGCTACTACATAAAGCCCTTAAGCTTACCTGAGGTTCTGCTGCTGGTTCCCAGAAAAAAATCCAGAGAGGGTATTGCAAGCTGCAGTAAACACACAACTCCAATGTTTCCATATCATTATGTGGCACTGGAGGACAGCAGGATGTTTTGTCACGAAGGTCATTTGAAAACGTCTTCTTCTGATCTTCTGAGAAACTACTGAGCCTCACAAACAGAATGTTCTCGAACTTTCAAAGTTTGAGAACGTGATTTAAGAGACAGACTTAGTGATGACTCGAGACAGAACAATTCAGCTCGATAAAAAAAGTTCTCCCAAAATTATTTTTTGGGTTTTTTTAAAATAATGGATTCAGACAATAGCCAGAAGGAAAAATAGTTTCAAAACCTTCCATGGTTTTCAGTGCACCAAAACCCACTTGCTTGCACCTATGGGGAATTCTAAATTGCAAAGGTTCAAGAAATGGACAGCCTTTTCTTTCTTGAACTAGAAAGAAACAGCTTTCCTCCCCAGACAATGACTGCTTGTGGGCAGTTCAATTAAAGATCTCTCATCTCCTGGCATTGACTAGCCATGTTTGCCCAGCCCTATTTTTTGCTGACAAATCCTTTGTTACCATCACAATCAGAAGCACCTGCTCTCTGTCTGAGGTAAAGACACTATTTTCTTTTAATCTGCGACACACAGAATGCAGTACTGGAAGTGCCTTTTTTTTATTTTGACTTATGCAAGTTGGGCTGGCTTGCATTCTGAGGCAATACATGCAGTAATGAATAACAGACAGAGTTAAAATCAGTCAGTTGCTCATATGCCACATTACCAAGCTTCCAGCAGTGACGTGAAACAAAAGAGAGTTCAAGAACAGCATGAGGAGTCACTACGTGTAGCATTACAGTAGGAGAAGGAAACACATTGCCTGGCCACAGCTGGCCACCAGTTCAAATCCTGACCAAACACACTTAAGCAGTTATTGTGCAATAATGACCTTGTTTATGCTCTGGTTCTTTTCTAAGCCATGCTATACAGTAAATTGAGGGAGTTCACTGTAAATCTTGTTGAGCAAATTCCCATCAGTGGGAACTGGACTCTGGTGAATGGACTCACGACTACACTCTGAGGGTCAGTGATCCCAAGCTGAGACACAAGCCAGAAGTGTAAGTTGGAAAGGGATGAAGGATTACTGCTTATGAAGGAACTCATGCCACCATCAGCCCACATTCAAGGTCACTGCAGAGTCTTCAGCAGCACCTCTCAAGTAACTCAGTAGATCCTCTTCAGCAGAAGCAAGCAGCATCTACAGATTTTGTGCCGTGTGCTAAATGATTACACAACAATTATCAACAAAACTATTACTTCAATCATGTAAATCAATGTCCTGCATCAGAAAAGAGGCCACATATAGACTACTTTTAGGGGAGTTTTTGTGGTTGATTTCATCCCTTTGGATTCCCTTGCTGTCCTGCACTGTCTTGACTCTGGCAAAGCTGGTAAAAATTAATCCCACATGTTAAATTTATTCTTACATGTTGAAACAAACAAAAAAAATAATTACCCTCCTAACGCTGTGCAGATTGGGCCATTCAGCTCCACCGATAATTTACTATTTTTCAAGGCCAATATCAAACTCCAGATGTGGCACTCATCAGACCAGATGTAATTACATACCCTTAAGTTTGCACTCTCAAAAAAATTTCACCTTCACTGAAGAACTGACAAGTTCATATGGTCTGAACCATCAGTCCTTGATGTAAACTGCTCCCAAAGAAGTGCCCTACAAGTGACCTTCACTGATCCTGTAGGTTCAGTGAACCTACAAGCTGAGAAGGGTCATATTCCACCCAATGCATCTCATTTGCAGTGACCTGGGATACCATTACAGTATTTTGTGTTCCACTGCGGCCTTCTCTCTGCTGCACTGGTGAACACCACCTCTACTCAGCTGTAAAAACCTGAGTGCTGCCAAGTCTGTATTGCTGGGTGAAGTTCAGACGCCTGGGGCACATCTTCATTTAACTTATGTAAAATTTGGCATGTGTACACAACACTGCAGCCCTACAAGCAGTACTGAGAATATTCCCCGCTGTATAGAGATATTCTAATCACATGAGGAATGGATGGAGATTCTGAAACATGTTCAATTTCTAAATTATGATCATTTGCAGTAACTCCTCATTCATCAAACTACTGAAATATTTGAAACCATGAAGCACTGGAAGCAAAATATAAAAAGTATTTCATTGAGAAACACATACCTAAATCGATGCTGGAATGATTTTTGTCTTTTCTTTATATACCTTTTACACAGTTCTCTGTATCCACAAGTACTAGCACGCATACTTGCAACCTTTTACTTAGTTTAGTGCTTAGTGTTCTGAAAGTGTTCTGCAGGCCTGAGACTGAACACCCCAGAACTGCAGAGCCAGGGAGACCAAACATTATCTCAGGAACCCAAGGTCTCCGAGCAGGACAGATTCTTTAAACTAGAGGTGAGCCCATCACAGCCCCTACTGGGCTCCCTTTGTTAGATTTGCTGATGTGTAAGGTCTATAACTGGTGTGTGTGATTAATGGTGGGGGTGCATTTGCCACGCTATCACCTGGGTGAAGTGGATGCCTCAAACAGGATCCTGATTAAAATACTGAGGTAAAGACCCCAACCCAACTAACCATGTCTAGTTTCATTTTCCTAACACCAGGAAAAAGGCATCAAAATATTCTCATTAATTTATGTAACTGAATGTCTTTGTTGAATTTTTTTCCTCCAGAGCTTTCTGATCTTTTCTGCTTTTAATCTTGGCTTTTATGAATTTATTATTTTCATTTATTTCCTTTTGATGACTATTTCATAATACTGAAATAACAGTGGCAATACCAGTGAATAGCATACTGGACCAGACAGTTGACCCACTGTGTGGCTCTTACACCTCTGTGTAAATTTTTGTTGCTGTGAATAGCACTACTCAAAGCACACTACCTCCCTTTACTGTGTTTATTCCTACAAAGCAGTCCTGTAAGACATTTAATTCTTCCATCCCATTCCCATACAGCTGAATTACAGTGCCCATTTTCATTAGCACATTGTAGCTATAATGAAATAAAAACACAGCAAAGCAGTTTGTAAAAACGACACTGCATAAAGACTAAAATATGTTAACCCTGAAACCATGTCATTTAATCTGTATTATTTTTACTAATTCATATAGATGATGCTTATTATATGTGCCCTCTTGGTACAGCTTAGAGCACATAGTGCTACATATACTATGTCAAGTCTCAAAGTGTAAGATATGGGACCCAATAAAGCAGATTAAGTCAGGAAACACTACCATTTCAGACCATTCAGTTCTTAAAGCTAGATTCTTAACACTAGAGTGAAAGTGAAAGACTGTGAAAGTACCACCAGAGATTCTATGAACTTTTCATTCGCCTGAGATTGCTGGAAGACTGAAACATGAAATCTGAGATTTGACTGCTTTTGTTTTCCAACACTGTTATCTCAGATGCCAAGAAGAATACAATACCTTTATGAAAACTGACCTTCTTCAAAGCGTGCATGGATGAAGGGGAATTCAGTCACAGAGAACTCCGCCAGTGCTTTCCAGTGCAAGGATAGCCTGTGTTTGGAGCAAGGCTTAAGGAGTTCGGTGCACAACAACAGCACTTAAAAAGGGGGGTAATCCTTAGTTTCATTCTTCCTCCAAAGTATAATGCAAATAAAACTGCTATGTACTGTGTGGTGTGGCAGATAAAAATCTCTCTTCTCTCATGTACTGGCTTCTGCAGTGAAATGCTCTAGAGCTGAGCACCATTTCCTCAAAGCCTTCCTTGCAGGTCCTTATTGTCCTGCAGAATCCTTTCCTAGACAGTTGCAACAGCAGCCAGAACCTAATGTTTATTTATTCCTTTCAAAACCTATTCCCTTGCTCCTTGCTAAGGCTCTGTACCAGCCTTCCAGTAATTGCAAACAGGAGTCAGCAAACAGCAGCTAAACTGGGATTCATGCAATGTCCCACACAGCCCATGTTTGATTTGAATTTCTGGCTGCTCCTGGAGCAGAGGCACTGATTAACCAAATGGGCTTTTCCTGGCTGTTTAGGAATTCTAAGTGGTTTTAAAACAGCAATATGGGTAAAACTACACAGGCTTATTGAAAAGGTCTTCACTGCCAGTTGCATGCAACAGTCTTTTCAGGATACTTCTTAAATTCTTCCCCTGAATTCCACTAACCCCATTAGTTAAAATTAAGTGTTTTCACCTGAGAACAAAAAACATTATCTTTTAGTCAAAATTACGTCAGCTTTGCATCACCAGAGCAACAACTTCACAGGCTGCTGATGAAAGGCACTTGGAAAGTGTTAGAAACTCCATTAATAAGAAGTGTAGTTTGTCCAAACAATTAAGTGTTAAATATGGCATTTTTATGCTAATACATGTTCATGTTCCAAATTCCAGTTCCCATGTGTAATCATTCCAACAAAGTTGCAGCTTATTCCAGCTATACCTAATATGGCATTGAGTTCCAGATTTTGGACCATTGCACAGTGCTTATAGGCTATTTCTGAATAAAATCCACTCATCAGCCAACTTATAAAATGAACAGAAAAAGCAGGGGCACATTCCACTTCAATTTTTTGCAATAACTTCATTTTTCCCCTATACAATCAACAGTTTCTCAAGCCCTGTGCAACTAATATTTCTTTAAACATCACCATAAAACTCAAAAGAACTATGTAAGTCTGTTCACGAATAAAACCAAAAACCAAACATGTTCTCATCTAACAAAACAAAGCAAGCAAAGAGAAGCTGTTGAATTAGCAAAAATTAAGTGACATTAGGAACACCTGAAAGAAACCAATACAGAAAGCATTTATGACAAAGTGTCTGAAAGATCTCATACCACATGAACCCTTGATTCAATATTCTTCTAACAGAAACACTGTAGCAGGCATTTCTCAACCTTAAAGTTGTTAAGGTGGATTTTTTCAATAAAACCCCCTGGGTTTTTTTTTTAATTTGCTGTGCATTATTCCCACAAATAGTCATCTTTTTCAGGAGCGATATATTTGACAAATACAAGCATATTTTGGAGCTTACTGCTCCAAAGCACCTTCTATCAATAATAAAGGGCATGCAGCAGAACGGAAATTACCACATGGCATGGAGTGGAAGCTATTATAAAAATAAAAATAAAACCAAAACTAGAAAGAAAACAAAGCATACACAACCCACCAAGAACAGTGCTTTAACACAACTGTTCTAATTCTCAGTAACAGAATTACAGGATTGTAAAAAAGACCATACATTGGCTTTACAGTATCTGCTACTCACAAACACATGAAATCAGCAAAATACTATTTCTGAAAGCTCAAAAGGACGCAGGACACTGAGTCTGCTTCACAGAAACTGAGCTTTTTACTTTGAATGAATATCTAGATATAACTCGGCATTCATAATCTCAAACAAACTTCCGGATACAATAATCCTTTTTTGTTGCCATTTTGGATCTATTTTTCCTCTTAATTTATTTTGCATGCAATCAACATGCTATTCCCGGAACAGCTTTCAATAAAATTTCTCCTAAAGCAAAAAATGAAGCAGTTCTTTTCACCAGATTCACCTACAGTTCTTTAACACAGTTTACTTTGACACAATCAGAACCAGGGGAGTCCTAAATAAGAGTTTCCAACAATCAAAAGCTGATCAAAAAGAAACAGATTCACCCACGTTTCATGTCATTTTCCACATTTTTAGCTTGTGCACACTTTTTCTGGTGCTCAGACTGTACCACCCAACCACACACAGCACCTACACCTTCGTCCAGAAAGCTTTCTCCTCTCCCAGTAACTCTAATCACTGCCTGTGAGGGTCAGGCAAGGCACTTCTGTACAAATTTACCATCTGTGAGAAGGACGGCACTTCTCAGCCTCACCAATGAAAAATTTTAAGGAACAAACAGCAATAATGGATAAGGTGTCCTTAGTGACAGAAAGAGAACATCCAAGTATCTTCAGGTCTCAGATACAATTCTAAAGTCAAACCAGTTCTCTCTATCTGCTGACATTCAGGATGAGTCAGATGCAAATGCATCCCAGCTAAAGGACTGGAAAAAATACTTGTGGTAATATCCTTCAGAATCAGCGTAATCAAATTTTTAGCTGCACATCGTTGTGGAAAAATCCTATAGGAATTGCCTTCGCTGAAAATTTGCCTTTGGCAAAGAAACAAACAAGCTCAGAATGATAAAACACATTTGGTTCACTCAATGACACACTTTGGAAGTAGCAGGAATACCTGCACATAACTGCCACCTTGCACCTACAGCAACAATGAAGTTGCAAAGGCCACTGAAAACAAAGACCATTTTTAATGGTCTTTCTAAAGAATAAATAGTTATGTTTTGCATCAGTGGAGATTTCTTATCAATCTTAACCAGGGGAATGGAAAGGGTAAGTTTCAGTAAGTAGCACAGTCATTCAACAGATCATTATAACCAGCTACCACACACACACAAACCCCACATTTGCCAGGGAAATCTTTGGTCTCTCCTGTTATATGACCAACCTATTTGGAATTGTGCTCTAAGTAACTACAAAGAAATAACAAAATTCTGAAGAAAGAGTGAAAAAACTTGAATACAATCTCTGCCAGTAAACATTATCTTTAGATGACCAACTGAAGCAGTGAAGATGAAACTAACTCCCATCTGTGGGATTAGGATGGATCTTCCTGGCATCAAACTGTCAAGGAATATCTGAAAGGAACCAACACCATCTTCTGCAATACAGTGAACTTAGAAGAATCATCTGGATATGCCAAACCATTTCCTGCATTTATATGACTCCAGGTACTTGAGGTGCCCTTGGTATCCCTTCTTCATCAGCAGCACACAGAAGTTTAGCTTCTTAAACACTGGTAAATAATGTGTAATGGGTGTAATATAAGGTAAGAGTCTGATATCTCAATTCAAGTAGATATGTTGTATCTACTTTTTAGGCCTCGTGAATCAACTAGCATCACTTTGAACCAACAAACAGACAAACCCAAAAAACCTCTCCCACCACAGTTTCACTGGCATTTCAGTAAGTAATTTCACACCACATTGCATGTATGGGTTTGAAAACAATAACTGTAAAATTGCTAGACCTGAAGCAGCAGGTTGGATTCATCCATTTAGGACCTAAACTCAGTTTGAACTTTTCCATTTAATTTTTCCTGCTCAAGCAGGCAACCTACTAGAGGAACACTAGGGACTACCCAGTTTTCACGACTTTACAATTCATGCTCACAAATTAAAAAAATACAGCCAAGGTATAATGACTGGCTGCTGAAAAGAGAGAATTTACTCAAATTAACAAAAGAACTCAGAAAAAAAGTCAAGTCCATCCACTTACCATGCTTGCACTTCAGGGTTTTTTAGAAGCACTGTTCAGATGTAATTTGGTTAACAATACAACTCACAATTCAAACATAACACATGTGAAATTTAAACAAAACATGAAGCTTACATCTATGCTAGTTTGCTTTAAAAACTTCAGATAAGAGAAAAAAGCACAAATAAGGTTTTTTTCAATAATACATATAATCAATGCGTACAACATCAACACCAACAATTTTTACAAAGTGATAGAAAAACAAGACTTTAAGTTAACATCTCCACTGACCCAAAACTGGGTAGCACAAGAGCATTCTTGTCTATACCAGAAAAGGCAAATATGTAAATCTATTATATACCTCTGCCAGCATGCCATTAAATGACATTAAGTCTCCAGAATAGCCTGGACAGAACTTCAGTAAAGGAAACACCAGCTAGGATTGCAAGATGTTTGTTTTCAAATGGCATTCTGACTCACCTCTGCCATTTATGAACGCTGTCCTGGGTTGGCCGTATGACTTGTTTGTATCCCCAGTTGTCCTCTTGCTTATGCTGGACATTAAGCTCTACAGCTTTAAGTTAGTCCCAGAGAGACAGAGAGAGTGAAAGTGGAGGAAAAAAAAAACCACTCGCCATTTGTCTGCAGGAGTCACTTCTTATCACTTAGAAAGGCCTTGAGAGAGTGGAGAGGCTACATTCCAGTGGGACAGTGTTATCTTTTTCATTCTCTCTGGTGTGTGCAGGAACAGCACACAGCGGACGGGCTCCTCGGATCTTTCTCGGCTTTTTGCAGGGAGAGACTTTGTTTCTTTTGCTGGGTATTTTTTTCTTGTTTTCCTCCTCCTGGGACTGGCTGGCATCGTGTGGGCCCAGGACACCAGGGAACCCCCGGGGCCCCCCCGACTTCTACAGCCGGGCCCGCCAATCAACCCCCCCCCACTGGAGAACTGAACCGGACTCAGACGGACTCTGAATCTACCATCTCTTCAGAGAAAGGAGAGGTTTCATTGTTTTCATATTATCCAATTTTTTTTCTATGCTTGTGAATATTCTATCTGTTAAATAAATAATTTTTTCCACTTTTCTCTAAGGAAATTCTTCCAGGACCTGTAGGGGGAGGGGTGGCTGGAATCGGCTCTTCCTAGAGGAGACCCCCCCCAGAGGTTTCCTCCTAAATATTTGCCCTAAACCAGGACAAAAATCCTCCTCAGGTCTAGCACACTGGGTAATTAAAACATTAAGAAAAAATACAAGAAGCTGCACATAATCCTTTTGGTTTTATCACTGTACTGTCTCACACTGCTTCTCCTCAGATGCACAGCACCACTACCTTTGGTCAGGGATTTTTGGTTGTAGATTTTGAGTTTATTTTCTTTGTAGGGGCTGGGCTGGGTTTTTTAAATGGCTATACCTCCCTCTTCATTTCAATAGAGAGAATGGGTACCTTCCCCCATAAAGAGCAGGAACTGAATTATGAATATGCAGATGGAAGAAAGAGCAAACCTTCCTGATCATTCCCCTGCTCTGCTCCCCAACAACTGCATATTTAAGGGTCAAGCACCACACCGTCCAAAAGAATCTACAGTCAAAACCAGAAAAACAGTCTTATTTCCCAGTCTGATTACATCTCTACAGCTGCTGATGTTGGACGTTCATATAAAAGTTGGAGTTGAAGGTTCAAAAATAGAAGTTCTCTATCTCTGGGATGTTTACATTCTGAAAGCTTGGAGATCTTCCTTTGAAAAGCAAATGGTAAAAGCAAACAACATTAAGATCCGTGTGGTCTAAGTCAGGGAAGGGCTATACAATGAAGTCCTTCTCTCAGCTCAGTGGCTTTGAACACTTCAGATGGAATCAATTTAGTCACCTATTTAGGCAGATACACCACAGATTTAAGCATTTAATTACAGATAATAGAGATCCAAAGCTAAAGTAAGTCCTGCGTTTTCTGAATGTGCCAGGGTGAAATGAAAACCTCCTGAGTTGAGCTTTGACATGGCTCATCTACTTACTGAGCACAGTATTCTTCCAAGTAGGGTATAAAACAAAAGATAAATGTTATTTCCCAAAACCCCATGACTACCATTAACCTTGAATTGCCTTCACTAGAATCTGTCTGCAACCAAGCTGCAGGTGAGATGTGTGGGACCATAAAGTCTGAATCCTTTTCTGGGACTGTGGAAGGATTTTAAATAGCTGTCTTAGTATCTGAATAGGATTCGGGATCTTATCTTCATATATCTGGTCTACCTCTTTTCCCTTCAAAAGGACTGAATGAAAATACATATTGTAGTAACTTCTGCCAGAACGCATTAGGTTTTTCAGCAAAAAAGTAGGTAATGTCTTGTACCCACCAAACTACTAATATCCATTTCACTGAGCATTATATACACCTTTGAAATAAAATTCCTTACCTATGTCTGTCACAAAAGAGGCACTACCAATCCAGAGAAGTGACTGCTGTCCAGAATTCTTTATTAGTCACTTGTCTCAAGTTCGTAATACAACAGAGTCCTACAGGTATTATACAGAGTAAGAATGTACCAAATAGAGGGTGACCATGCACCACCAAACACATGTATTTTTCAAATACTACTTTTACAGGAGACAAGGCTGACTGAGGCTGGAGCCACCACACCAAAGGAAGGAAATGCAATCACTGTCTGTGGGATTGTCTTTGCTCCTGCAACTCTACAAGGAGAATATATTTGAAAACTCAGATCCGACAAGCTTTGGGAAAAAAGATAAAAAAAGAAGGCTGCAATGAATTTCAAGCATGCTTCAGCTGGAAAATCCACTCTTCTCATACATACCCTCTCCATGCAAGCTAAAGAGCATTCACCAGTTTTCCTAAGTTCAGCATAAACAATTAGAGGACCATGACCAGGGGAAAAACCCAAACCAATAACTATGCAATGCAGTCTATAAAAATGCTTGGGAGATTAGGGTTTCTCCAGATTAATTTTTAATTCTTCTTCAACCACAAGAAAAATAATAAAAAAGAGCTTCTTTGAAGAGGATATGAAGGAAGGCCATCTGTGTCAGCCACGCACATTCCTCCACTTTCTCTAAAAAGATGAGTTATTATTTCAAGGACATTCCTATATATTACCAGGTGTGAAAAGTCTTATAGCCCAGAGCCACACTGAAAAAGCCATTTCAATTTCATTTATTACTTTCACACACCAGAAAGGTGGGAAAGCAGGGAAAACTGAGAGGGAAAACTCTGGACTTTATTAAGTTTTTGAACAGAAATATTTATTCAAGTCAGAACTGAAGTTCTACGCCATCTTTAAAGTTCAGCTAAGTGATAGGACTCAAGAAACCAGTGCCATCAGATAGTAACTTAGCAGCTGTTGATACCAAGAACAAACCCGAATACTTGGTTATTTAATATATTTCTAGATTTCAATTAACTGCCTCTCATTTAAAACTTTTAAGAGTGCCTATATTTATTTACAGCACAGCACAAGGGAGAGATGGGGTAAAACACAACAGCTAGTGTTGAATTCACCTTGTCCAGGACAGGAGACTTGTGTCTGGGCTGCTGTCAGGAGGTTGCTGGAGCTGGGCTTTCTGGTACCTGAGGTTGTCCAATCCTTGCTCATGCACCTTCATATTCACACTACGAAGTGTAGATTAGGTGAACTGCTATACAATCTCTGTGACATGCTCCTTCAAAACCCCCACACTTCACAGAAGGCCACTCAGCCCTCTTGTCCATCTGAGTAGCAGCTAAACAGCCCCACTGCCTCTCGCCCCTGTCCAGCTCTTCACTCTTGGAATATCATTACAGAGCCTGTTCCCTTCATTACAGCTACCTGAGAAGAAATAATTCTTGTACAGAGCAGTCTTACATCTGTTATATCAAGAGCAACACCCAGCCCTCAATTATGAAACCCAGGGTTTCTACTATACATTTAGAGACAGTTCACTCTCTATTTAAAAATAGATATATATACCATCAAAGCAGTTTTTAAAATATAAAAAATTATAAACAGAGCACGAAGTCACACTTCTGTTTATCTGATATCCATTCTTGCATCTGTGGATACTTCTACACTGTATATATTAAACACCTATAGGAGACTGCTGGAAAACTCAACCCGCCTGCCTCCCCCCAAAAAAAATCCAACGGAAAAACATAGTGTCTGTTTCTAAAAATTTAATTTAAGCTAAGGAATAGCAGGTTCATTTAGCATTTTACTAGATAGGGAGGGGAGTTAGAGACAAGAGTATTCTAAAATTAACTCTCATTTTTGTTGTTAGCTATTGATGACTTTGATTGCCACACATCATTAACTAGTTCCTCGACCAAATCAAAAGCAGTAAGAAATAAAATGAGAAAAAACAACCCTGGGGCTATTCTTGAAATGAGAAGAATGCACATATTTTTAACCAGATGGTTTTCCCTCTGAGTTACAAGTTTATAATATGAAATCATTTCTCCACCATATTAAGTATTGCTACTGTCTTGCTTGCACATGTTTTTAAATTCTAAGAAATCCTAACTGCTGCATCACCTGCAGCAGAGACTTTCAGGGAATGTTAAGAACCAGGACATTAATCTCTCCAGTGTCAATCTGTTTATTACACCCCAGAGTCCAAAACCCCGTCAGCTCTGCTATGGTCTCAAGCATACTCAGTGAGGTCAAATATTTGTCAAGTTCATTTGTTTTGGCTCAAATTGAGAAAGTAAAGGAAAACAGAGCTAAAAAGGCAAAAAAAATACACCATTTTGTCGAGAGAGGATTTTAAATTATGGAGCCTTGACCAGACAAAATATCTCATTAAACCAGTAAAAGAGTAAGGATTCAGAGTACACTTTTAGGAGCCTCTAGGTATGACAAAAACCTGGAGTAAGACCAGATAAGACAATGCAAAAATCCTCTCTGTAGTAACTTCATTCTTTTCTGAATGTGCAGACTTAACCCCTGCTTAAGTCAGAGATAACATCATAGATTCCCTACACGTAACTTTATGTGCTTGAAATACCTATGGAAGTTATTTATGAAAAATAAACAGGACCTGTGCTAGATAAGGCCTTTTCACAGCTGTGAAGAACCCATAATCTCAGGTCAGAGCTCAGCTGCTGAAGGACACTTTTAAAGGCCTTCAAAAGGAAGACTCTGACACTCAGCAGGCTGGACCCCATGCAAACATGCTCCAACATCCTCTGGTAGGCATCTAAAATAAACCCATAAAAGTGTCTGAAATAAACCCTTATGAATCCTGTTCCAAGAGCACTGGTTTAAAGCATCAAAACCCCCTAAAACTGGTCCACACATCTCTCTGAAGGTTTTGTTCATCCTCTCTTCAAAATGCTGCAACCAAAGCAGCAATATGATAACAATCAGAGTTTCCCATCCTACTCGGCCGGGCTCAGGAAAGCAGAGTTAACAACTGTGACTTGATTTCTTTCAAAACAGAGACAAGACATCAGGCCTCATTAAAATGCCATATCATGGTGTCAACCTATGTTTCGTGTCCTTCTGAGAACCGGTTTCTCAGAAACAGGGGAGCACAAATGTTTCGCCTTCTAATTCACAGCAAAGAATTGTTTTACAAGACATTTCAGTAAATGACGGTAGCATATCAAATACCATCTCTAAAAAGAGCAAGAGCAAGTTGCTATGTATTTTTCGGCAATAATTAACTGACCATCAACCCTGCAAATGCCACTTACTTCCTTTCCTATGACAACTGTTTTACCTCTCGTTTCAATATGCAACAGCCTGACAGACACAATGGCAAACAGCTTTCCGGATCATTGTCCTTGGACTCAAATACAAGCTGTATTAATGTTCTTTTCCCCAGTGTTAAATGTTTTTGATAGCTAAGAGAAAGGCTCCATAGTGTAAGAGTTAGTTGCTGGATGAGGGCATCCCACTGTGGGCTGTATTTGGCACTTCTTTCCTATAATGTGAAAGCATGACACCCATTAGTATAATTGAGATTTACAAGCCTGCACAATGAAGCAAAACTTATAAAAGACCCAAGAGAGTGAACATAAGCTATCATCAACAGGGGAGAATTTGACACACAAGCCATAATGCCATTTACTAAAGTGTTTCTTCCTTTCATGAAAAACAAAATTTTTGGTAATATTTGGTATTCATAAGTTCATCTATTTTGTGGTTTTTTCTTAAATTAGTTTCTGAAACTAAAAGTGAAAAGCCAAAACAAAGTAACCTTAAAACACTATACAGTCACACATTTGAAAAAAATCCTTGAAAGAAGAAATTTATGCAATAAAACCTTCAGGGAGACAGATGTGCAGGTCTTTGTTTCTTCAGCTTTTTTATTCAATATTTTATAGTGTCAAGCTTATACAGATGGCACAATTGGAATAACTTCATTTGCTCTGAACTACACTTGTGGAAGTACTATTTTAAAAAGAGTATTTCTTTCAGCGCTGCTGAAATTGCAATCAAAACCTGGTAAATCTAAGCTGTGGTTCTGCATTTGTCCACCAGAGCTTTTTTCAGGTCCAAACTGAGTTTTAACACAACGACTTATCTGCCTGAAAAGCTGCCCACATGCTGCTGTGTTACTTTAACTGATGCAGTCCTTGCAATCTCACCTTAATAAATGGTACCTGCCTACATCCATTGACACCATGAGCAAGTCATGCTACCTGGCTCAGAAGCAAGGACTGGTATTCACAAATTTCCCCAGAAATGTCCCCAGGAAAAATGAACAGATGTCCAGGTTAGGAGAGAGGAAGAACAAAAAAAACTCAACTGTTCTAGGCATCTACCTTGTCTACACCCTTTCTACCCCTCAAACACTGATTACAAAGGCAGTGCAACAAATATAAAATACCTGTTCAGAATGAAACGGCAAGTATAACCTCTGTTATTACATTGAAATGATGCAACTGTTGACACATACAAGAAAAGAAAACAAAACAAACCAGAATTTTTAACCCAAGTGTTCTTGTTTTGTAGATGGGAAGACAGTCCTCCAATGTAGTCATGCTTTTCCTGCTCCGAAAATAACTAAAGAAAGTGTTAAAAAGCAAAGCTTGGTCCTTAAATCTTTACAGGTTCAGGGCCAGCAAATTTGGATAACTAGTATCCAAAGGATACTAGTTTAAAAAATGAAAGGTCAAGAACCTGGGAACTTAAGGCGGTGTTCAACAAATTTCAGAACAAGAGAAAGTTTTCCAGGAACTCAGAAAAGCCAGCACTTGCATAGTATGTACTGGAAGCACACAGCATATCACAGACTATCACAGTCATGTCAGCTTGACATGACTCAGGGTGGGCAGGAAGGGAGAGAAGGAAGGACAGCTGATATTAACCAGACTGGTAAAGAATTAACAGCAGGAAGTATGGCCAAAGCCAACAGATCCTATCTAATGAGATTAAATTTTTTACATTTTCTAATCACATCTCCTAATTAGATTGCAACTTTGACCAGAAAATATATGGTATGTTTATGACACATTTAGGTTTTCTAAGGCATTTATCTTGGCACATTTTTATGAAGAATGATTTTTTCAAAAAAATCAATGCTATGCTCATTCCTCTGATTCAAAACCTGGTAATTGAGAGAGCTGAAATTACAATTACAAATGAGGAGCCATTACTAAGCAGGTGCATTTCTACCAAAACTCTCTGGAGCGATCAATTTTGTCCCTTCAGGTACTGAACATTTGTACAAACATTTGAAAGATAACACAAAAATGTTCCTGTTCCCATCTGCAGACAGTACAAACAATTCAGGAACACATCTTTCTCACAAAGACAGGTGATAAGACACACAAACACCACTGCCATTTGTAATCTGAGCTCCAGGAAACAGTACAAATTTCTGTATGTTCAAACAAAAATTCACACAAAAGTGAAATTGTGCTTCTGGAAACAAGGCTGTAGCCTGCAAAGCTGAAACTCTTATCTTATTATGGCTGAAAACTGTCCTGAACATATGTCTGCAGTCAAAAGGGTTAACAGAATCCTGAGAGACACACAACAGACCTGGGAATCCCTCCTGGCTCTGCCATCTCTTGTTGCAAGTGCTGCTTTACATCTCCTCTGAAGGCAAAGCCGCCTCTATATTTACACTATTTTCACCAACATCCAGGCTTTTCCCAGCACAGAGAGCTTTTCTACAAAGCAGGCACCAGACTAGACTTGCTTTCTTTCCACACCAAATTTCAAGGAAATGTATACACTTCAAAACTGCTCATTGCTACCTACCTATCACACAGTACTTCGTATTTTTCTTCCACGCTGTTCTTGCACAAGTAGAGCTTAACTTACTCAAGATATATTTATTGCCACCCTGTTATTCTTTCAACTGTCAGTTGATTTGCTCACATAAGCAGACTCACTTAAATTTTCTCAGAAAAAAAGGAAAAATACACCTTTCTCTGTGGCACAGAGTGCCACTGCTTTGCTTCTCTCCAATCTTTCAATTTCGGCAAATCCAATGCAGCACTTAACCTTCTTTGAAAGGCACACACAGCTCCTGAAAATCAATGATCTGAGCTTTCTAAACCTGTTCCCATTATCAGCCCTTCAATTACAACTCTCTGATGTGTGTTTCCTTAGTCACACACACAAGGTGTTTTTAGGACAGCGTATAAAGGAGAAGGAAGGCATGTGTGGCAGCAAAGAATATCCTATTAGTGTTAAACCAGGTTCAAATCAGTCTTGTCCTAAGGACATGAACTTTCTATTTTTCTTAATAAGCTTGAAAGCATTACCATGCAAGCAGGAACAACACAAAAAAATACAGCTGCTTGAAAATTAACTTTGATTATATTCCCAAGGGATTCTTCCCAACTGGCTCCTCTCTTTCTTATGAGCTTGTTATTTCAATAAGTATCATCTGCAGCCTGCTGTAGTTTTCTGTATGCAACGGGATTGTTTTCTACTTTAAAATTAAATATATTAGATTATTAAAAAACAACAACAACAACAAAAACCAAGGAAACAATAAAAACAACTCCAACCAGTGTGGATGTGTGCAAGCTGTTCTGATAACAAAAGTACAGAAATTGGGAGTGTGCTGGTCTTGCATTCTCATGTCAGACATCCAATTTCCACAGCTGCTTACACCTCACGAGACACAGCAATACAAACAGTCTCAACTGCAGCAAGCAGACTTCCAGCTCTCACAAGCATCACCTTCACAGGTAACCTTCACCCCTCACTACTGCCCAAAGACGAAGATGCTATTCCCAAATGTCCCACTGCCTGCCCCTTTCCATCCTTTGCCTCTCATGCCTGTCTCTTCTAGTTCCTCACAAAGTCTGTCAGACATGATTCCAAAATTCCTCTCACAGATTTGAAAACTCTCCTGTACCCTTACTTCTACCACTTCTAGTTAAAGAGACAAGTAGTTCACTTCAAATCTTCTACTAAGCAACACCTCCATTTTCAAATGGTCTATATTTAATAAAGCCTACTAGATAGCAACAGTACTTCAACACAGTTCTTGACAAAACCACACAAGTAACTTGAGCTACATACAGATGCTGACATTATACACTTCAGTAAATCAGATTGTAGATCCTGCCCTTGTGTGACAGTCATGTCCTCTAATCCTACAAAAACTGCAACATTATTTAAAAGTGTTGTATTGCTTTTAACACAGTCTTGCTTCATTATACATAAGGAAATCTGCATCAACATACTCAAAGATCTAAAATTCTCTGAGCATACAAAAACATTCAACATCACACTGGTGTTTATCCTTTACTTGGCTATGCAACAAGAGCAGAACTTGGCCCTTAGCTGTGACCGACTTTTGCAAATAATCTTATCAATTTTTTATGGCTCAAAAAATGTTTTGCTTACAACAAAAATCCCCGCTCTTCTCATACTCCAGAAGCCCCATGAGATCCTATGCCAAACTGCTGCTGTACTATTTGACCTCTTACAGTAAATTCATGTGCGAAACCAAATCCTCTGCATTTAAATACTGCCTTTAATTTGTATTTCACAGCTGGTTTGGGCAAGCAGCCACTCTGCTGGCTGGCAGAGGAGCCAGCTGGTCAGTTCATGGAAGGAACCTGTCAGAGAATGTGCACAGAGGTAGTCAAAAAACCACAGCAGGGTCTTCAGCAGCACCCATGGGTCCCTTGTGGGCACCCACCACACCAACTCACCCTGCTGTCCAACCCCAGACCTCTCCCAACACCTCTTCTCATCTCTAGTGGGAGCAGTTCTACCCATTTCCCAGATTTAAAACATCTGGCACAACTGATGAGTAAAAACCAACGCATTTTATAGCCTGGAACTACTTTCTTTTTTCCAACTTTACCTAAAAAATGAAAGTGCTCCTCTGGGTAACCTTTGCTCTGGTAACACATAATACAACACACAGAACTGTGTCACAAGTCAGCCATTAAGTTTACACTGCTGCAGAAGACAGACAGCACACTTCATTCTTCAGCATTAGAGTAAAACAGAAACCCAGAGCTGGTTTGTGCCTCAGCCTCCACACAAGATAGATTTGGAAGCACTAAGCTGTATTTTCTGTGATGTTATCCAACACCTATGCAGAGTCAAACAATTAGAATTTCTTATTGTTCACATCAGGTTCACCTCCCTGTTTTGAATACAGTTGTTGGAGCACAAATTAGCCTTTCAGAGATTTTAAGAAAAGCAGACACTACAGAGTAAGCACCATGTCTGCTGCCTGACTGAAACCAGTGCAAGTCTATGCAGAAAAGAATCCAAGCCAGAAAGTAAATAGTTTGCTGCCTCACATACTTGCTCACTAACTTCTTAAAGTGAAAGATGACCCCCAACAGCCTTTCCAGCCCTCGCAAACTGCTCAGAAAATAATTCTCTAAAGAGTTAATCTGGCTCTCACATTTCAGTATTTAGCATACAAGCATAGAATGCCCAGGCTTCTGTCTCTGCAGCTCCAGTGCACTGTGATCATGTAACAAACCAATGTAAGATACATTATCTTACTTCAGCAACAGAAAGCAATGAATTTGAATCCTTCATGAAACCAACACCAAAAAGATAAATGATAGTCTTAGAAACTGGAGTACTATTAAGCCTTTTGGACAAAGGGTTAGTGAGCTCCAGGGCACTCTGGGCAGCACCTACAGTCACTCCCAGGTTTCCCCCCTCTTGCTGACAAGCAAGGATGTGGCCCCTGGAGACACCAACAAAAGATGGAAAGCAGTAATTGGAGCCTCTCTAATTGCAAAAGTCTGTATTTAGGCTAACTTGTACCCCTATCATCCCCACACTCCCTCAGTATATGAGATCTCTGCTCTTAACCAGCCTTCTCCAGCAATCAAATATTTCTGATGCCGCCCAAAGGCACCACAGCACTTTGCTGAAGATAAAAGGATTCCACTGAGGGGGAAAGGGGTGTCCAGACCACTTCCAAATCCAATCTCATCCTTGTTTTTGGACTGCAGAGGTCATGCAAGAAGTTGATCCCACCTGCAAGCAGGGGCCAAAGGGAGCAACAAAAGCCAGAGTAAGGGAAGAGCAGAGGAGGGCTGACCCACACAGTACAGAGCAGAGTGAGAGGTCACACCTAAAAGTTGCTTTTACACTAAAGAGTAGCACTCACAAAGCAACACAGCATCTGTGTCACCCACAAAGGGACAAAAGGGGTCTTAAGACAAGGTTATGTGAAGACAGAAATGTTAACTTGCTTCAGATAAGGGATACAAAATACCACAGTAACTACAGTAGGACAAAAGCAAAAGGAAAATTTTAAGATAAATTCTTTTCCTGTTACATATTTGTAAAAACAATTATGATGGACTCAAGTTCTTTTGTGCATCCTGCCTGAATGATGCAGCAACCCTCACTGGTCTGCTCAAAAATTCTTTTTAAATGAAGACTAGCCAAGAAGATGTGATATAATCACTGCTCTCCAGGGCTCACTGTTTACAGTGGACAAGTATGAAATGTATTTGCATCAGGCTGATCTCAGAATGGGATAAAAACAACCTAAGCCCTGCTTGCACCTCATGCTTGTCTCCTTCCTTTCACTGCATCAAATGCCAAAGCACTGCTGATTTCTCACACTAATGCACTCAGATGCACTCCCCTGCCTTTCTGAGCTAAACCACGCACTAACCTTTCCTTGGTTCCTCTGAAGGAAAAAGGTTGGGCAAAAGTCTGATGAGGAAAGGGTGATATTGGATGAGGTCCAGACACACAAATCCTATTTTCAGGGTCAACTTCATTTTCTCTAGCTGTATACCTGTGATGATCAGTAGAGAGACACTCGGAAACAGAAATGCCTCAGATGGGAAGGCACACAGGACACCCTGAAATGAACCCTTTGTAAACATGCTTTCTGCCCAGAACAACTTTCTCTGTCACAAAGAGCACGTGCCAGATTCAGATTCCCCAGCTGCAGAGCTGTGTTACACCATGGCAGAACACCCCTTGATGTAAGCCCTACAGGAATATTGCCATGCTCACTCTCCCTTGGATGTAGGCACTCTGTGCTGCCTCAGCTTCCGTGCATAACAGTTCCCAGACATCTGAACTTTATGGCTGCCAAGATCTTTTCTCTGCAATCAATTGCATGAACAACGCCCTGTCTTTTTTCTATTTTTTTCTCCTTGTCTTAAAGTTCTGTCTGTCCTTTACTTCTAGTGTCCCCTGCCTTCCTGTATCACCCACAAGGGTATTAATTCAGCTCATATTAATTTATCTCACTTGGTTCAGAAGCCTTTGGGTAATCACAGGGCTATATATTGGCAAGATGTTGGTTTTATTTTTTATATCAATCACATTAGGTAGATCTATACAAATACAGGTACATTGCATCCTCAAGGATTATCTTAATTTTATTCTTTACATCTTTAAAAGAAATGTAGGGTTGAAGTGAACAAAGACCACTTGTTAAGGACAAAAAATGTTTATCAATCAGATTTCAGAGCAGTGCTGCAAGTGCTTGACTTCTTGACATCTCGCCTTCATATAGGGCCAGGTATGTCTAAATCATCTCCCCCAGTTACCTTACCTCTTATGCTCAAATTTAAACTTTATTTATGTTTTCTCAGTTTTCCAGGTCTTCCCAAGGATGTCAGCCTGCTTGTTGCAATAAGAAACTGTGAATCCTCACAAGTCTGTGGTCTCAGAGTTCAAAACAGCACTCAGGCAGCTAGAAACAAGTGAAAAAGGCAAATCCAAGACACAAATCCAGCCGCCAATTCTACCTTACAAAAACTAAATCTCACATGAGAAGAAAAGGACTGTCTCAGATGAGCACCTCTTACCCCATCCTATTTCTCTAAACTGCTGAAAAGAAACACTGGGAGAGCAGTAAAATAAGATGTGATACTTCCCACAGGTTCTTACCCTTTTTCAAGCAGAGTGATGAGAAATGTCTGCTGTATCCTAAATGAACCTTTGGTCACATTTTCCCATATTTTTTAATCTCCACTCGAATCTGAGGATCTTCTGTCTTTTTTCTTTTCCTCCAAAGTAACATCCTTCTACTTACAAATTACCTCCCCAAAAATCCTCTAAGTATAAAGCAAATATATTCAAGTCATAGCCTCACATTTCTAACAAATGAGCTTTTAAGGTAGCAATTTCTATTTCTTGCTAAGTCTGTGACTCTAGACTCCACACTATGACACTTGAATTTCCCCCTCTTCATGTTCACCATTTCCTGGTTTAATGATACAATATTCTGGTCATTCCTCATATTGATAATAGTTCATGGATCTTCATCCTGAGCAAAGTTCATTACACATTATTGATTCTTGTACCATGAGTATCAATGAAAATTTTAAACAAAAGCAGTACCAGCACAGAGACTTAAAGGACCACACAAACAGTCTTTTTTCTCCCAATAACACCACAGAACTGTAACTTGTAACCGTAAGTGACACTGTGCTCCAAAATGCAGAGCTATCAGCATGCTTTATTTCTCCCAAATACAGAAGAGCAAATGCCACACACAAATACATATATACTCACCTTGCCAAGTATCATCAGCCCAGTTACTGGGATGTAGCCAGGTGGGTAGGGAGGGCAGTTCCCAAATGCATAAGACTCCAGTTAGCAATGTCACAGTGGCATTTCACCAAGGGTAGATGTACCATGAAAGTATAAATAAGTGACCTGATTTAATTCCACAGTGGAATAACAAATGACAGTGAAGAATGCTACTCCATTCTCTGTGGCATTGCTGCAGATCTAATACAGATAAACAGCTCAATCTACTGCCATGTTCAGGTTAAATTCCTAAAGCAACCTTGTCTTATAATCAGGTTAAAAAATTTTAAAAGAAAGGCCCTATGTACCGTGGTTAAAGCTTAAGGGTTTGAGGGGAAAGCTAGCGGAGGTTTTCTGCATTGATTTTTTAGTTTTGTTTCATTTTTAATTTAGATCATTCTGATCTCCTGACTTGTACACAGAAACAGCCTGTGTGAGGGCTAAAAATGCCAGCTGCAGATGAACAATTCAACGTTCATTCATTTCACAGAAATCCATCCACCGTGAGAATCTGAGGTATAAAGCCTGAAGTGTTTTTCTGATCTGGGCTTCTAATTCGCACACCATTTATCCAGTCACAGACTTTTTACATTGTTTCATCTCTATGTTCTGCATCTTGAGTTTTCACACTGGACTGTCTGGATGAATAATGGCTTTCAATTCAATTGTTACACAGGACTTCATAATTCAAAGAACAGAAGTTCTTAGTAATGGGGAAATACAGAACATTTGTCAAAGGATGAAAAATGCAACTCAGTTCAGCTAGCTCCAGTCTCCACAGAGAAGCCTGACATAAACAAACTTGACTTGTTTATATTTTAAAATATCTAATTGTCATTCAGTCCTTTACAGAACACATTTCTTGAGAAGTGCTATGATAATCAACTTAACTAGAAATAGTACCATATAAAGCAACATCCACAGCCATAACATGAAGAGACTATGCCAAAAGCTCCTCTGCTGCCTTGCCAGAAGATGACGTGTCCTAATTATGAGAAAATGGCCAAAAAGACAACACAACTGGGCTGGAGATAATACTCCTTTCTAATGACCAAAGCAATTCAGAGCATTGCTGCAAAATAAATTTAATAGCCTAAAACCTCACCTAGGTAAATAACTGAAGCTGATGAGCTGGCATGACATTTAATGAATTTAATGTTTATTGTCTCTATTTTTTCTTACTAAAATATTACTATTTAATTTTTATATTCTCTGAATAGACAGTTAGCAGTTTCCTGGAAGGCATTGATTAGTACTGCAAGCAGAAGCTTTGTGGTTAGTCGTAGCTAATTTATGCTCTCTAGTTTCATTCCCTCCTTAGGATGGAATTGCTTTCACAGATGCAGTAATGGTCATTTAGCTCCACAGCTCTCCTTGGCATTTCTCTCCTAAACTGCTACTACTCTCAGACTTTTGATCTCTTTTCCAAAGCCAAGTGAAATCCATTTTCTGATTTGAAAGAGAACACTTAATTGGATAAACAAGCGGCACGTTGTCTCTGTAGCTTAGCTAGCAATAAAATAAGAAACATGAGTTCTCTGCGTAAGGAGAAACCTGTACTTCTCTAATTTATTCCTTCTTTTTCTGACAGCTGGGACTAGGGTCCTGCTTTCAAGAAGCAGCACTAGCTTGTGCCATGCATTCGATGAAAAAAGGATTATAACACACCTGTTGTTTTCTGACAAGCATCTGCCACCAGCTGTGATTTAACTATATTATATAAAGATACATCAAAATATCTCAGCAAGTACTCGGCCACTCTAAAGTCATGTGATAAGAAATAAAGTTTCTCCTTTTGATTATAAGTTATTTAGAAAAAGACAAAAGCAGTTGTAAAATATGCAGGCAATGCAGCTCAAACACTTTGGTGTTATCTACAGACACAGCAAAAAGTTTCATGACCATTAGGATCTACTGAGACTCTCTGAGTATACAGATCCAGCAAAGGACATTCAGACACCACACAGAAAATAAAGCCAGAAAGAACTTGTTTTTAAAGGAATTACTTACACCTCATAGCAGCAACAATAACCGATTCTTGCTTTCCACTCCACGTACAACTTCCAAGAGAAGGCACCAATATTAAAAAACAGTTATGGCAAAAATACTCAAGGTTGGTGAAAATCTGTTATATACCCTGCGCCGTAAGAGCTCAGCAATGGCCAGACTGGATTAAAATAAAGATCCTTTCAAGTCAGGAGCCTTCAGCAGCAGACATGAGCAGGTTTTTATGAAAAGGCTGCAAGAACAGAGAAAAGATAAAAGGACACAATCACTGACCACCAGATGTTCTGGAAACCTTCTACTTTGGGATGTCTCCAGTTAAAGGCTAGTTTCTCAACACTTTGCTAGAGTTCTTCTCCACCACTTGCTCATTTTATCCATTTACTTCCCTGCCATTCAAGATGCCTCATTGTCTACAAATTTACCCATCTTCTAGAGTCAATTGAAATGACAGATTAAATCTCACAGTTAGCAATTCAGAAATTTTATATTAATTAATTTGCAAAAGTAACCTAATGTTTTTGTGGAGTTTTTTTATTAATAAAGAAGCTTCTCTGATACAACTTTTCTCCTTCAACCAATTTTCTTGTCTTTACATCTGGATTAAAAATTAGTTTACCATCTGTTATACAGGATATTAGAAAACTCTAAGAAGCTATTCAAGAGAGTAAGGACAAAGGACAACCAATGAATATCAGAAAACTTCTGAGATGGAGCAGCTGGACAAGAAAGAAAAAAAGTAATTAATAGATTAATGAAAATTGATACAGCGTAGTACAGTGAAGGAGGAAAGGCAGCATATGGACTCTGATCTACCTGCTACTGTGCAGAAAGAACCTGAGCTGCCCATTTCATGAGGAAAAAAATTGGAACTATATAATCAACTAATCTGAACAGCTGTCCAACAAAGCTGTCAAGTGTTTGGAATTATCAAGAAACAAACAAAGAAGAATTAGGAATAGACTGTGTCACTGAGTAAATTATCTCAAATGCTATGCTCAGTTTCTGACCATTCACTCTGTCCTCCAAGACAACAACTCCAGGAAACATCAAACGAAACTGATAGAAAGCTAGTGAAAAACAAATCAAGATACATATAAATTCATTTTTAAATGTTATAATTAATATATAAAGATTCGTATTTCTAACACTGAATCAAGGGATGCCCAGAAAACATGTGAAATATTAATTCACTGACAGGTTTTCCTCCGAAAATTTGAAAACAGAAGGGGAGAAGTCCAACTGCCATGTTCTTACTCATATTCAGATATTTACTTAATGCTGGACGAAGAATGCTGGATAAAAACAGACACTCACCCTATCCACAGTCTCCATTTTTATTATTTTGACCAGGTTTCATCCATGAGTGTTCCAGATAAGGAAACAAGACAGAATTAACACTGCATACAAATTAGCAGATATTCTAGTTGGGACTGATCATTTAAAATTATCTTTGTTTCAAATATACACATTTAAAAAGGGAGTGGGAGGGAAGAGTGAAATTTGAAAAAAGAAATCTTCTAACAAAAAGCTGCGTCTGCGTGAACCTTTGCTGTGGGTTCCAACCAGAAAGAATTTAGATCTACTCTTGGGCTTTCCATGCATCAACAAGCAGTTTATTAGGGATTTGCTGTTTGCCATGAGAACTGGAATACACCATAATGTGTTTAAACCCAACCACTGTTTAAAAAAGACCACCAGCTTTTTCATGACTACTTACTGATTTTTAATGCTTGTCCTTCTCCGGAGCACACCTGGGGCCAGAGTATATATAAAGCACCTAAATATCCCAAACTAAATCACTTAATACTTAAATTCTGTTGCAATTACAAATGAGATGGGTAAGCCCATTGTTAAGCAGTGGCTTCTTAGAAAAAACAAAAAACCCAAAAAAACCCCAAAAGACCCCACAATTTTTTGGCCATAGGTTGGTAGCAACCCTTACATAAAGCAGGACAGAAACCTTCTCAGCACACTGAATAGATCTGAACCCAAGAACTTTACCTGCAGTGCAGCTGTTCTGCAGTGACACAGCTACATGTATGTATACAGATTTGCACGTGTGTGTGTGTGTGTGTCTGATATGTGTAAATATAACCAAGTTCTGATGCTGACACTGTGCAGAGACTACAGCTGCTCCTCTCAGACAGAGAGAATTGAAAAAGGGCCATCATGAAAATTTAATAAAGAAAAAAAAATTATATTAACAGCAGAACTATCAAAGCCTTGTTCCCACACAGATTTGCTTCCCACATGTGCTCCACTTTCTAAGTTAAAACAATCTCCTCCAATCTCTCCTGAACTCCCAGCTCTCCTCACCAGCAGAAACATGGTGAGGAGAGCTGGGAGTTGTAACAACTACAGCTATGTTGAGCCACTCGCTGAACTGTGTGTACATCCATCGTTTCACTGATCAAAAGTTCCCACCTTTACCTGAAAATTCTTAAGAACTTAATGGCTTTGATACCTCCAATTCTGTTGCAAAGCATGAGCCAAAAACTTCCAGAGAAACTAAAGGATACTAGAAAAAATAAAGAACAGACCATTTTACAAAACTTACACTATTTACAATCGAAGCAAAATAGAAGTTACACTATTTTATACTTCTGCATCCTGAACCTGAAGTCATCATCTCACAGATTTCCCTCAGTAAACATAAACTTTTTATTAAAAAACACCTAAGTAATGAAATCATGAAATAGTCCATTAATTACAGAGACTCATTAAAAATGAAAATACAACTGACAGCTCTATACATTCTCATTATTCCTAAATAATTAGCAAATATAGAGATACATATTTAAATAAGAGATGAAGATTCCTTAAAACTACACAAAAGGAGTCACTCTTCCATATTCTCAAAAAATCCTTATCTTAGAGCATTCTAAATCTGGGTATTCCATCCAAACCAGCTCATAAAGACTAATCCTTATTTTACCTACCCCATCAGTGACTCTTCCACTGAAATGTAACCACAATGTTATAAAAGCTCCAGTCAGACCCAGCTTCTGGTCTAACAACTTCATATTGGTTAAAGGTGACAAGGCCAAAAGCAGGAGCCACAGACACAGCCGGATTCTCATGTATTGAGATCACTGATGAGATTCGTTTGACCTGTCAATTAGAGTATTTTTGCAGACAAAAGACTGGGGGAAGGGAGCTGGCAGATGGATAGTTGAAGTTCAAACACAAAGAAAAGGATGGATATTAAGTACTGCAGCAAATACTAATGAAAGTTTGAATGATGAATCTATTGGGGGATGGGGGCAGACCACCACAGATCACACCCTGTCTTTGGATCATCTTCAAAAAGAATAACAAAACTATACAACACAACCACATAATGCAACCATAACACTAGTCAATCAAGGAGAATACTCAGATATTTATTACCATAATGGAGAAACAAGGCAAACCAAGCATGACAAAAAACAGATACATAGCAAAAACTTAATTTACTTTCAGTGTATATTTTTCTACTTGCAGTATTTGCCATACTACCGCATGTGAGAAGAGATGTACAGCAGCTACACAACCAGATTATCTGGCACGTCTTTTCCTTCTTCAGAATTGCCAGAACAAGCAAAATTGCAACAATTAGACTGTGGAAGCTCCATGGTATCCAGACATGGAGCAATTTCCACCCCCAAGGAAAAAGCTGGCAGCCTGACTTCATTCCTGCCACTCTCCAAACACGGATTTCCCCCATTTTGGTCCCAGACAAACCAAAAGAGGCTGCAGTGCAGATGTCACTGACACCTCAGTAAGAAGACACAACTGACAGGTATGGCCATCTGACATATTTCCAAACACAAGCAGAACCCACCAGTACCCTCCCTCAAGGGAAAGTCAAAGAAGGAAGCAAGAGACTGTCTTAGAGGAAGAAAGAAGAGATGAGAGAAAAGCAAGAGACCCATGAAGAACTAGTTTTGTCTCCCAGAAGCTTTGTTCACAGAATGCAATTCATGTATTTGAGGAAGCACTGCAGGAATACATTCCAATTCAACTCTTAAAATAACAGCCACATAAACAGCACACATGCCCAAATGTGTTCTGGGGATGTTCAGTCAAAGGTCAGGGATCAGCACTGAACCCAGTCTTTGATGGTCAAAAGTTCAAGTCAGGAAAATATTGCATGCCTCCTTTCCTTAACTGTCTTTCTCACTGCCACATATTTTGCCACACTGAGCAATAAAAACATTCTTCCATTTGAGGAGGAACAATTCTGCCAGCTACATGTGTATCCCAAGGAAATAAAAAGACACAATTATTTTTCTGGGCTTTAGGAGTGAATTGTGTAGTACTTTAGCTTTGCTAAACCCTGGTAACTACCTTTAACAATAGATTAAAAAACAAATGGTCAGTAACCAAACAAGCTCAAATCCTGGGAGATACAGAAGCAGGTAAATATATGTATTATAAGCTTAGCAAGACATTTTATTCTTCCATTACATTAGAATAAATATCATAAAACTGTTTTAAAGATTCTTTTATTCTTAAACTTCATCTAAGGATAACACCAAATCCAACATTTGAAGAATGTTTCCTGTATCTATTGGAGAGGAAAGTCTAAACAGCAGTATTAGACCACTGTCAAAGGGCCCACTATCACTGAACACTATTATGATTCCTGCCCAGAACCGTTCAACTTGGGACAGATTACAAGAGAGTAACATGTGGATCAACAAGAAAAAATCATCTCACACTAACTAGAAAATCTTATTGGCAATTAGCAGGAGAACAGAGATCAAGCTGCATTCCCCCAAACAGATGCAAGTCTGCAAAAGATAAAATGCTGCTATTAGATTTTATGCTACACTGAGGAGACAGGTGGAACAGTACAAGTACCAGAGCTCATTCTGGGCTTCATAAAACTTGATATCCTGCAATGAAGAGAATGGCTACATTTAAGAAGAATTCAATCATCATTCCACTTTGGTGACAAGCTTGTCACAGGTGTCAGGACAGACAGAGGTGGTCCCACTTGGAGCATCCCCTACCAGCTCCTACAAAAACAGTCATACAGGCACCAATTAAAGCTCCACAAAGAGCTGCCCTGACTGTGGCTCAGCACACAGGGAAGAATGGAGGTGTAGGAAACCGTTCAAAAATGTTTTCAAAGGGACCCAGCACTTCTTAAAAACAGTGGTGCTCACCAGGACAGAGGCAGCCCTCTGACCAGCTGGAGACAGCCAAAGCATGATCTGCCTACAGACCCAGTATGGCCAGGAGCTTACCAGGTACACAGATTTCCATACTAATGTCCTTCCACTCTCCTGCCTTCTCCATGCTAATGCTTGCATTGCCTTTGAAGATAAATGGATTCCCCCGTGAAGCAACTATTGATTGACAGCTCTGCACTGTAAACAAGTGTCAAGGAAACAAAGCCTCAGTGATGCTCTGTCATCTAAAAATACTATAAACAATGTCTGCATTACTGATGGATAAAAGAGGGCCTTGTTCCTAATGAAGAGGATAGACTATCAGAGGAAAACTCACTTCCCAGCTCTGTAGGAGTCAGTGCATATAAACCTAGGGTATTCATTCAACTTCACTGGGCTTTGCTCTCTCCCAGCCTACTAAGAGGACATGCTGACACCACTGCTCCAACACAAGGGGTTCTCAGGACTAGCACACAACTGACAATTAAGGCATTAGTACTGGAAAAGCTCATTGTAGCCTTCTGTGGAAAGGCACTGGGAAAATTCAAAGCATTATTAGAAGAGTGCCCTAAATAGTATGCCAAGACAGCTAATCCAAGTATCATATTCACTCCAAAACACAAAAATGAATCATTTTCTCCCTTTACTTATCTTGGAAATTTTCCCGCATCAAAGTGATTTCATGTCTGCTCCCCTTCCAAGTGCCACAGTTTGATGTTTCTGGATTTCTGGCAGTGACTTTCCCTCCGGGGTTCCCTCATCCAAGTGTGACCCAAAATAAACAGCAAGGTCTGTCCCACTCTTCCCATGTTAACATATGCATTATTCAAAAAGGCTCAGAAGTGCAAAAGACTTTACTAAACAACTGACCCAGAGAGGAAGAGACAGAGATTACAGCATCATGTTCTTCAACCTGCTAAGAAGGTCATGATCGCTGTAGCATGAATGGGAAACTAAGATTTCAGAAGGTGTAAGAAAAAAAATAATTTGGAGATTACAACTTATTTCCTCCAGATCTATGCTAATTCATCCCCTGTATCCTCTTGTCCAACTCTGACCAAATCCATTTATGAATAATTTTTTCCATGTATACTACCTGAAATCCAAGAAACAGTTATATTTTTTTGAAAATGAACAATGCCACACAATGACTGTGCCACCCATTCTTTTATCTCACACCTATCACTGTTATTTCCCTTGCAGGCCATTTTGGGAACATAAAAAATACATCAGCAATGCCAAGGGAAGTAGGAATACATTTAAAAGTGAAAATGAAAGGGAGATGAAAATCCATTTCTAGACATACTATGTTTTCATTGCAGTGTTTGAGTGATTTTTATGAAAAACACAAACCTACACCACACATCTTTGATTTGGTTCTTATACACCACTATTGTCCTGGAAATTAAGAAACTGTCAAATACAAACCAAACACACTTGAAAAGAGAAGAAGTCATTCCAGAAACAGGATTAGAACTAAGACTGCCCTCCCACAGGCATCTTTAGGATTTTATTTTGCTCCAATTCAGGCCAGCATTTGTAAAACAGGGGTGGACATATTCTTAAGCAATCCACTTGGGCAGAATTACAAAATAATAATGCAACCTTTAGACACTAAAAATGACGAACAAAAGGATATTCCATAAAACATATTTATTTAATCAATACAGCATTTTCCATTATTGTATTTTCTACCAGCTCCAATGACTAAGAAAGCTAAAAATTAGAAGTTGAGGGATCACAGTTTCCTGTCATTCATTACCATGGTAAATTGGTGCTTCACTGAGCTTATTAAAAAATGCCTCAGCAACAAAAGCACAGTAGGCTTTCATTTTATGATGAACCTGAAGTGTCAAGACAAAACAGCATCAGTGAAAGAGCATCATACTAGCATTCCTGTTCCCAGTATTTGAAAGCCAAGACACTGATTTCCGCCAGCTCTTGGGTTATGCGGCTTGAGCATATCAGCAGAGTTATATGACAGTAAACAAGCTATCACTCATGTCATAGGTTTACTTTAGTATCTAAAGGAAGTTTCTCTAATTCCATGGTGTTTACTTAATCTCCATTCTCCTTTGTTCTCCTCCCCTCCTTCACAAAAATAAATGGAGAAAAAAATCTTTTCAATAGAAAAGCACAACTCCTCCCATAAAGGAAAAAAAGAAATAATTAAACTTGATGCTGAAGATCAAAAAATTAAGGATTACCAGGATGAAAATAAATCAACACTAAAGCTTAGAAATGTGGAGACCACCACAAACAAAAGCAGTTTCCTAAGACTTAGGTTTTTATTGTGTAAACTAGATCACATTTATCATAGCTGACAAAATTATTCATCAATAGATGTTTTCATATGACACTGGATCTTTTGGAAAACTTTCAGGGGAACGGCAAGCTAAATCACCTTTCCCCTTGCGGCACATAGGGAAATCAAGGCATAGGCCCAACTCTTACTGCAACCTCTTCAGAGCAGCAACTTCTGGACTTCAAAAATCATCACATCAAAACCATCATGTTGTTCACCCAGAAGCAAAATTCATTTATTCAACCTGAATTAATTTATTATTATATATTTTCAAAGTTTCATTTTGGGGCAGAACGGGGACACAAAATCACAACAGTATTTTTCTGATACAAGTGTTTTGTCAAACCTTCAAGTGAAAATAGAAGTCAAGAAGTTTGTAACACAAATGAAAGGATAACTTTAAAGGATACTAACAAGCTGAATTTAAAATGCAAACTGAGTTATGGTTTTATTTTAATTCTTGTTGCAGACTAAATAGTTCCAAAGACATAATGAAGATCTAGCACCCATTTTCATGCTTTCATCCTAATGAAAAATACAAAGTCATTTGGTAAAGCACAAGACAAAACAATGAAAGGAACTACTTGTATCATCATATCTCCTTATACTTACTGACCCTGTATGACCAAATCATGTTACAGGGAAATTTTGATAAGTTGGTTCCCACTGGAAATGTTACTTAGAAAATCCCTGATCTTCATACCTGTGGGACTGAAACTTCCGGCCTCAAACAATGGTTTGTTTCTCCAGGAAACACGCCAAAAGTGTTATCAGCACTTGTGTAAGACTCCAAAGTTTCCCATTTCATATATACCGGTGCTGTCTTCATGTTATTTCTTGCACATGGACAAAGGACTGATTTTCCATAGTTTCTGAAAGCTTTGTACAGCTCAGCAGCAAGGTGCACACTTTTATACTGATGGGTTAGCAGGGAAAGGTTACATGCTATACATACTCGCCCTGGTATTCAGGCCCAAAAATAGAGTATCAGTCCCCAGCCTGCTGCAAAATTGTGATGTATTGGCCAAGAGGCATCAGTCCCCTGCTTCAAACATCATCATTAACCATTCCAGGATCAAGGCATGAGAGAACATGGCAGGTTGCATGCATTTCATCATCACCTCTGCCTGCACACTTCAAACCCTTTGAGTTTTGCCTCTCACAAATCACATGTGCCATTTTACACACCTCCCTACATCCCCTTCACACTCAGGCAGCTTTGTTCCTTCTTCCCCTCCTGACAAGGCATTCTCAACCTCATGCTCTAGCAGAAACAGAAATCTAAGCTAAGGCTGTGGTAAAAAAAAAAAAACAAAGCATGGGAAAAAAAAAAGGTTTCCATCTCCTTGCCTCAATGTGAACCTCAGGATACTGAGAAACATTTAACTTTGAGCTCTAGCTTTAGAAGTGTGGTCTTCGACATGAGAGACACCTAGGAGAGATTAAGGCTTGAATTCAAAGCTCTGGCTAAGGCTGCATCTAACCTATCATTTTATCTGAAGCTGCAGTGCAGTTCATAAGGAAATGACTTCGTTTTCCCAACCTACCATCCATGGGTGTGATTCACAGAGCAGTTTCAGGGTACTTGAGCTACATTCCTTTTAGAGGAAAACAAAACAGAAGCTCATATCCAGATGCATTGGAAAGGCAATCCAATTACTAATAGAATCAAAGCAATGACTTGATATTTGGATGGCTTCAAGCTGTATGACTGATAGAAACCTTCAGTCCAGATCACAAAAAAACCCCCAAATCTAGCTAAAAGTAAATACTAAGCACCACCTTTTGACTTTCTGATTCTTCCATAACTCCAAACGACACCCACAGAATTAAACTTTCTTTGTGAGCTAGTAAGGTATCAGACTGGCTCATCCAGTTTCTTGGCAGACCAGCTCAGCTCTAATGACACCAGAAACAGCCCAGAAGCCCAGCAAAGGTCACACCACTTACCAGGCCACTGCACGTGCTGATCGCTGCTGTCCCGCTGCCGGAGCCGGGCTGCCACGCGGTGCCAAGGAAGTGGCAAGGAACTCTTGGGCGAGTTGAAATCTTCGCTCTGGTGTGGTTGCCACGTCTCCTTTCTACTACGTAGTTATGGGAAAGAAATCCCATGTGGACAGTCAAGTTAAAAATCAGCTCCTTCTCCTCATGGGTAATTTTGTAATATACCACGTTTTCACTTTTTCCGAGATCTCTCTTCTTCCTTGGGTTTGAGATGTGATGATGTAGATTAAAAGAAAGAAAATGCCCACTTGCATCAACTCGTGCTGGATGAACCACATGGTATTCTGGCACGGCCTTCACAAATTGCTCTGAGAGAAAGGGTGGGGGGGGAAAGGAAACAAAACTAGGGTGAGTGATAGCTTGTTCTGATCTCACATAATTTAAAGGAAAAATCAAAAGTGAGTACAATCCACCACAACATCCTACTGACTCAAAGGCAGGCAGTGCACAGACTACCATGGAACACATTCCTCATCTGGTGTTTTTATTCTCCCATTGTAACACTCAGTTTAGAAGCTAAACATTCTACTTTTCAAATATTTTGTCACCATTCATACAAAAGATTGACTGTCACAAACACACCCCCTTCCAAATCCCACAAGGGCTGGGAACCCTCCATATCCTAAGTCTCCAGCATGTTACTCCAATCAAGGAGATCATCTTCACACGTCCAAAAAACTGACCACCTGAAGTCGGACACAGAGCCTGGCAAACACACAAAGGTGAAGAGAAGACAAATTGGCTTGATTATTTGTAGTAACAGCATTGTAGTAACAGCAGCTGCTGCAGCTGCAGCTTCAGAATGTCAAAAAAGGGTTTGAAGAGAATGAAGTAAATATGTTCTTTTGAGTAAGTTCCATGCAGGGTAAGATTGTAACTCTTGTCACTTGTCAGAACCCAGCAGGGAAAGAGAGCATTATTTGCATTGTTGCCCCCTGCTATGATACAGAAGAAACACCACCTGTACCAATTTTTTTTTAAAATACTGTGAAATGCAAAAGCCCCACACAAATAACATAAATCCATGTAAAACACAATCCATAAGAACTCATACCCTAAGGGCCACATCTGCTGGCATACTTGAATTCTACCCAAGAAATGACAGTCTGGACATATTTAATTAAAAATAAGTTGTGATGCACACATTAATCCAGTTCTTCTTTACCCAGAGTTGCTCTTCATTCCCAAAGTCCCAGCCACTTACACATGGAGTGACTACACCTCATTCATTAACTAATCTGCTTAACAAAGCAGT
Source organism: Petroica traversi (assembly GCA_025920805.1). NCBI lineage: Eukaryota > Metazoa > Chordata > Aves > Passeriformes > Petroicidae > Petroica > Petroica traversi. The sequence goes on along the minus strand of JAHLSL010013733.1, from coordinate 11,839,631 downwards.
TAGCCTGCTCCAGCTACTTCCAGACTAGCTCTGGTAAGGCAATCCTTTTAGAGGCACTACTCCTTCCACTGCCTGCACCTTCAAAGCCACAGAGGAGAAATCCTGCCTAAGCAGACAGCTGTCTGGATTCATCCCCTTCAGGAAGGAACACATCTCATCTGTCCTCATTAGCTGCAGTTTAAGACGTGGCTGCTTGCATTTCCTCAGGCCATGGACCCCTGAGACACATGCACTGAAACACTTCCAACTGAAAGAAAAGCAAAACAAAACACACAAAACCCCCCGCCTCCCTGCACATATACAACTACGTCAGAAATCTGGCCTTGTCTCAGCAGCACCTTTACTTCACAAGCAAGCTCACACAACAAACAGTATTCTTTGTATGCAAGCCTTCCCACCAGCCTACAGTAACTTGGAGCCTTTGCAGGACAAGCCACAGCAGACGGGTTTTTGGGTCTTCACAGTGGCAGGGCTTGACAACATGGACAGTAATGCCTACCACAGGTTCTGAGAGACATCTGCCCTTGTCCAGATGAGGGGACTGACACTCTGGAAGCTCAGTGCAGAACTTCATGCCAGCAGTTTGCACAGTGTGTGGACAGCACAAAAGGTAACAGATTCCAAGTAAATCAGAAGCTGAAGCTAAACGAAGGTTCCCTCTCCTTACACTGGAGAGTGAATTAAAAAAAAAAAAAAAGGCAGGTAGAAGAGACAAGAAACACTCCAAATAATACTGTTTATCTGGAGACTGTAAATTGTAAGACTTCTGGGAAGTCCTACATCCCGTACCGTGCTAGCAAAGCCAGGCTAACAGAGAAAGCTGCAAGACCAGGCCCCCATTTCTACAGTTTTCAGCACAACTCATGGAATAATCAAATTAAATGCCTGAAGGAAAATTTACTCATTTGCTGTCACTCTGCCTCTGCCTGATGTCTTGAACTTAATTTGTTGTGGCTTAACTGCTAAAGTCCACACAAGACCAAAGACTTGTGGTTTTGGATTCAGAACTATTCTAGGAAGTTTTTTACTTCATCACTGCAGCATTTAGTGTATAGTGTATAGTTAAAAGTAGACCATCAACATCAGTAAGATGTAAAATAATGCTGAAGCATTTGGATTAGCAAAGCAGAGAAACTGAACGTCTTCCACCCGCTTGTTAAATACTTGCTTAGTTACTGGAGAAGGGAATTATGCTGCAATAATAATCTACTGTAGTATAACTGCAGAAATGAATTATTAAAAAGCCTTCAAAAGACCAGAGGGAATAAGATTACAACACAAAAGTCTAGCAGGATGAGGCTAACAATATTTCTGCAAGTAATCACTATCAGTACAATTTTGCCTAGACTGTTGGGTAAAAGGCAATCCTAACTATAATAGAAAAATTTACTGAGCTCCACGCTAAGCCTAAGATAGCGTAGTTTCTGCCTGGAGAAGAGCGTAAAACAAAGACAGGAGGAACAATCTGGTGATCCCTTTCTGCCCTTCTAGGAAAGAACAACTAAGTACATGCAACCCAGACTGCTCAAAATTAAGGGCTGCATACTTCATGCTGAATGACTGTTTTTGTACAGTAACATAAATTCCTATTAGAACACCACAAGTTCCCATAAAACTTCCCAGCAGCAAACATAAATGGACAGAATGAATGCCACTGACAAGCTGGCATGTCACAGCATTACCCCTGGACACCCAGCATATTCGCCACTCCAGGGGAGTTCTGCCTGTCCAGGCTAGGAAAGGTGTCTGTGTAGCTCCAGAGAATATTCTGTCTTTCCAGAACTACAGCCTGGGCATGCTGGCTTGCATTGGTACTTCAAACAAGAGCAAAGCATGGCAATGAGCAGCACACATTCGAGTCAGGACTTTGCTCTGCAATCAGTGTCTGCTCAGGCCCTCTGGGTACACAGGACAGACAACTGTTCAGGCCCTTCACACTTGTTTGAGGAGCCCAAGTATTGTTTGAGTTGTCAGAGAAATCTTCCCTGCAGACCTTCCTAATTCTGCATCATTGAAAACATCTGATAATATTCAAAACCACTTCTGTGTGTTCTGCTCCTCTGTGGATTCAAATTTGCCACACATGGCAGAGAATTGCCTTATTAAGAATGGCTGTACACAAAGTGAATAAACTAGGATAAAGAGAAAAACATACATGATCTGTCACACATGACAGGAAAACCACAATTTACTTTAAATACATAACTTGTTCCCTGACAAAATTCCGTTAAAATGTGACACATCATCATTTGCCGTTGTTTCATCTCCATCTTTGTAATCTGTGTACATCTGCCCCTCAGACCCTCTGGCTTCTTTTCAAACCATTCCCTGGGACAGGAAACAGTGTGGCTCATCTTGTGAGGAAGCATCATACCCAGGAAACACAGCAAGCTCCAAAGCCCCATTGCAGAGAGCAGGCCTTCAGCATTCAACAAGGGCATCCCCAACTGTCCCATCCACCACACTCACGGATGTAGAGGGAGCAGAACACTTCAGCTGTACCAGATACAAATTTCAGTCCACATCTCACACTGCAAGAAACCTTCTTTTGCAAAAAATTTGCCACATTTTTAACTGCCCCTTTACTCAGAGCTATTTGCAAACTCTTGGAAAAGACTATGTTTTCCATGCCTAGGAAGTTAACTTAATTCTACATTCATTTCCAAATGCCTGACAATTAAACAGTTACTGCATGCTAACGCAACCATCCCTGTTTTGTCCCGCAGAGAGTCAAAGGGATGTAATTACTGCTAGCATCCACTTCCAGTGAATCCAAAAGGAACCAACTTCAGGATACTAGAAAAGTTCACTTTTCAGTGTCCTTATTTAAACACTTTTAGTTTAGTTTCCACGATCTCTGAGGGGTACAGATTTTCTCTTTTGTGTTCAAGCTCTCCTGACACCACCACAGCTGTTGATTGCATCAGGAAGCAAAATTTCCTCATTCACTTTTGGGTCTTCTACCACCAAGCAGAGTCTTCCAACTACTCATAGTTTTTCTCCCTTGGGAGCCACGATTTTCCTTAAACAGGCAAAAATTAAAATAAAATTTTAAAACAAAAAAAAAAATTCCTGAGTTACACTCCCCACGGCAAAATGGGGAGAAAACAACCCAACTGTGAAGGCATCCTCAAAGAGACCCCTCCCGCGGATGAAGTATGACTTGTAATTTACCATCCTCACTGAATGTGAGAAACTCACAGCGGGTGATGAACCCTGTTAACACCAATCCTCCTGCAGCGCCTGCTACTTTGGTACAGAAGCGACCACTTGTTTAAAAATAAATAAATAATCTGGGCAGCAAACTTCTTCGGTTTAGGAACTCAAAACGATTCTGCCACTTCGAAAGTTGCCTCCGAAGGAGGAAGACCTGCAAAAGGCAGGGTTTAGCATTCATCTCTGCACGGCCACTCAATGACTGCCGGGGAGCCGCAGGAAGGCGCGGCCGGAGCGCTGTGCCCCGGGTGCGGAGCGCTGTGAGAGCACCGGGCAG
>JAHLSL010013733.1:11776345-11826138 GCA_025920805.1 Petroica traversi | reverse complement strand
CCCGCGGACACGTCTCCCACCCTAGCATGGGATGGGCGAGCCCTGCGAGCGCGGTGCCTGCTCGCCAGCCGCTGGCATAAAGGAAGGAGTGGACCTGGAGTCCTGGGACGCGCCGCTGGGTTTCCTGGAGGGCGCTCAGATGGACAACGGGAGCAACGTGTCCTTCCTGCAGTTCTTGAAGACCATCAACCTGGAGCGAGCCGACGGGATGCAGGGGGACAGCTCCGACGTGGTGCGGATTGTCATCTCGCTGGTGTACTCCGTGGTGTGCGCCCTGGGACTGGTGGGCAACCTGCTGGTGCTCTACCTGATGAAAAGCAAGCAAGGCTGGAGGAAATCCTCCATCAACCTCTTTGTCACCAGCCTGGCAGTGACTGACTTCCAGTTTGTGCTGACTTTGCCGTTCTGGGCAGTGGAGAACGCGCTGGACTTCAACTGGCTCTTCGGCAAGGCAATGTGTAAGATCGTCTCCTATGTGACAGCAATGAATATGTATGCCAGTGTATTCTTTCTCACTGCCATGAGTGTGGCTCGATACCGCTCTGTGGCTTCTGCCTTGAAGAATCAGCGTCGAGGAGACCCACTGGGTGGCTGCTGCTCTGCCAAGTGGCTTTGTGCACTCATCTGGCTGTCAGCTGTCCTGGCTTCCCTGCCCCATGCCATATTTTCCACCACTGCCACTGTCTTTGATGATGTTCTCTGCCTTGTCAAGTTCCCAGAGGGCCGAGGCAGCAATGCCCAGTTCTGGCTGGGTCTGTACCACATCCAGAAGGTGCTGCTGGGCTTCGTGGTGCCGCTGATCATCATCAGTCTCTGCTACTTGCTCCTGGTGCGCTTCATCAGTGACAAGCACGTGGGCAGCACCTGCAGCGGCCCCAGCATCAAGCGCCGCTCCAAAGTGACTCGGTCAGTGTCCATCGTGGTGCTGTCTTTCTTCTTGTGCTGGCTGCCCAACCAAGCACTTACAACATGGGGGATACTCATCAAACTCAACGTGGTGCACTTCAGTAACGAGTACTTTCTCTCCCAAGTGTACCTCTTCCCCATCAGCGTGTGCCTGGCACACTCCAACAGCTGCCTCAACCCCATCCTCTACTGCCTGATGCGCAGGGAGTTCCGCAAGGCCCTGAAGAGCCTCCTCTGGAGGATCACCTCACCCTCCCTCACCGCCATGCGCCCTTTCACTGACACCACCAAGCCTGAGAAGGAGGAGCAGGCCCTGCGTGCTGTGATGCCTGTCCAGCCTGTCCCTGCTGCTCCCCGTGCAGCTGTCCAGGCAGAGGTGGCCTATTACCCTCCCGGGGTGGTGATGTACAGCAGCCGCTACGACCTGCTGCCTGCCAGCTCCATGGAGCAGCACTGCTGAGATGGCAGGGGGCCTGGGGGGTGGGACGTGGCCTGGGGATATTGAATGCTTGGTCAGGACAAGGGGAGGAGGGATGAGTAAAGGAGGACTTCTGTGTGAGAGATGCTCTTTTGCGGTTTTGTCTGCCCTCGGAGACACTTTATGGATATTGTTGTCTGGAAAATGCACCCTGAGCTGGAGAACAAGACTAGGAGGAGGCCATGGTGGGGTGTCTCTGTGAGATGCCTTTTAGTGCTTGTAGCTGTTCTGGGGAACAGGAACTGGTGAGCTTGATGGGACTCCAGCCAGGGATGATGCAGGATGTGCAAAGCACCGCAGGAAGGAGAGGGGCTGGTTGGGGTGACTGAGGCTGGGAGGCCTCAACCATGTCCCCTCAAGCTGGAGCTGCAAGCAGCCCTCCCACACTGTGTGTTTGTGTGTGGCAGGGAGAGGGAGCTGAGCTGCTTTCTCACAGCTGCAGGACCCTGTAAACCACGCAGGTCTGACTGGTCCCTGCTCCCTGGGCACTGGGACCACCCAGCCTCTCTTCTATTTCAAACCTGCCCTGAGAGGAACAGCCAGGACAAGTGGGTACAAAGCTCCTGTTTGTTCAGGCTTGGACTTTGTCCTCCTTTAGGGACTTAGGAAAGAGAGGGGACAAGGAACATTGTGCTCTCCTCCAGATCACTGCAGGATCTGCTTTTCTAGGTACCCCCATCCCCTCAGCTGCTGCTGAGGCATGGAGCAACCCAGACAGCTAAGGAGAAACTCAAAGACAGAATTTGCAGTTTCATGGAGTTTTGTGTTGCTTTGCCTGGGTTTGGAGGGAGGGTGTGAGCCCCCTAATATTGTTCCCCAGCCTCTCTCCAGGCCACTGAGGGGAAAGGAAACCTCACAACCCCAGACCAAGTGTAGCAAGACAGCATCTCTCCCTGGGCACTGAGGTTGCAGGCTTAATTTTTGCTGCACTTCAGACTGTTCATATTTCACTTCAGGAAATCAGCACAATTGTAAATAAAATTTAAAGAAACCAAACAAACAAGGGGAAAAAAAGAAACAATCCTAGCCACTTCAAATCAATTGCTCTGGGATACTTCTGGGTTCACTTAAAACCAAGCACAAAGGCTTTAGTTCTGCTGAGGGTTTGCACTGACTCTTGCCAGTGTTTGTGAAGTTCAGTTCAGCTCCTCTATTGTAGCCCTAAGGCCAATAGTGCTTATATAGCCTAGAGAAAGTCAGGGATTGGCCTTTACCAGCCTCTGTTCCAGAGAAATACCTGGGAAATAATTTGAGGCTGATCTGAATCAAACTTTTAGGGGGATGAAATAAGTGTATTTTTAAGCTGTGAAAAATTTTATGGTAAGGCTATATATCTATTATTAAAGTATTTTTTTTAAATATGAGAAAAAAATTGAAATCAAAAGATCAAAGTATTTGTTCTAAAAGATAGAAAATTGAACTTTTCTGGTTTTGTTTTCAGAACACAAGTTCATTAATCCCTAGTACTGCATGTAAGATGATTACTTAAATATAATTTTCAAAACTCTTTTCTATTTCCAACCCCTTTCCTTGCAGTCTAACTCCAACATCTGCCTGACTCTGCTAAGAAGGCATTTATGCAGAGGGTTGTTTGTCACTATAAATACTGACATGGAGCAAACTTGCTATTTCTGTCCAGAGAAAACTGCAACACCATTACACTTTTCAGACTCTGTTAGGTTTACTGTATGTGTTGCTAGCTCCTGTTGTAAAATTCGTGTTTGGTCTGAAAGCAGCTGGTTCTGCTACTTGCAAGGAGAAGTAGTTACCTTTTTTTTCGAGGCAGAAAAGACTCCTCCAGCCTTGGGCACTTGCTAACGGGGAAGATATTGATTTACAAATTGTCTGAAGAAGAACAGCAGAAGTGAGCTGGCGGCTGATGGGAATACTTACCCAGATGCAAAGACTCCGAAGAAATCAGACATATCCACAGAAGAACCTGAGCATCTGAGTACTGTACAACTGCCTCTCTAACCTCCTAAATCCTGACTTGGTTGACAGGTGAAGTCTATAGATACTTAAAGTTTTTTTCTAGTAAAATTTTTGTGCCTAGAAATCTGTTCCTGAGCATGCCTAAATCTGCTTAGTTCTGTAGCACTTATTTCTGTGCTTTATGGGGATATCTCTATAGGGACTGGCCACAGTGTGTATCCTGTGAGGGAGGCAGCTCTACATCCCAACACAGAGGACCCTGTGCCAGGCCACACTAAGTCAGGAGTGGCTGTGAACTTAACTCATTCCCCACATTCCTTTGAATCTGTGCCTGGCTGTGCTGCTTCTGTCCCAGCTTCAATGTATGTGCAGATTATGCTCCTTCCCCTTCCTCTGTGAAATGCTGATTAGTGGGCACAGCTGTGCCCCACAGCCTTAGAGATTCAGCTTCCCTTTCCCACATCCCAGGGGAATGGTTGGGTCTCTGTGCTGCTTTGTGAATGTGCTCATGTTCTCTGGCTTGAAACAGTTCCCTGCTGCATGAGCTGCTCGCTGCTGCTGGATCATAAGGGCAGAAAAAGCAGTGTAGTGGTCAGGGTGTAATCTCCAAAGGGGAATTGTGAAGAGATTTTTTTCACTGCAAGCACAGAATAAAAACTGGATCATGATCTGGGTTCTAGGGTTAGAATAGTGGTCTTCATGTCCATGTTCTAACTTGCTCCCACATCTTGGTTCAATTAAAATTCCAGGATGCTATCCATGAACCTGAGGTCTTTCTAGACCTGCAGGTAAAGCAGCTTAATATGCTAAAGGATTTGCAAAAAACTGCGTTTCTGTTCTGGAAGAAAGCCCTAATGTCTGTGTTGGAGGGGAAGAAAGCTGCACAGTTGTATGAGAAAAAGATACCATGAGCTCTTATGTCCAGGGTACAGAGAGAGATAATTGAATTTCTGTAGGCCAGGAGAAAGTATCCAAATTAAGAACATGGAAGGAATCTCACAGCCAGATGCTCTTCTTACTGTTTGCTTTTGAACAGCATTTCTTGTTTAACTTGCTGGAAGTTTTTTTCCTTTTCTGATGCTTTACCGTTCTTGTGCATTAAATAAACAGCTGTCCAAGTGTCTAAAGTGTAACTGTGAATTTCAGTAGATAGAAAGCTGCCTGGAACACAGCCTCTGTGGTGCTCAGCATGGTGAAACTCATGTGCTTTTGTGGATGTCAATGTGGACATTATTTTGTACCAGGAAAACAACACGGTAAAACAGGTGGTGTTCAGAACAATGCATAGTTAAGCTCAGAGAGCTAGCAATGTACCATTCTCAGAGGAAACCCCAGGTGTCTGATCACAAGAGACATCAAGACCTCACATTTGACAAATCACACAAATATGAAAATACCTTGAGTGTGTAGGGACTGGACGATGAAATTAGTGGGCAGCTCTCTCACAAGCCACTGATCCACCAGTGTAAGTTATGGATCTGCTGTTTGAAAGAAGCACAAGCATCACTCACTTGGCCAAAATGTTGATTTAGGCCAGACCAGCAGCCCAGGCTGTGCAGGTCAGTGTTTGGCCAACACAGCCAAAGAGTACCAGTCTAGCAATGCATGAGCAGAGAGCAATTTTGCTCCACCTGTGCCATGAGTCCCAGCTAACAGCGTGAGATCTGTGCTCTGTGTTGCACAGGCAGGTGCACCAGCCTGGGTCTTGGCAGAAGGTGCAGTTGCTCTGTGTGCTCAGGGTGTGTGGCCTCAGCAGAGGGTCATTCCAGCTCAGCAACAGCAAAGCCTACCCAGTATCCCGGGGTTTCATAACTAATGTGTAAAACAAACTCCAAAGCCACTGTTTCCTACAAATGTTCATGTTTTCATTTGTAACAATCACCTTTTCATGTATTGAAATAAACATTGCTGAAGGATACAAAACAATGTTTATTGAGTTCTGGACAAGATCTACGTGCTTGGTCTCCTCCTGTTACAGATTGCTGGTGGGGTGCTTGTGGAGAGTTGCACATGGTTATAGAAAGGTAGGGACTGGAAGGTGCAGGCTGACATCTAGTGACAAACTGAGAGAACCTTTAAAGACCGGCTATTCCCATCAGGAAAAGACTTTGATTCCTTAGGGACGTTTAAGTGGCTCAGCCCTTTAAATAACTAACCAAGGTCTTAATGTAATAACAACCTCCAATTGCATTTCCAGGTTTCCCCTTGAAATGCCTCTTCGGTGGAAATACTGTTTCACTTTCTCAGTGAGTTATTCTGGCACTCACTTTCGCAGTAAAAAAAATCCAGTCCCCTTCATTCTCATTCAAGACTGTCTGCTCTAAAACTTGATTATTCAATTGAGTGTGTGCATGGAAGCTCTGATCTAATTCCTATCCCCGAGCTGCAGCAGGAATAGGTATGGGTGTGGTGCAGCTCAAGGACATTAGATTGAGAGCTTGGATCTTCTTTTTTTAGTGAGGGTTATTTCTCAAGAAAATTCTTATTTCCCCATTGAAAGGGGGCTACTAACAATACCTTTTTATCATGGTGAGAGCAGTTAAAAGAATCTCCTCTAGGTACAAACCCAGTACCAGCTGGTGCTGTGAGGCGTCAGTTAACTCATTCCTGTGCTGAAGTGTAGCTGATAATACACATAAGCAGATTTCTCTGCCTATGCCTGTGCATAGCTTCAGAGTCCTTCCCAAAATCTTAACTGTAAAATTCAGACTCACAGGATGGCTGAGATAATTAGGCCAAAAGATCATCTGGAGACAGAAGCAGTTTCTTTAGTTAACAATTTTTTTTGAAACATTGGCTGCCTGGTTGGAAAGGACTGATTACTATTCAGTGTGGGAAATAACAAAATAAAGGTATCTAACTCAGATACCATCTCTCTCCCTTACCCATCCTTTCCTCGGGACAGTGATATTGTTTCTCCAAGGACCTGTGTTTTTCCTTCAAATCAGCTGAATGAGTAGGGTCAGTTGTAAAATGATAAAAGTAACTATTCAACACTGATTTCTAAAATTATCATTCAATGAACCTTTCCACTTTCACTCACACAGGACAAAACTGGAATCTTGTGGAAAACTGCTTGTGTCTGTATTTGTGAAGAAGATCAGCACATTCACACTGGGAAAGGTGGCTTCACACTTGGGGGTTGTGCCACCCTTCAAAGGATCCTCAATGGGCTGGAGAAATGGGGTGATAGGAACCCCAGGCAGCTGGGCAAAGGGAGGTGCAAATTCCTGCACTCCCTGCAGCAGCACAGGCTGGAATCCAATCGACTGGAAGGCCCAGAAGGAGCTGGGGATGAGGGGAGCATGAGCCAGCAATGGGCCCCTGCAGCATCCTGGGCTCCACTGGGCAGGGCACTGCCAGCAGTCAGGGAGGTGATCCTTCCCTCTGCTCAGCCTGGTCAGACACATCTGGGATGCTCTGCCCAGTCCTGGGCAGGTTACCGAGCTCTGGATTATTTACCAGAGAGGCTGCAGTATGATGGAGAGCTTGGAGCATTTTTCATGTGAGGGGATGCTGACAGAGCTGGAGGTGTTCAGCCTGGGCCTGAGAAGGCTTGGGGACTTTATCAATATGTGTAAATTATGGGGGTGGGGATTAAAGAAGATAAAATCAGACTCTTCTCAGTGTTGTCCAGGAAACGGATGAGGCACAAACTGAAATGCTATCATTTAAATGTAAGAAGAAAAAGAAAAACCCTTTCAAATGGTGTGGTCAAGCACTGGAACAGGTTGCCTGGAGAGACTGTAGAGTCTCCAAGTTTGGAGATGCTCAGAACTTGACTCAACACTGAACTGCTTTAGCAACCCTGTGCTGTGCAGGGGGCTTGGTTTGGGTCATCTCCAGAGGCAACCTCAACTCTTCTGTGCTTTTGTGTGATTCTGTGATAGCAAATAAATTGCTCTGGATATGTCTTTGTTCCAATACAGTACAATTAGCATAAGTGTTTGTCTAGCTTGATGTTTATTCTGAAAAAACCTGTAAAAATTGAATGCACTCAAATAATCTTCTGTTACGTATTTAAAATCAGCTATTAAATAATTTTTAAAATGTTTTTAATTGTTTTTAATTTCTACTGAAGCAGTGGAGGGGCCTCAGAGGAAATATAGTCTTCCCCTTGCCCATCAGAAGTCACTTGCTGCTGAACTCCAGTCCCGTGTTCATAGGCCAGTCCAGTGATGGATACAGAGGTTTAGAGAGCAAACCATGAGCTCCTAAGCTGAATGTAAAAAAAAAGATCCTTCAGCAGTAGTAATAACTTCTTAGTCTGTACAGTTGATCATAAATAAGGAAAAGAAGAATCTGGTTAAAATTTCAGATCTGGGACTAGATTTTCAGAGATGTAAACCAAAATCTTGAATTTTGCGCCAAGGGAATTCCAAGAAAAATATTCCAGAATGTAAAATCCCTTTCCAGAAAAGAGCGCCACACTTTGATAAGGTGCCGTTTTTCTCTCAGAGAGAATCATAGTTCCAAAAGCTGTTTTATTGCCATGTTTTGCAATGTTATGGGAATCTAATAATCTGACAATATTTGGGATATATTTCTTACAGGACTGCTTGTTGGGATTGAGTGTTTTGTTGGGACTTCAGCACTCATTAAAGAAAGAAGTACCTCAGCCCTCAAAATCTGTGGAAATGGAATAACTCGCAAATTGCATTGCCAACTAACATAAATTTGGATTTTTTTTTTTAATCAAATCTGAATGTTGGGGGGAAAAAAACCTAAAACATCTGAGATTTGCACTTACATCACATCGTTGCACTTAAAACAGTGATCTGTCAGCCGTGCAACCCCAGTGGAAAGCTCCCAGACTCTCAGCAAAAGGCATCCTCTGTCAGGAAGGGCTGAGTGGACACTCAGGAATGCAGAGGGACAGGGCAGAGCGGACATTCGGGGGATGCAGAGGGACAGAAGGGCTGAGTGGACACTCGTGGGATGCCGAGGGTCGGAAGGGCTGAGTGGCCACTCGGGGATGCCGAGGGATAGAAGGGCTGAGTGGCTACTCGGGGATGCCGAGGGATAGAAGGGCTGAGTGGACACTCGGGGATGCAGAGGCTCGGAAGGGCTGAGTGGACACTCGGGGATGCCGAGGCTCGGAAGGGCTGCTCTCCGCAGGATGCTGTGCCGGCGGCGCACACCAGGGGTAGCCGCGCTCCCGGCTCCCGCAGCAGCCGCTCCAGCCCCGCCCGGCTCCGCCTGGAGCGGGCACAGTCTGGGAATGACCCTCGGGAAAAGCGCCCCGTGGTCCACACACGTCACAGCACACAGATCCCTGTCTCTCTCCCGGGAAATACAGAGTTTGCTTATCTCAGTCTGCTGCGCAATCCGGGTTGGAAAACATTGACTTTTGTTTTTCTACAGCCTCCGGTTTGATGGGTCTGCACGATGTGAATTCACTATCCATAACACACAGGTAAAATACTAACACATGGGAGGTAAAATGTTTATTTCCAATTTTAAAAAATTTAGGAAGTGCAACTGCTTAACACATCCTGCACACCTAAAGGAGCAATGCATGAAACTGAACACCATAGAGGGCAGCAGAATTCACAGAATCACAGAATGGGCCAGGTAGGAAGGGACCACAATGTTCATCTGTTCCAGCCTTCCTGCTCAAGCAGGGCTATCCTAGAACACAAGGCACAGGATTGTATCCAGAATGTTTTTGAATAACTCCAGTGAGGGAGATGCCACAGCCTCTCTGGGAAATCTGTTCCAGTGCAGCTCTCAAAGTAAAGAAATTCTCCATATTCAGGTGGAACTTTCTGTGTATCAGTTCCTGCCCGTTGTCTCTTGTCGTATTGCCAGCACCACCCAGCAGAGCCTGGTCCATCCTCTGACCCCTCCCTGCAGACACTGACAGACATTGATGAGGTCCCCTCTCAGTCATCTCTTCCGGAGGCTGAGCTGGCCCAGCTCCCTCAGCCTTTCCTCATCAGAGTCCCTTAATCACTTTTGTCATCCTCCACTGACCCACTCCAGGATCTCCATGTCTCTGCTTTACTGAGGAGCCCAGAACTGGGCACAGCACTCCAGATGTGCCTCACCAGGGCTGAGCAGAGGGGCAGGATCACCTCCCCTCACCTTCCTGTGCTTTGCTCTTCCTAATGCATCCAAGGATTCTGCTGGAACTCCTGGCCACAAGGACACTGCTGGCTCAGGGACAGTTTGTTGTCCGCCAGGACCCCCAGGTCCTTGTCCTTCTGCTTTCCAGCAGGTCACTCCAGCCCGTACCAGGGCCAGGGCTTTCGTGCCAGGGGCAAGACACTGCTCTTGCCTTTGCTGAACTTCAGACAATTCTTCTCAGCCTGTCCAGGTCCCTCTGAAAGGCTGCAGAGCCCTCTGGGGTGTTGGCCACTCCTCCCAGCTTTGTGTTGTCAGTGAATTCTTCCAAGGATTGAGGTGAGACTGAGTGGCTCCAGTTCTCTGTGTCTTCCTTCTTGCCTGTTTTGAAGATCAGGGTGATATTTGCTTTTTTCCAGTCCTCAGGCACCTCTCCTGATCTCTATGACCTTTTAAAGATGATCATGAGCCCCCTGGCTATGATGTCTGCCAGCTCCCTCAGCACTCGTGGATACATCACGCCAGGCCCCATAAAAATTACAAATCACTTTTCACAGTTTAGTCTTGAACAAGTAACCTTGAACATTTGCCTCTTAAATAAACAAGATGGAGCAGCTAGAGAATGGAAATGAATGTTGGAAACTTAGAGGGGAAATTTTTGTTTTATAGCTTGTTTTTTATAGTGTTATCATGCCAAAAATCATTGAAAGACATTTTGCAGCAGATCTTTCCACCCAATCCTTCTACAGTTCAAAAATATCAAATGTCACCATTGCCACATCCACTTACACCATCTTTTGACATGCTTCAGGGACTGGTAGTAATTCATAGGCACCAATGTGAGAGCTGTGAGTTCTCCCAAGGCAAAGACATTTATGATTCATCCTGAATGTGTAGCCTGTAGCCTTTCTGGAAAAAAAGGGTTTATCTGCCACAAGCCACCTGAGTTGCTTGTTTTCAAACAAGTCAAAGAAACGTAATGAGAACACTGTGAAACACAGAATGAACACTGGAAAAAAAAATCAGAACACTTGTGACATTACTAAGACTTCAGGTCCTCTAAACAAGAGAACCAGAAGTTCCTTTAAGGGTTTGCTTGCATCAAATGCCTGCTTTTTAAAGGGGAATAAGTGGCAGATGTTGATAAGAGAAAGAAAAAGGAAAGGGAAATGAAGATAAGATGACAGACTTGTCTCCTTCCTGGTTTTGTTTAGCCATGACTATTTCTGTGGGAGTGGGAGGGAGGAGGGCTGGTTGTCACAAGACATCTTTGAGAGGATTCAGAGGAGGGAATCAAGGATGATTAAGGGACTGGAGCATCTCTCCTATGAGGAAAGGCTGAGGGAGCTGGGCTTGTTCAGCCTTGAGAAGAGGTGACTGAGAGGAAGTGGAGTCTCCTCAGATGGAGACATTTGAGAACCCTCTGGACACAGCCCTGTGCTGGTGCTCTGGGATGGCCTGCTTGGGAGGGAGGCTGGACCAGATGACCACTGTGGGTCCTTCCACCTGACCCCTTCTGAGATTCTGTATGGTTCATCATTGCATAAACGTGATACAGACAGGATCTTTATTTATTTGGTTTTATGTATATGGAAATAAAACCAGATGAGAAAGATCAGGCACAGGGTACTTGTACCTTTATACTCACATCGTTTTTATAAAAGTTGATGTTAAGTACAATAAATTATCATATTGGTGGCTCAAGTCCAGAATTAATGTAAAAGCACAGAAAAGGTGGAACTTCTTAAATTAATAGCATTACAGTACAGTCCTTCAATACCTTCAACATTTTCAACATTTTAGCATTTCTATTGCTGAAATAAATATTTTATCCCCTTTCATGTATTAGTAACATATCATATTAATAACATACATTAGTAATATTTCTATTGCTAAAAGAAATACTTATTTTATCCCCTTTTATGAGTTAGTAACATTTAATGTTGTTTTCAGTAACACTTGAGATACATTTTCAACTTCAGAATGAGCACCATCATAATTTTTTTTTTTTGTTTAGACACTATTTTCCAAATTGTATATACTTCTTTGTTAGTTTGATATTTCTAACAAAGACTCATAAAGATATTGTTTTGAAGTCCTGGGAACAATATAGGATGTTTTTATGGAGATTTCCAGAGAAAAGATGACTTTAATGTTTCTGTCTTCTGTGGCACGCAGTGGATTTTAGAGGGAAAGATCATGAGGTCATAGAAATGATAATAAGTGTCCCTGAAACAATTTTCTCTGAATAAATTTGTAAATAAAAGCATTGATATACATGATGGGCTCCTCTCTTTTCTCTCTCAAGGTCCAGAACCCTTCTCACATTTCCACAGGTCTGTGGTCCCTCTGTGGGCCTGAATCAATGCCAGCGTTCTCTTTGTGTAACTGAGCAGAGATAACATTGACCATTTAAATGTTAATGTTCTAATGGTGTTAAACCTCAACGAAAATATTGACAAAGGCATAGGTAAACATTACAAAATTTCTTTCACAGCCTCACAGTGGAATCAGAGCTTTATGACCTCAGCTCCTGGTGCACAGGTTTATGTGGTGCAGTCCCATAAAACCAGATCACCTTCTCCTTTATCTGTTTTTATGGGTCCATAGATGCCTTGCTCTTTCCTTGAAAATTCATCCTCCCAGGAGATACGGAGTTAATGGAAGTTGGTGAGTTAATGATGACATGAAGCTAATTCAGAAGACAACAGTCTTTCATTTTCTGGCTTTCTCCTGTTTGTTCTGGTTTTGAGGCCCTTGTGCTCCAGCTGTCTCAGCACCTGCAAACTCTCAGCACTACTTCAGACACAGTCCAGGGGCTCTGTCTTCCCAGGTTTCCTCTTTCATGGGTGTGAAATGAAGAGCCACAAACCAAAAGAAACCATAAAACGTGGTTTCTTCAAAGGGGAGGATGCAGATGCTGTAGTGAGGTTTGCCACGCACTGAGCCCCTTTTGGGGCCTGCAGTGGAGACACAGTCATCATCAACAAAAGGCATCTGAGGCACTCCCACAGGCTTGGTAAAATTAATAGGAATTTAGCTAAGGGAAAACTGGCTTTCCTGAGAATATGTGACTCACTCTACTCTTGAAAACGTAGAAAAAGGATGAAGCTGATGCATCTCTGCAGAGCACTTGATGCTCAAACATAACTGTTTATTTTTGGTGTTGTCAGTTCGAGTCTTGCAGAGCCTCTAAGAGCTAAAGCTCAGCACTGCTTTTCTCTGAACAGTGTTGATTATACATGTGCAACATAAAGAACAAAAACAACCATAAACACCATACTTGCCCATAGTCTCTCAATGTCCATTAGCAATACTGCATTAGCAAATGACTTTGTGTGGCTTAACATAAAACATAGTGGATACAGCAGTTTTCAGGATAGAGGAAGCACAGAATAAATACAGTATATTGCTTTCACAAACAGGGTTTTCCAAACTCTGGCAGTATTATAAAAATAAGTATGAAGTTCCATATGCAATTACTGCAAATAACTAGGCTTATGCATTTACTGTACAATAATTCCTGATAGTGCTTTGCAGAACTGAATTTCTTGATAATATTCTGTATACAGCAAATGCCACTTCAGTCAAAGCATGAAGGGAAACAGAGAAAAGATAGATGCTACTTTAAGGTAAATGCTGTCATATCCAATGTCAAGATTTATGTGGTGTTCAATCAGTCATCAAATTCTTTCACTGGTCAGGTTTATTTTTTTCAATTACAGCATCAAAATTGAGTGATCACTTTTTAAAGAAGGCAGAAATGGCAGTTATTTCCCATAGACAGATTTTTAGGTACCTACACATGGATTTGCAAAGCAGCCTTAGGCAGATTTTCCTGACAAACCCAGCCAGTACTTTCACTTCATTTATACAGAAGCAGCAGGGTCCAGTACAAAGTAATTACTTTACAGTAGTGATTTTAAACAATACACTTCAATCTTTTTTATATTCCAGTCATTTTCACACCCATATCTGCTTTTGACAGTGGCTGGTAATTAACTGATCCCATTTAGCAGTACCATTAATCATAACAGAACTGCACTGTGCATGGCTCTGACACCTTTTTGAATCTCCTGCAGCTTTTGAATGCTGGAGGGAACAGTCCCCAACTTAACACACCTGAAAAACAAGATAAATAAAAACTTTCTTCCTAACTCTGTCCTTTTATATTACTCCAATTTATCACATTCTTCACCTATTAAGTTTCAGGAATTGGTAATGAGGAGTTTCATAATGACTCCTGGTGTAGAGCATCAAGATACCGTGGGCACACACACCATCACATGCCACAGCATGTGAACACACTGAGGGGGAGTGTGTGTGTATGTCTCAGGCATTAGACAAACCAGTTTTATCAAGTCTCCATTTCATAAAGCTCTGGAATTGCAACCGATCCAAGGAGGTAAGAGAGGACGATGTGCCAGCGGCAGCAGCTCAGCGGCAGCATCGGTGCTGCTGGCCCAGAAAGAAAACTCTCCCCTGGGGAGATTCTTTCCAGTTGCTTCTTGCAGCTCTAGTCCACGTAGCGGACGCAGAAAGCCACGAAGCAGCAGCCCACCAGGGCCACGGTGGACGCCGAAATCACGGTGACGGCGCTGCCAGCGACGCTGACCAGGAGCCCCAGGCCCACGCCCAGAATGATCTGGGCCAGCTGCACCATGCAGGTCAGAGCAGCACAGTCAATGCCCTTGCCTCGCCCGTGCTCCCCAGCTTGCTCCCCTTCCTGCAGCTTCAGGCTCTGCAAAGAAGCACAGAACTGTGTCAGCAGCGTGCAGCTCATTGTCACACATCCAGCAGCAAAGGTCACTGCTCCTGTTCTTGTACCACAGAGCCTTTACAAACAGCAACGAGTTTTCCAAGTTTCCATCAAATTGTCCAGTTTTTCTCATCTGCAGTTTTTCCGTCTATCTCTTCTCTTAAGGAAGGGAATTGAAAATTGACCTGAAAAAGTATACCTTTTTAACAAGTTCAGGTCAATTTGAGCTCTGTCAAACTGACATTTAACAGTAAAGGTCATTCTGCCATGGATAATTTAGCTCTGACTCATGGCTGAAGGAGCCATACTATCATATAATCAAAGAATCATCATAGAATCATGGAATGGTTTGTGTTGGAAAGAACTTTAAAAATCATCTAGTTCCAATCCCCTGTTGTGACCAGGGACACTTTCCATTAGACCAGGGTGCTCAAAGATACATCCAGCTGGCCTTAAACACTTCCAGGGATGGGGCATCCAAAATTTCTCTGGACAACCTGATCCAGTGCCTCATCATCTGCACAATAAACAATTTTTTCCTAATATCTAACCTAAATTTACTCTGTCTATGCCATTCCCCCTTGTCCTATCACTATGTGCCCTCTCCATCTTTCTTGCAAGCTCCCTTCAAGTACTAGAGGTGAGCCAGCAGGTCACTCTGAAGCCTTCTTTTTTCCAGGCTGAACAAACCCAGCTCTCTCAGCTTTCCCTCACAGCAGAGGTGCTCCAGCCCTATGACCATTTTGTGTTTCCCCTCTGTGCTCACTCCAGCAGGTCCCTGTCCCTCCTGTGCTGGGAGCCCAGCTCTGGATGCAGAGCTCCAGGTGGGTCTCAGCAGAGCAGAGCAGAGGGGCAGAATCCCCTCCCTGCCCTGCTGCCCACAGGGCTCTGGGTGCAGCCCAGGACACGTTTGGCTCTCTGGGCTGTGAGTGCCATGGCCGGGGCATGTCCAGCCTCTCACCCCCAGCACCCCCAAGTCCTTCTGGGCAGGGCTGCTCTGGGTCTGTCCATGTCCAGCCTGTGCTGATACCAGGGGCTGTCCTGACCCAGGTGCAGCACCAGCACTTGGCCTTGTTAAATCTCATGATTTTTCCCATGGACTTCTCCTCAAACTTGTCTGGGTCTCTCTGGGTGACATCCCATCCTTCAGGCGTGTCAAAGCACAACTAACTTGGTGTCATCTGCAAACTTGCTGAGGGTTCACTTGATCCCTTCATCTATTAATGAAGATACTAAATCACACTGGTCCCAGTACAGACCCTTAAGGGCACCACTTGTCTCCAATGTCCAGTTGGATTCTGAGCCATTGACCACAACCCTCTGGATGTGACTGTCCAACCAGTTTCTTATCCATCTAACAGTCCATTCATCAAATCAATTTTTTCAATTTAGAGGGAAGGATGTTGTGAGGAACCACGTCCAAAGGCTTTAAAGCAGTGCTGATGTGCCCCACACACATACAGACAGAATCTGAAGTTATGGCTCAAAGCACATAAAGGAAATCACTGCTAAAATAGAAACGCAATAGTTTTATTGCTGGAGATAAAAGCAACCCAAAACCAAACATCCAGAGTAGGATTCTTCTACTGCTGAAGATCACTTTTAATTACTAATCTGTGTGTTTGCTATGACACACATAGCAGAGTAAAAGCTTATGTACAAGTGTCTTGCATATTAGCCCCCTGTGAGGCTGGTGGATCACTGGAACAGGTTAACTAGAAGGGTTGTGGAGTCTCCATTCTTGGAATCACTCAAACCAGACCAGACATGACCTGCATGATCTCTTTCTTCCTCCAGAAAGAAATTAATCTGTTTTATTGGTAATTTGTACCGTAATTTACATATTTATTTTGTTCCTGCACAGGCTGTTAAATGGAGGAGGTTGTATTCCAAAGACAAGGGGTTCCCACACTGTAGGCCTGCAGCTCTGCTCTGTTCTGGTATCCAAATTCTCTTAGCCATTAAGATGCTTTTTGCAAACCCCATTACCTTGCCTTTGAGCCACACAAAGCTCACAAGTACTGGAGACAAACAGTCTCCTCCTAATCCAGTAGAAAAAAATTGAATTTGGATCCTAGGGAACAGCAGCACAGAACAGGAGCTGAAATGGCAGCATTATTAAGCACAGCACACAGTAGAGTGCATAGTGAGGGAAAATGTCTGCTCCTTGTTCTGAAATGAGAAAGCCCCAATTTTAGACACTTTTTAAAATAAATTATATCTATTTCTCTGGGCTGTTGCCAGTGTTCCTGAGTCGCTGTAGTTCTAACCACAAATACATGAATCTGTAAATGAATGCACTCTTGTGTTTGATGTTTGCTCTTTATTTTTTTTCCTATCTTGTACATTAGAGAAGATTTGAGCTAAACCTCAATTAATATAAATTATTATATAGAATTTATATCATTTAACATCTGTCAATGCAAGTACTATACACCAAACAACATTTGGTTGCCTTACAAGTAACTCATGAATATATTGACCTATTCAAGGTAAAGTTCATGCACACTTCCACACATTTTATTTCACTTCTGTCTTGGAACAGATAAAAATTTTAATATTTACTCCTCCTCTTTGAGTTGGTTGGCCTGAGATTAGAATTGAGATCTCACCCTAACCTGGATTCATTCTCTATCTTTTGTTTTATGGTTATAAAGCACCTTGATCATTCTCTGTTGGAAGGAGCAAAGAAATGAACTGAAAAATTAGGAATCATACAAATATTTAATCTCTTTGAAACATTATCCTAGCATTTCTAGCAGAAATACTCTTACTCCTAGTAGAATAATTAAAGAATGTTGTTGTGTTCATTATTCAGAGGGTGCTGGTGAAAGTTGTGCAGAACAGTAGGACATGCTGTCTAGCACTTGATGTAGCCCTGTGCTGGTTTCAACTATGTTTTTATGTGGTTTTCCTATGGTTCAACATTGCCTTTATTGATTTCTTCAGATGTCCCAAGATATACTGAGAATTTTCCTAATTTCTCCCAACTGTCCTTTATCCTTCTTGTTTCCAGCTGTTTGACTGACTTAAGAGACTTGAGAGAAGTTTTCCATTAAAGAACTCAACACTTTACAATACATGAAGATCCTGCTGTGCCCAGTAACATGATACAAGGTGTGCAAGTTTTTCCAGATTTTCCTTGGAAACAGAATTTAATGCGTGGAGGACAAAAACCCAACCACAGACATTTAGAAAGATAATGAGAATGTGGCATATGATTTAATACTGAACTATATAAAGCTGTTTCTACTTGAGTGCCATATGTTTATTAGCTAAGAGCTTTTGTAACACTTTGCAGTTAACTAAAAATTCTGACAGCCTTTACAGGCCTGTTAAAACGTCAGGCATTCAGAAGTCAAGTTCTCTGCTGGAAGGAAGGATATAAGTATGGTAGGACTTGAGGGCAAAACAAGCTCTGTTACCTGCTTACTGCCTGAACATGTACTGTGACTGGCTTTGTTTCAGATGGGACGATAAATAATTATTTGTTTCACTGAAGACCTGCTTGGAGAGTTTGGAACTGGGATGTTAACTCTCTCTGTCAGAAACTTCCATGCATATGAGTCATTATTAATAGCTTACCATTAAAATTGAAAGCTGCTCACCATTTCTGTCCAGTTTACCCCCAAAACAGGTTGAACAGACACAGACTGTGTCATAAATACTTCTTGAGACATTGCACTCACCTCTTCTTCCCTGTGGTACTCTGCAATGAGGTGGAATGGCACAGTGTACAGTGTGCTGGACATGACTCCAAAGAGGGAACAAAGAGCCAGGGTGGAGTAGACATTGGGAAACAAGCCAATTAGTCCAGTACCCAATCCAAAAAGTAGGTATCCAATGAAATAAAGTCCCTTTAATCCTATGTATGGCAGAAGGACTTTCTGCAAGTCTGTGAAAAGAAAGCAATAATGCTGATAAGATTAAAAATAATAGGTCACATGTTGTCAGGGAGTTCCTTTTAAGGGGCTGTATTTTGTAAAATGCAATGAGGGAGATAATCTTAATGATTTTGGAAATTACGTCAAATTATTCTAGGTATAAACTTGCCAAAGAATATTTGCTCACAGCACCCAGAGCTCTGCACCCTGAGATACTTGTGCTGAGTAGACATTCATCCACAGAAAGGCCCCACAGAAATGCCTGCAGTTAAGCTCCAAAGGCGAAGACATTTCCCTCAAGCCTCTTTTAGATCCTCAAATCAACCCCTAAAACGCCTCTAAGAGTTTTCGGATCACAAGCAGTTTTTTAATCCTTGGGAAGTGATATGGTGAAATCTATCTGGGGAGCTGTGCTAGCATGTTTACACACCACTTTGGAGAGCAAGCTTCTGGCAAAACCTTCTGCATGGGGAATGTACGTGGGGAGGGGCCACCTTTGAGAGCCTACAGCTGCAGCTTTGCTAGGTGAAAGAACATCTAAGAATTTGGGATGATTTTCAGTGTTCAGGGTCAGTTCACGTGCAGAGCAATGTCCTGTTCCCAAAGTAACCCCTCATCATGTGGTCAGGAACAATTCATGCTAAGATATGAGTTTCTATCATTGATGGGAATGTACCATTCCTTAAAGCTTCAATGTAGAAAACAGATCCAGGTAATTTTACATCCCTTTATGGTTTTTAAACAGTAGCAAATAGCAAACACGTTGGAGTTAGCTACTTACAAGAGTAGACTGATGAAGAAATTGCATTGATGCACAGTCCCCAGCATCCCATCTCGACCCCTGTTTTGTAGGTGAGGTAAAGTGTGGAGTTGTGAGGTGCATAAGGATTGCCATGGTACACAACCTGAAAGAGAGCACAGAACTCACAGAAGGCAAGGGTGGCTGCATGGGGAGAGTGCCACCTTCTTTGGGCCCCACCCCTGGGGGGAAGCACCCAAAGAGTGTCCTAACCACCCGTTTGTAATTCTCTGGTTTCACACTCATGTCTCCTGGATTATCACATCCCAGGCTCTGCCTCATTTATTACCCTCTGCTTTTTTCTGGACTGCCTACTTTATATTGGCTCATTTGCTCTTTTCTCCTTTGGGTGTCTCACTTCCAACAAATTTTCCCTTGTCACTTCTGCCTTCTTGCCTTAGCCTTCCTTTCCCTGATTTATCTACTTTTTTTTCCCCCTCTGTTTTCTCTTTCAGGTTTACCTCAAGATAGTAGTTTCCCAACACAGTTATTGCCTTACTCAGTTCCTTTTCTAGATAAGCAAAACCTTTTTCTTTCTGTTGTTCATCTACACTGCAGGGGAAAAAACCCCTCCTTCTTGCCTTGCCGACAAAGACAAAAAAGGCAAGGAAATGGGAATACTGTGTGGAAACCACAGCAGAGCAGGGAGTGCCAGTGAGGAATTTGTGCCAGGAGCATTTTGTACTGTGGAGACACATCCATATAGGCAAGAATCACAATCAAGGACATACAGTCCCTGGGAATGGCACAGAAAAGGCAGCACTGGGTATTGTGAAGGCAAACAGTAGCTGGAAAAGGGACTCAGGATGGACAAATGTAAGAAGATAAAAGCTTTCTGCTACCAAATAGCTCCCTGTGTGCAAAGAGCTGCAGGGCCTGAGGCCAGGGGGGCTGCAGTGCAGGTGAGGGGCTTTGTGTGGATGCTGCACACTCACCAGCACAAGCCCAGCTGCACCCAAGCATTGCCCCAGTTGGAAAATCTGCCCATCTGGGAGCAGCTCCAAAGCCAAAGCAGAAAATGGACCAGCTCTGAGAGCTTCACTTGGAACAGTTAGACACAAATAGCCTTACAAATACTAAAGGTTTTCCCCAGTGATTTCACACACACAGAACAATGATCAAGGGCCTGACCTTAATTGGCTGGTTTACAAAACTGTTGTTGAGCCATCCAGATATAAATGGTTCTTACTCCAGTGTCATTTCCTCAGGAAAGTAACACCTTTTTGATGAAGGAGATGATACAAGAAAAGAGAAATGAGAGGACTGCATGCTTTTACCTGTCCCATGAAATCTGTGAAGAAGAGCATGTTGGACAGGAAAGCCATCCACCCAAAGAGATGGCTCACACACAGACAGCGATAGTGGGATGGCATGCTTAGAAGTGTCTTCAAGAGGGATTTAAGGGTCATCTGCCTTTTTTCCTAAAAGCAAATATTCAAGAATAATACAGTGTTATTTTCCTGAAGGCTAATGAAATAGCTGACAGCAAATGAAGAAGGCCTCAGTGCTATCTTTTCATTGATAAATTTCCAAAGTCTTTTCTGTTTTGCTAGGAAGGGTTGCTTCAGTACTGAGTTTCCTTCAATTTATAAAATTAAAAGAAACTGTAGAAGAGATGGCATATACCAGCAGGAATGTAACATTTCTTGCTGTTATAATCAGTAGGACAATTATTTACATGTAGAATCACAGGGAAATTTTCTGCCAAAGCAGATATAGAGAATTTAAAAAAACCCCAATGAACCAACAACAGAAACAACCAGAAACAAAAATTATTTCTTTATAGAGACCATCAGCTTTACATTGAAAATTTAAAGCTGCCACAGAAAAAAGTTATGCTCACAATTCTTCCTGAAAATTTAAATGCATCAGTTGTGGATTTCTGAGTATTTCTGAGACCTTATTCCTATTCCATTCTATGTGCTGAATTCCCCAGGATACTTCTACCTCTGCTGGCATATAATGAGATTTCCACTCTGCACTGTCCTCCCTTCCATGAAGCAGGGAGAAGCTGTGGCTCACCATGGTAGCACACAGAGCTCCAGCATGTGAACACCTCATACCATGGGAAAAATATCTCATTTCACAATCAAAACTTAATTGGTGCTGGTTAACAATGTCACTGATGAGGAAAATGAAATTTTCTCACCACCTTCAATGCCCCGCATTATCTCCCTCCTTGTCTCCACCCTGTGCCCCAAAACTCTCAGTTTCTTTTCCAGTCACATTCATCAGATCATTTGTATTACGTTTTTAAAAAAATTAACTATTTGATACTTTGTGCTTGATATTAGGTATTTTGACACATAATTCTTCCTGTATTAAAGCTCCTGCATGGTTCTGTGCTTTTAAAGAAAAAAAAATACTATTTTAACTGTGCATGATGGAAAACTTCCAATTTTCTCTTGTAATGTTTGTAGACAAGAGTGTTAGGAAAGATGGTAAGGGAAGATGTATGTCATGAAATGTGGAAGAACTGCAAAAGTTATGCTAATTACTGGAAATTACTGGACTGAATCTTGTCTTCAATGTGCTGTAAGATGTCATTTTTTCCTTTCTTCTTTCAGTGTTGTACTTACTTTTCACAAGTAAGTCTACTTTCCTTTGAACTAGTTTATGCTACAAGCTACTCTATGAATAATCACCACATATAAAGTTGGAAAACACTTTGCTTCAGCGTGAGGTTTTTAATCCTCATAGGAATGCCAAAATTCAAGTTGCTGACTTTCACTTTGGACTGTATATTGTCCAAATCCCTTGGAATTTCTCTTGGCATCACTGTCTTTCTTTAAACAGGGCAAGCTTTATATTCTTCTACAATTACAAAAAGAAAACAAATAAAAAAATATCCAGGTCGACTGATTAGTATTATTTTAAGGATAATTACTATCGTTTGACTTTGCTTAATTTAGTTTGAAATTCTTCCACACTACTTTTTAAAATAGCCTTCCCAATCGAAGTTTTAAGATAAGGTCATGGATGGAACTACAAAGGACACTGCAGTGATTAAAAACAATAATTTGACAGCTAGACAGAAAAGTTTTCTTTCTATTTAGGTATTCCAGAGAGTGGAAATGGAAACCAAAAATGTTTAGTGCACACATTCAAAACATACCAGCAGACAAACTGCATGCTAATTTAAATAATGGGCTGAAGTTTGGCTTTGTTTAAGCTCCTTATCCTTCAAAAGCTCACAATACCGAATAATCTCTACAAAAGCACCACAACTCAGGGCATAAGATGACTCATAAGAATACAGAGGAATCAATATGACTTGGGTTTTATGGCAGTGGACTTTGAATAATTTGGCACCATTCAGAAGAATACAAGGCTAATTGCTTTGGGTATCTGTTCATACTGTAACAGTCAAATCTCATTAATAATCATGCTAGCTATTAGCATGTGAGAGCACAGTCCTTAATTTAGAAAAAATAGGGCCATGATGCCTGCAATAAAAAAAAAGAGACAGAAAAACAGGAAGCCAAACCATTTCTTCAAGGAAGTGATTATGGTAATGAATGAACTCAGGAAGCATGTGCCACAGGGGACAGATCATTAAAGCAGAGAGCGCCTCAAATTCATACACACTCAGGCACATCAAAGAAACACGAGACTGATCAAAGCAAGGGAGGCTCTAACAGGCTGCCCAGCCTAATCACAGAGGGGGGCAATGGCACAGGCTCACCCACCATGGACACCACAGCTTCACCTCTGGTGTCAGATGTCCCTGACTCCATGGAATTATTGCCAAGGCAGAAATACCCCAAACCACAATCTGCCTCCCCCACTTTCATTGCATTGCTCTTTCATCTTCATTTGCCTTCTGAATTTTTAGAGCCTACATGGTCCAAGCCATTAATGACACTCAGCATCTCTTACAATTTGGGGGTGCTCTGAGTGAACAGTGCTGGTGAAGGATGCTGGCTGCTCACGTTGGCCTGCAGTGGGGAAGCTCAAACAGTATCACAGTGTTTTTGTCAGATGCACCCCACAACTGCTGCCTTGCTGTCTGCCCCACTCTGTGTTGGCCTGGCATTCTCATCAGGCAATGCTCATCTCTTATGTCTTGCATCTGGTGTAATAATACTTTTCTTCAGGTTAGAAATACCAAGTGCTATTACAGAACAAATTACAAATAGAAAAAGATAATAAATCCCTTTATTTATAGACTAAACAAGAGAATTGTTTTCTTACTTAGAACCACTTGCACATGCTTAGTGCATTTTACCTGATTTATCAATCCTTTGTATCAGTGTATAGGAGATGGATATGCATAATGCCTAGAGATCAAAAATGAAATTAAAATGAGAAGCAACTCTGTCACCACTATTTTGTTATACTTTGCTTTCCTAGGGTACCATGAGATAAGCCATGAGGATTTCTAGCACAAAAAGTCATCAACCAAACATGAAAACCATCTTTTCCCAAGACCATACTAGAATTGCACTCCCCAGATATTTTTCTGGTAGATTCACCTTTTCCTAGGTGCCTTAGGTTGAAGATCTCTCATAAAAATGCGTGAGAAACAAAATAACAGTGATTATTTAAAAATACTCAGTGTTCTTTCGAACCTCAAAGTTTTGCCAGAGGCACAGCTACAATATCACCGAAAATAAAACTAAAACTCTAGTAGTAAGGCAGCACCGCTGTAGAAGTAGCAATTTTAAACTTTAGTAATCAATGAAATGCTGAGCTGGAGAAAACCCAAATATTTACTAGACAGGGAACACACATTTCACATGTACTCTGTACAAAACTGTGTGGACTTTGGTGAGAATTAGAGACCTACATCAAAGATTAATGGTCTGTAGTCTTTGTCCAAAATGTTATGCAAATTATATCAAGACTAAAGGGCAAAGTAGATCCTATTACAAAATTCACATGAGGAGGATACCAAGGGACTGACACTGAGCAGAAAACTGAGCCAGGTTGTCCCTCAACCCTGCCAAAGGATCAGAGCATCAGAACTAGCCTGTCTCATCCCTCTTGCTAGCAATACTTTCTAAAGGAAAAACAAAAAAAAAAGGAAAAAGAAAAAAAGCACACAGGCTTTCTCCTGTCTCTGAATCCTGGTGGAAGGTTCTTTTCTGTGTGTTTGAAAGGACTCCATTACAAATAAGCAGCATTACCTAATTAAAGGGTCTCCAAGGATGCAAAGATAGAACCCATAAAACCATCTTTGCACTCACCTCTGTGCGTGAGGCAGCCGCACATTTCCCTGGCTCGGCTGCAGCCTTTGCTTCAGTACAGGTGGATTTTAAGTAACCATTCTTTACTTCCTCCTCTATGGAGCTGTATTTGTGGGGCTCAGTCACCTCCAACAAGAACTTTGCCTCTTCGTTTTCGTATCTGAGTGGGACTTCTGGAATACTGCACAGATGTAGGGTGAGGCAGATTATCAAAACCAAGGCTGCGAAGAAGAAAATCACCTGGAATTCTGATGCCAAGGTATATCCTAGTAAAGTTTGACCCCAATCCATAGCACCTGTGAGGTAACCCAGGGCTCCTCCCAAACCTGCAATAGTGGGGAAAAAAAAGGGAACAAATGTCTACTGGCATTGATAAACAAATACCCTCAATATACCATCTAGAAATGATGAAATAGTCACTCTTCAGATAATTATCACAAGAAAGAGGAATACTGAGCTAACCACATACATGAGCAGTTACTAAAACATCTTTTGAAAAATCTCCTCAGACCTGGCAGGCAGAGCTCTCCAGAAATTGCCTGAGCATACAGCTACATAGGATTCATCTACTTTTTTTGAAGCTCTATTTTATTTGAAATGGTAATTAACACAACCAAAACTAAATAAAAACCTACAAAAATTTATGTTTTTATTTTTTCTTTTTACTTTCACAGAATAAACATTTTTAAAATTATATGGAGACCATCAATAGTTTAGACTTTGTAAAATGTATTTTATTTAGCTTAGTCCAAACAGAAATGTTGCCTCCATGCGAAATTTTTAAAAAATTAAATAAAGGCATTGTTTTGTAGTTATACAAATCCACATACCACACCATTTGGAAAAGAAAATAGAAAGGAACAAATGTAAGTGTGTAATCACATTTACTAATTTTCTCAGAGAAGGTCCAAGGGTAAAATGAGAATTCTACTTTGTGCCTTGAAGTTAATATACCCAGTTTCCAGTGAGTCTAGTTTTTTTGCAATTTCTTCTTTTTGCTATAAGTGCACACAGAGATGCCCAGGAAAGTGTCCTCTGTTACAAACAGTACAGAGCTCTGCTAGGGGTGGCACATTTGTAGAATCCTGACCCCTTGTTAAGCAGGTGGCTCTGGGGGATGGATGTTTGGGAGTTCCACACTCTTTCCAAGGACTTGGAAGCATTTCTACTGTTCTGCTTAGGAGAACTTGTAACAGTGTACAGCAAAACCCCTCATCTAACAAAAACTAATAGCACCTGCGCTTGCTTCCTCAGCAAAACATGGGATTTTGATTTCATTTTGGGCTTTCTGTATCTTTTTTCCCCTCCTAGATCTGATTATGACCCTCCTTCACTGTGTCTTATGGCATTTCATAGGGGACTGTATCCTTGGTTGCTCTCGTAAAAAACAATAATGCTATTAACACTTTAAAAATAAAATTTACACTACATGTTTTCAGTGTGTGTTTGCAGGGAGAATGTTTTACATTTGAAGTTGTCTTTGCATGCTGTTTTGAAAAAAAGGCATCATGATATTGGAATGCAGCCTGAATGCTGAGTTGTTGGATGTGTGCACTCTTTCTTCCACTAGAATAAGTGGCCATGGGTTTCATTACTGCAAAGCTATCAAGTTGCATGTTCAAACCCTCAACTAGGGGCAAACTGGAGAGTAAAATCTTAGAAATATTAAGTATAAAAGGAAGGAAGAAACTGAAGTGGGAAAGAAACTAGAATAAAAAATGTAAAGATTTCTGTCTGTGTCTAATATGCATAAAAATGGAATGACAAAAGTAAACTGTAGGGAATGGATATTAAGATTACATTTTAGGGAAAACTAACACCAAGGCCAGTGAATTGCTGGTGCAGACTGCCTTGGGAGGCCATAGAACTCCAGTCAAGGGAGGATTTCAACACCACACTAGGGAGCTTTCAGTTAGGAAGGCTTAAGATATTGATGCACTTGCTGTGGAGAGCACAGGATGCTGGACCAAGTAATGTACTCTGTCCCAATCTTATTTCATGTTCTTTTTCCCACATCCCTTTTTGCAGCTTAGTACACTGAATTGGCTAAATCTGTAGCTTGAAACTTGGAGACTTTTTAGCGTCATCCAAAAAAAAATCGCAACCAGAGTTGTGCTGAATATACACAGAGACTCACTCCTCTCTCTGTGCAAACAAGTGATTCTTCAAAATTTTATCTGCCAGTTTCTAACATATAATGTGGATTTCATTCACATGTGGCTTTAAGCTTCCCTTGTAATCTATGTTCCTGGACACAGGTAGTTTGTGTGTCCAAAATCAGCCTGTTGTCAGCAGCTACTACACCTCCCTTCCTGAGTAGAGTAACTGCTACTGAACCTACGTGTCTCTGCTCTTGGTGGGGGCTCAGTAGGCAAAAAATCTGCTGTAACAAATTGCATGACTTCTCATGTGGTCTGCTTTTTGTCTAGTGCTGTCACAGGGACTTCTCTCAGGCATGGCAGGAGGCTTGTCCTTCCACTTGTCATTCCACTCACACTCAGCCTTAGGTGTCTCTCCTGTGCATTTCCTCAACACAGGGCTCACACTGTACAGATAATTTAATAGAATCAATGTTCAGAGGTTGGGATCGACCAGTCCCACCCCCCTGCCATTGGCAGGGACACCTCCCTCTAGACCAGGCTGCTCAAGGCCTTATCCAACCTGGCCTTGAACACTCACAGGGCTGGGCATCCATAACATCCATGGACAACCTATTCCACTGTCTCACCACCCCCACAGGGAAGAATTTCTCCCTAAAATCCAGCCTATATCTTCTCTCATCTTCCAAAAGAAGAAGCCCTCTCCAGCTTCCCTGTGACCCCCCTTCAGACACTGGAAGATTCCTATGTGGTCTCTACACAACCTTCTCTCCTTCAGGAGCAGCCCCAACTTTCTCAGTCTGTGCTCATATGAGAGGTGCTCCAGTCCCCTTACGAACTTCGTGGATCTCCTTTGGAATGGTTTTGGGTCCTTCTGTAACTTGGCAATATTTCAAAAATGTACAAAGGCAAATGAAGCTCTTAACTTCATTTGCAAGAACTTGAACTGAATCACTTGGACCTGTTTTGTGGGAGTTGTGGATTTTTGCATTTTACACAGAACTGCTTCTATATAGCACATACTGGAGCACTGCTGAAGAATGGAAATCAATTGGTTTGTGCAGCTCTTACTCTATGTCACATGCCAAGTCAAAAATGTTATTTTTATGTGAAAATAGCAATGAAACAAGTTACATCCATTAATGTTTGCCTCAGCAAAACCTTGAAAAAAACCCAGAACAAACTGAACAAACACTACTTCACTTTCAAAAATAACTAACTACACTTAAACCATGTCTGTGTTCCTGTAATTGTTTATGCCTGCAGCCTCCTGCAGAATACTTGTAGCAGCAATCACAAGTTGCTGTTCTCTGGAGTAGTGAAAACCCAGCAACAAAAGACTCGTGACTGAAGTGCAGGATCAGATGATCAGTTCATTCAAGATTAGAAACACAGTGAGGATAAAATCCATGCAATTACCTTGCCCTCCTCTGAGAGGAAGGGAAGAAAAGAAGGAATCTGTGTACCTGTGAAGAGGGCATGGTAATGTAGACCCTTCTCTTTATCCTGATGAGAGCAGACATCAAATAAGTATGCTTTGATGGGACCATCAATAAAATCTGCTGCAAAATCAAAAAGTACTACTCCCAGCATGGTAACGACTATTGCCCACGTCCGCTGCTTGTCTCTCTCATCGATGAAAGCTACAAAAAGAAAAACACCCTCATTCTGACAGCAACAGTGCCATGTTCTGCAACACCACATTTTGGCTTTCTGATACCTCAAAATCTAAACAACTAATTATGCAAGAGAGTCCAGTGACACCAGAATCTCATCAGAGAAGCAGGAGAGCTGTGTCTGTGCCGTGCTGAGCTGGGCTAGGTTGATTTACTGCCTTGAGTCAGCACATGCTCAGAATGCTTCAAGCTCCATGACCAGGAGCATCACTATCCTTAATCTATTCCTTTACACCTTCAAGGCATGCTCTGGTAGCCTAACACATGCATTTTGCTATACTTTTGGTTTATTCTCCTTGTCCCAGCCTTGTTTTAGATAATACTGTTTTAGATAATCGAGTTGACTGCACCATCTCTTTCTGCATTAATGAAATCAAGTATACTCAACATCAATAATATCGAGGAAGAGAGAAGAAATTAATCTATAAAACACACACCTCCCCCATCTGCCTAGTCAGCAACAACTTTCCATCAAGACTTTAAGAAGCTACATCCCAAGCTAAAATGTAACAATAGGGATGTCACTCCTTTTTGACTTTGCATGTTTCAGCTGCAACAGGGTTTCTAAGCAGTTAAGTCTATGTGGTTTTCACCAGCACAACACAGTCCTGAGGTAAGTCAGTGCTGCAATAATTAAAGACATGTATTTTGAATACTAATCCATCTAAAACAGGGATAAAGAGGGATTCAGTTTGGATACATATTACATCACAAAAACAATACTATCATTTAATTAACAAGGTAGATCTTAGTTCATAAAAACTTACATGGCCTAAGCAAATCTTTACCTCTAGGAGTTTATCAGGCAACCAAACAAACATACCACAGACTGTAATCACATGCACAAACTACAGAACACTGCAATGTTACGATTGAATAGATATAAAGATTACAGCACTTTCAGTGCACCTCAGTCACATGATACCAAATTTTAAGGATTGCATTTCAAGACGGAAAATGGGAACCCCTCTCTTTTTTTGATTCAAAAGGCTAGGATGAGTTTTTTCTGTCAGCACAGCACATGCTCCTCACTCACCTGAGATCATCACGTCCCCATTGAGGTACAAAGCCATGCCTACCAGCATTATGATGCCCAGACCCAGAATGTAAGGTCGCCTCCTGCCCCAGCTACAGGTGCAGTGATCACTGGCTGAACCTACCACGGGCTGCAGCACGAAGCCCAGGATAGGGCTGATGAGCCACACCAGGCTGTAGAGGTTCTTGGGCAGCCCTACACTGAGCAGCACCGGCGTGACAAAGGCGGCCTCCACGGCATAGCAGAACTCCCGGCCGAACATGGCCATGCTGTGCATGACGAGCCTTCCCACCGCTCGCCTCCTTGGCACTGCTGCTCCAGTCCTCATCACTGCCTGACTCGCAGCTCCCTCCTTCTCTCGGGGGCCATCCATGCCGGCCTTGGCCACTCCAGAGGCGGGCAGAGGAGCCCCGTGGAAGCTCTCTTTGGTTAAGGTCATTGCTGCAGCTGCGAGCAGCGCCGTGGCGAGCGGGTGCTGCCTGCTCCGGCTGACATGGGGCCCAGATCATATGCCGGGTGGGATCGGTCTGTGCTGGGGGAGGGACTCACATACTTTCATGGCTCTGCGATCACAAGTTATGCCAGGAAGGGGGCAGGGAAGTGTGTGCTCCCATTAGTAGATCTGAGCTTTTGGGCGTCCGCACTGCTCCCGACTATCCACAACTGAGGAATTACTGTTTACGCATGAAGCACACACACACCGGGAACATCCATCACATGGTCCGGGCACAGGATTAGCCGGACACAAAGCTGCTCCTCTGGCTGTAAGGTCTTGCTCTAAGACAGCAGCGAGACCAGAACACAGTCCTCATCTTTCCACTCTGCAGACATGAACATCAGACAGAGTGACCATTCCCTGCTGAATAACCTGGGAGGAAAAGTCTTTATTTATCTGGAAAAGGATTTGAATGCACTTCATAAGGATGAGTAAGTGAACCTATCCATTGCCCTTGAGCGTTAGAGGCAGATACAAAGCTTGACAGAATCAACTTGTCAAGCAGCAGCTGATGAATACCTTTTTGTATCTGCTGTGTACTGCTCTCAAAAGAACTGGTTATTTCCTGGTTTCTGAAAAGAAAGGATATCAAGATTATTTAGAGTTGGGGTTTTTTAACAGTTCTACTTGCCAGGAGAAGGCCTTACAAGAAACCTGTAGTGACTCCACTCAAACTGTACCTTTCAGGTTAGCCTGATCCACCTGAATGAGGCAGCTGATTCAGCCTATCCTGAATCAACACAAGGTTTTTAATTGACATCAGTGATTTTGTTTTCAAAACTTATGCATGATGGACATGCTCTTTGACAATGCTGATTTTTCTCCAACATGATCAGATGTATCTGTGACTTAGAAACTTGTCAAGTCCTATGGCAACAGTGTATAATATTCAGTAACTTACACTAGACTGATGATCAGCTGGAAACTTAAGGTGCTCTTGCTGATGGTTTAGACAACTTGCCAGGACCTACCAGATAATTCTTCCTTCCAGGCAAGGGTTTATGCAGCAGAATGTAAAAGGTGGTGGTTTTTTTTTATGGTAATAATGTTGACATTTTTGCCTTGACGTATGTAAAATGAGTCAAAGTATAACTCAGCTTTGGAAGCCTTTGTAACCAACAAACGAAACTTCAGCAAAACACAGACTAAATTCTCTACAAACCCAACACTTCATGTCATAATTCCTCACACATTGGACTAGAGCATACTATATTAACGCCATATAACTAATTCTTTCTAAAAGGAGATTTTCTTTTTGCCTTGAAAGAGATGGTTTCAAATGACAGTTTAAGTTTGAAGGAAATGAAAGCCAACGTGGAATAACCACCGTTTAAAACCTGTGCAGCAAAATTACCCACCATTTTTCCATAAGGAGAGGAAAGGATTATTAGTTGGCAGATATTTTAAAAATAAAAAAAAAATGTATTTTGAATTTAGTTTCTAGCCAAGCTGATATTCCAAATGTAATATAATCAGGAGACTACACTGAGAAAATGGAGTCAGACTATTAAATAGATTAACTTAGAGATAATAACTCTGCACCAGCACGTAAAAGAATAGCATTAGTTAGACCATAGTTTTAGCATGATAAAGCAAATTAATTAACTTGAAAAAATAGAGGAAAAAATTCCTTCTAATTCATTAATAAACAACACAATCAATCATTTAGGAAGAATATAACTATATTTTATTAAAATAATTATTTTCAGGTAATTACAACATGTATTACAAATCAATGGTGCAACCAAGAATTAAAAGAATCAAACCAGATACAATATTTAAACAAACGTTCTGAGAATTTACAGGTGCTTATCAAGCAAACTGTATAGACATTATAGTATCATATATTCATTATAGTATCCCCATAGACAGCACATCATCCAAGTACACAAGTATGTTAAGTCCTGCTGTTTTCAAATTAAATTTAAAATGGCAATAATTTTAAAAATATGTATTATTTAAAAGCAGTATTACGCAAACATTCATTTGTCATATAATTCAATTTTGAAACAGAAAAGCTTACAGTATCAATTTATCTGATATGCATAGTCAGAGATTATAAATTAGATTTTGGGTTGTTTAATTCTATTGCTTTATCAGAATAAAGTTTAGCAATCTCTTGCTTAGTAAACCCATATTCCAGAAGTATCTCTTCCGTGTGTTCTCCTATAAAAGGATCTCTTTTACGTGATGGAACAGCAGGAGTCCTTGATAGAACAGGAGCAGGTCTAGGACTTATCTCTCCCTCATCATTTTTGATAAAAGAACTTCTTTCTTTGTTATGCTGATGTGAGGCAACATCACTGAAGGATAAAACAGGGGTCACACAGGCATCAGTGCCATCAAATATGCTGCACCACTCAGCCTGTGTCTTCTGTGCAAAAATGGATGCAAATTTTTTCTTCATTTCAGGCCAGTCGGAGTAACTCATCTGAGAGGGGAGTTCATCTAAATTTAGCCCAAGACCTGAAAGGAGAAAAACAAAGTTTAACCATAGTATGGCTTAGATAATTTAGTAAGTGCTTCCCACAATTAAGTGTATTCCTCAAGAAGATAACATTTTGTGGGGAATACTAAAGTCACTTTGAACTTTATATGCGTATCTGTGGGCAGGGAGCAGAGCAATAAAATGTTCTATGACACTTGCAATTAGACTAAACTGCATCCGCTACAGCCTTTTAAGTAAATACATATAATAAACACTCATTTGTAGAAACACTTCACAGGAGCAGCAGCTACCTAGAGGTAATAATGTCCTGAGAAAAGCTTGTATAATAGGTACCATAGTCTCTACCTGGCAGCAGCAACAGAGAAATCTGCTGAATGGTTCTGGACTACAGCAATACACTTATCTCCCAGGAGCCAGTGTATCTGCCAGAGCTGGACACCCAGCAGGCTGCAGTATTTGAAGTTCAACATGATGGGGTTATTTCTACACCACAGATAAGAAGATGGTGTGGATGGATATGCCCAGCTCGATGTGTATGTGGCACCTCAGCTGCAGGCTGATTGCCCTGCTTCTTCACACTCCAAACAGGCTCCGGCAGTATCTCCTGCTCCCTCTGCTCCAGCACACTTCCCAGGTTCTAATTCCCACAGCCCTTTCACTCACCAACTCCTCAATAACCCTGCTTTTTGTCTCAGTTGCAAGGAGCACCCAGGTAGGCACGAAGCACATCCCTTCTGAGACTCAAGAGCAAATCACAGGCACACACAGGTCTTGCAATGAAAATTTCCTGAACTAGGCAAGTGCCAGGTCTATCCCTGAACTAAGCACCACATCCCTTCTCACTGGGATCTCTGCTGTGCTGCCAGTTCCAAATATCTGTTTTTGCTCTCATCAGTTCTGCTCTCAACAGTCTCTTCTCTTTCATTCTACTACTTCAAGGAGATGCAAGAATTTTTATCACTTCTTGTAAAAGTACCTCTCAAAAAGGAGGTAAAAAAATCAAGAAAGAGAAAAGGTAACTGAACTATGCTTTCAAAATGGAGAAAGTACAGAGGTATAAGCAAGAGTACATGATACCAAACAGAAATCAGAGGTGATCTATTGAAGGCCATTGAAACAGTCCTGTCTTGAAATTCAGGAGCATGAACATAGCAAGAAAAATTCAGAAAAAGCAGGGATACGAAAATAATTAATTTGACTACTTAGAAAGACTAGAGAAAAACTATCATCATAGTGCTTCACAAGCAACAAAAAAATGAGCTTCTTAGAAAACAGCAATTCCCTGTAAAAGGCAAAGAAAATGTAGAGCTCTGCAAAAGTGAATTTTGGGCATTCTTTCTTATATCTTTGGTTATTCAGTATCAGACTGATAATTAGACTAAAAGCTATTACAGGCTTGAGTAATTTTGCTTGCAGGCAGAATTTATGCAGACCTTATGCAGTCTTCAGCAGATGGACAGAAAACACCTAAAATATCTTGTCTTTCTATGGCTCCCTTACCACTGAGTGGGGCAGACATACTGCTGCTGAAACATACAGGGTAGAAGAGAGGGAAATAATGTCTATTCTTCTGCTCCTTAAGTTCTTTCTCTCCATTCATAGTCTGTACAATATGCACTTCTTGGCGCGCACAGCACCCCCCCCAGTTTAACATGGTCTTCAAGAATTTCACTGTTGATCACAAGATTATTAAACAGTAGTTTTGGAAATGAATACACGCTTTGAAATTGTACTTTGGTACTTCAAAGGAAAGCACACAGAAATTGCCAATCTCCGGACTGAGAAACACAGCCTTGCAGTTGTTCACTCTCAGAAGAAATTAATCACAGTCAAAGACAAAATAAGTATTTACACATCTTATTAGAAATGCTTGTGGATACCAGGATAAATGATACTACAAATGATCAGTCCTTATGGTCTTACCAACCCCTGTGCACCTTAAATCACTGAGCTTACACTCATGCCCATAACCAACCATAAAAAAGAGATCACCCTAAAAAAGAGATCAGCTGAAGGTAACTCCCACCTTGAACATCATGATCAAATAAGAAAGCTCGCAGTATTTTCAAAATTAATTTGATTATTGATTTTCAAAGTCTAGAGATGACCAGTGCAGTATAGTTTACTTACGAACTATGAGGTGAGTCAAATTTACCTTCCACAAAAGGAAAGTAAAAGCACACTACCTGAGCTTCTGTCTCAATACATGAAATCAAGTGGAAACTTTGTTTCACAGTACTTATTTTCTTATGAGAAACTCTGGTTTGGTTTCTAGCAGCCAGTCCAGCATGAGCAGAGCTCTACCATTATCCCATTACACAATTATTTTTGATGATTGTGGCAGATGGGAAGTTGGCTGAGCCTCACTGCACACACTCTGGCAAACTGGAACAATATGCAGAACCTGGAATTTAATATTACACATGCTCATTTTCTGCTTACCACTGAAGACTTCAACTTTAAACAGGATGAACCAAGAGCATTTAAGCACTACAGCTTCTCATTTTCCAGCTTGTGCTTACCATTTGTGGTGCAGATGAGTAGTACCAGAGCAGGAGTGACTGACTCAACAAGGAAACTATTACATGGCACAGAATTGTCTGGGGTACCACAGGAGCACAGCCTTCACTTCAATCAAAACCAAAGTATCTTTTACACAATATCTTATAAAGCAATCATAACTTAGTTCCAAGGTTTTTTGTTCAAATTTTCATCTAGGATTTTTTTTTTGTATGGAAAAGCCCAGTCAACCTACTTTAGCACAGCTTTGAAATTATTTTTGAAAAATTAAAAGCTGTCTCCCTGTAATGATATAGCTCTAAATCTCCTTTAAATGTATAGCTTTATTGACATATATCCCCACATCATTTATTGATGCAGCAAACTGAAATCTCTATTTCTACAGAACTTCCTAGACAAACTAGTAACATCAGGCACCTATTTCAAGAGAAAGAAACCATCAAAATGCATTAGATAAATCTGTGAAGCTGCTTTGGTATGTCAGAAATTGAAATAGTTTTTTATATTATTTCAGCCATGCTATTTTAAAAGCAGAGATTTGTTCAGGATTTTCTTGGTTTAACTTGCTAGTTTTCTTTTCAAAAATGTATGGCCATAGCAGAGTAATTTTGAAATTATGTTATCATAACATGACTGAATAAAATAATTTTGTATGGGAAACCTTACTTTTGGCCCAAACAACAGCTGCAAGGTGAAGGCTACTGTGCTTTTTCAGACTAAATAAAATTTGTTCTCACTGTGAGAGGGAATTGAATTTCAGAATATTCCAAGAGGGTAGTGAATTTTCATTAAACTAACTATGTAAAGTTTTTTCTCTGCTCAACGATCCTGAAAATAAATAATTTCTTAAAAAATAACAGTTCAGCAAATAGTTGATCAGGCCCACAGTATTACCACATCCACAGCTGTACTACAAATTGACATGCTTAATTACTAAAATTGCAAATATTTTGATGCAGCAAGAGCCTGGCCCTCTATAGTATTTGTACAATGTTTAAGGCTTATCATAGTAAGTAAATGAAAAAACCCACAACATTATGTATAACTGCATCAAAACCATAATGAGATAACTGTTTGTTCACACTGCATGTCACAATAATGATGTGGTATTGCACTCACTGTATCAACAGATTTTTTAATAGAGTACACAATATTTCACAATCACAAAAAGGAGAGCCCTGCAGAAATCATTCATAATGATGTAAACCATGTTTTTTTAATTGCTTCCTAATAGTTTCCTTCTTTATTGAAACAGAAGTAATACAATGCAGGACTACTGAAGTAGTATGAAAAAGGTACTATGGAGTAGGAACTAAAGTTCAGGACTGGAGTGACTGTCAGTGCTTTCCACACCAATGTAAGTCAACTCTAAGTTCACCTTGTGTAACTGACTTTACACCACATAACTCAGAATCAACCCTTTACTCTCACCTGCTCCACAGTATTTACTGAGTTCTTCATGCCCCTTGTAGCCTGGCTGCAGCAATACTGAACACCTACTGCTAAAAAACAGAACAAACCTGCAGAAACAATTCACAGGTCATCTGAAAGACATTCTGTCTCCTTCTGGTGAAAGATTAAGGCTTAACATTAGTAGCAAATGTTTCTTCCCTCAGATTTTTCACAAGATGCCAAGGCATTTTAGCTATTTATTGTATGATTTTTGTAGCAATAAAACTAATACCTGCAAAAGGACTTCAGTTTATTTGTTAATTGCAAATAGTCAACAGTGAACCCAAAATACTTCTCTACCATATCTATTTTACATTGCTTCAGTTTCTCATAAAGCCTTTTTAAAATTTATTTAATTAATAAATTTCTGGCAAGCATAAACTTAATTTTCCCTTCTGAGTACACTCTGCAAAGCCAGCAATCTTCTCAAACTAATTTGCTCTGATTTCTTAAATTTAGTTTCCTTCTGCAGCCTCCTTCAGAACTTCCCTCACTATGTCATTAACTACACTTGGGTCCAGCACTGGGTTCCTGCAGGAATTCTTCAGGGAAACACTGAAGTGAACCAAAACCAAAACAAAATCAGTTCTGCTTTGGCTATACAGAATTCTGTGAGCAGAGACAAATGGTTCAGAAATCACACTCCTTTCTTAATTCTGCGGTCTTTAAATCTCCAACTGGCATCTGCAACATCCATTGTGCTCTCATTCTACAGGAGTAGCAAAACTAATCCACCCTCTGAATACGGACAGAAAGACATCAAGTGGTTTTTTAATATATTTTATCTGGAACAGTACCAAATGTTCACCAGCAGAACTGACCAGAAATACAGAGAAAATCTATGAAATGAAATTATGGAAATTGTACCTGAAACATGTCAATTTAAACCCACTTCTAAACTGGAGTTAATGCCTGGAACAGATGACTCAGCCTAAGTCAAAGTTCCTCAGGTTTGTGAAAGAGCAACACAATTCTCACAGGCCCCTTTCTCTTCCCTATAATATTCGAAGGCTTAAATTCTGAATTTAATTTCTGCAATAGGTATCTCAGAAAGGAAATAAAATGTAAGTCACAATAAGGCACTCCTGCTTTAAATTAGTGCACTATTGTTTCAGAGACTGAAACCCTAAGCACTCAAAGAAATAAAAATTTCCTGTGTGAAACTCTGAACAGACCATGTCTGAACAGACACCTCAAACACAATGACAAAAGACCAGTTACCTTAAATTCAATATCATGGGAATTGGTCATTTACTTTAAACAACACACTTTTACAAAACAGAGAAAACTCACCAGGTGTAAACAAAGATACAATTAAAGACTGTATCTTTATAAAGCAAAATTTCCTCAAAGACTGCAGTATGTATGTTGGATTTTTCAAATACAGCAGAAACAGACTGACTCATATGCAACAATGTATCTACTTACACACCAGATCTTTATTTCTGGAATAACTAGTTTTGAAACTTCAGCTGTTAAAATCAAGCAATCTCTCTGAATTGTAAGCATGAAGAATACTTTGAAATATGGAAATAAAGTTGTCTAGTTCGGGTGCCTCAACACAAGCAGAGGAATTCACAGTTGCTACACTAACTTTATGCTCTAAATTTCTGAGAAAGAACTAAAAGAAAAGCAGAATTTTAGCATTTAACTCAGTAAATAGTTATCTAAAGAAGACGGAGACCATCAGTGATGAGGTTATATCACCTGGCCACTGGTTTTACCCATCAGAAGCTTACTTCTAGGTAACCTGGCTGAGAGAGAAAAGCCCAAGTCTTGCTCTGGAACAATGGTCAATAGAAGAAGGTAGGACTGTCCAGCAAAAGTCCACTGAGAAAGAGTCAAAAATAGAACCAGACACCACTGCAGAATTTTTGGGGTTTTGTATAAGTACTGGGAAGATTCTATACCAGTCCTGCAGCTGAAGTGTGATTCCACTAAGTCTCCAAAGAATAAAATATTGCAAGCCAGTGTTTGATTACTTAAGCCAAACATATGGGTGTTTGAGTAAGCACCCTTATTTTTTTCTCATTTGCTTTGTATTTAATACAAGCATTCTCCCTGAAGATATTTATTAGAATTCCAAATTACCTAACTCCCAGGGCCAGGGCTTGCCTTTTACTTTGATTCAATTTTATATTTACTTTTGTTCTCCAGCTCCCATGCAAACAAGAAAATCTCAGGGGATTGAATGAGAAAAACATTTCAAAGGACTACAAATAATCAATGTGGAATGATCAACTCCACCTTCTTTTCCAAGATCAAGTTGCTTACAAATTGAGTTCACAAACAAGTTATTCTCAAGACAATTAGAGACAAGAAGCACCATCCACTTCAGCCAAACATGGCATTTCCAAACCTGACATCTGATCTGTCCAACATATTGGTGGACATGACCCTGAGTCACTCCAGGAGACTTCCCCATCTATTTCATGTAGCAGCAGGTACCAATTTACATATTCCCCACAATCAAATGGACTTTTTTAAGCTACAAGAGAAGCTGCCATTCACAGCTACAGCTGTGCAAGAACTTGGGGAGCACCACAGGCTGCAAGAGAACAAACCCAAAGTGTAAAGAACAAGCCCTCTCTTTGGGATTCTGCTCACCAAGGCATATCCCAGCTTACAACCCCATAATGCAAGAAAGACAAGAGCTGCAGATGAAAACCATTGCTCACCATCAACCGCCCATGCCCAGCCTGTCCCTGAGCAGTGACCACCATCCCCTCCTGTTTAACTGCTGAGCATCGTGTCCTATGGTACAGAACCCCTGTGGTCAGCTGGGTCAGTTGTCCTGGCTGTGATCCTTTCCCATTTCCAGTGGACCCCCAGCCCTCTCTCTGGTGGAGGCGAAGGAAAGGCCTCAGTGCTGTAGAAGATCTGCTCACAACTAAATGAAAAATCCCAGCACTGCTTCCAGCACAAATCCAAATCACAGTCCCTTGCAGGCTACTGTGAAGAAATTCAGCTCTATCCCAGCCAAACTGTAGCACAGATACAATTCAAGGAATGTAGCAATTCAAGGAATAATCAGTGGGAAAGAGACTGGGCAAGAATAAGGAACTACTCCCCTGACATGCTCACTGAGCAAAGACTGGCCCTGTGAGAGTTTTGCATGGACAAAAGTGGTTCACATAACACTGGCTACACCCACTTTAGGAATCCTTTGCTGACATTCCACGAACTCATTATGCAAAACTAAAATTAAGCTAAGAACTTCTCATAGCCTTCATATTCTGTGCAATGAAAAAAGAATAAATTCTAAATTATTTCATGAATTTTTTATATTTTCATAAATTCTGTATGGAAAGTGTGGCAATCAAACAAAGCAGCACAATAGAAAAATAATTAAATTAAATAAACAGTAAGAAGCTAAGAGCTTGAGATAAAAGGCTTGAAGCACATAAAGAGCTCAGAAGATGCATCTGAAAATTTGTTTTGATTTCATACAGTTAAATAATTTACATAACCCATTCTAATTTCTCAAAGAGATAAATCATGATATATAGTCATATTTAAAGAGTATTAGTCAAATATAAATATATCCACAGCCAGACACTAAAAGTGCTCTGAAATTGTGTGGTGGCAGAATTTGTTTCCACAAAATTTTTTTCTGTCAATTTTTTTCCAGTGAATATTCCTTTCTCAAAAAACTTAAATAGGTTTTATTATTAATTATAGTACAAATAACAGAAATTGCTTGAAATTCTATCCGCAATTCCAAATAATTAGGTCTTCTTTTTAAAGTATATTCACAATAATTTGAAAAAAGTGATTTCCAGAAAAAGTTGTTTAGTGCTTCAGTCATATCACAGACTACCATTACAATAACTCCAAAAGAAAACTTGCAATTTAAGTGTAGTTGCTGAGGGTGGAAAGGAAACAAACTGACAGCCAGAAAAAGAAAGTAAATTAAACTGTTACCCAAGTACCCAATTAGCTTCAGGAAATGTTTGGCTTTTACAAAGAAATCACATAACCATGCATCACGAATCAAAATCAGCTGTTCAAGAATTCACTCAATCATGCTTTGCTGTTATGAAACAACTGCTGCAATTTACTCACCTTTTATTAACTGGTCATAGAACTTAGGCTCAATGGCACCAACAGCCATGAATTTCCCATCAGACGTCCTGTAGGTTTCATAAAAAGGCGCACCACTGTCTAGCAGGTTTTCACCTCTAGGTTGGCTCCAGAGTCCCATACTTTCTGATTTCCACAGGAAAGAACTTAGGTATGCTGCTCCTTCTACCTTGAAGATTTAGAGAAAAAAAAATGAAAACTCCAATGAATTAGTTGGCATGTTACCTAAATTCTGCAAAAACAAAACAAAAAGCTACTACCAGCTCTGCCATTTGCTAAGATTTTTAATGACAGAATCTCTGGTAAGCAATTTCATTTCTTAAAAATTTCAATTCCTGTTTACACTGCATATGTAGAATCATCTAGAATTAAAGAATAAGAATGAGCACAAATGTAGTTAGGCAGGTTCAGATGGACAACACACTTTCAATATACAGTTTCCTCATTCAGCAAGTTTAGAATCATTAGAGGTTCACAATGAGTGAGTCATTTCAAGAGACGGGACAAGCTTCCTGGCTCTATACAACATAAAGCACCTGACAGCCACCAACATCTTCTAAACCTCTGGAAAACAAGATACCTGTACCAGTCCCATAAATACCAAATTTTTATCTCCTTTAAATATACTGATTATAGGAAGAGTGCTAGTTTTAGAAGAAAATTTGAAGTAAATCAAATCAAATTTCCAACACTAACTTAAAACAGTAACTATTGTCATCACTGGCAGCTACATGCATATAGTAATGTCTACATAGACAAGTGTCTGATGAATACAGCACTAGAAATTCAGTTTGTTCAGCCTTACAAAAATTATCAAAGTTGTTCCAGTCTTTCAAGAAAAATCACAACCTACAGTTTTGCTCATCAGCAGAATTAATTTTCTTACAACTATATTGAAAGTACTGTAAGCAAAGATAAGCCAGTTAAAAGTGTATGGCCAGAAACATTCCAGTAGAACAGATTAAAACCTGAGCTGTGTTATTCTGAGTATCACTTGATTAATGCATTTTCAGCTGCAAGAAACTAATCTAATATTGTCTATAGAGAAAACCAGATAGTTTTCATGTAGAAAGATCTATTAGTTTACAGTTTTCTATACAAAAATTTAAAACATGTAAATTGCTGAAGTATGCAGTCAAGAGGGTTTCTTTATTTAATGTGTGTTACTTGGGCTCTTCTCTGTCCTGTTTCAAGGACAGGAATACTTCTCTCCTCACTGTCATATGTTAAAATCATTAAAAATAAGAGAAAATACTGCATACCTTCATCTACATATCTGCAAAACTATTGCAAGGGTGTTAAAATAAAGTTTGTTTTACTAATTATCTGATCTTGCACTGTTAATATTAACAAAATGCAATATTACACAAAAAGCACTGAAAGTAAGGATAATAAAAGACAGGATAAATATCAGAATAAGCCCTAACTGGAAATTAGATTTTGGTGCTGACAAAACTCTTAGCACCTGTACAATATCTATGTGCT
Organism: Petroica traversi; assembly: GCA_025920805.1. Taxonomy (NCBI): domain Eukaryota; kingdom Metazoa; phylum Chordata; class Aves; order Passeriformes; family Petroicidae; genus Petroica; species Petroica traversi. The sequence goes on along the minus strand of JAHLSL010013733.1, from coordinate 11,784,829 downwards.
ACTTACCCTGGGAATACTTAAAATAAAACAGCACATAAAATCAGATGTGCTGTTTTATTTTAAGGTATTGGAACAAGTATAGGAACTTTAGAAGTATCCCTGCCTGGGCAACTGGACAGCTAGGTTCTGCCTGAGGCCCACTGCAATTCAGAGACAAGTAGAAGTGTCTTAACATCTGCAACAGACCTTCAAAGGCATGTAAAAATAATATCATACACTCCCTTATGTGGTCACTTTCTTTTACAACATGAAAAGGACAACATGGAGAGACTCCACTTAAGTCTAATTGCAGAAAGATTATAGTAACAGTTATGTTTCACTTAATGTCTCCCTCATGTCAAGAATATCTGCAGTCTCGGAAGTAGGCACAAGAATCCAGAGGCACCACCCCACTGCTCCACAAGCCTTCTGCTCCTTCCACAGACTGAAAACAGCTCAAACAAAAGTGGGAAGGAATCCACATCAACCCAAACTATCCTCGTGACTAATGAAGACTTCTAGGATGTGGGAGTTTTGGTTCTGAATACCTCCAGGCCGAGAAAAACCTGGAACCTCAGTCTTCTGTTGGACTGCTAAATGCTCCTGCCATGAGACTATTATGCAAGTGATTATTGCCAGCATCTCTTCCTGTGGCTGTCTTTTCACAAAGAGTGAGTTATGCTCAGTCAGATGCCCACTGTCAGCAGAAGGTTCTGTGGCTGAAACTGTGAACCCAAACTGTGGTCCTGACTCACATGCCTTTGTTCCAGTGTGGTGCAAGAAGGCAGAAGGACAATTCTGCCTACTGTGTCACATCTCAGTGTCCACTCTACAATGCAACTATCTGGCTTCCTGTGGGATAGCCATCCCACAGAGTCCCCACAGAATCAATGATAAGAGACAGCAACCAGCAGGAATCAATTTAGGCCAGGCACTTCACTCTTATGAGGCAGACAGGTAAAATGCAGGACCCAGTGTTTGCATTTTGCACAGTGCGGTTTCTACTGTAGAAAATTCTACCATGGGTCCGAGTCATTAACATATTCAGACTACCTAAATTGTACAATAGCTTAAGTAATGGGTCTATTAAACAAAAAAACTATGTTAAAACAGCTGAAATGCTGTAGTGTTGACATTTAAAAAATATTTTCTCCCACGAAAAAACTTAGGTGTAAAAACAGGCCCAATTAAACTCTCTTTGCTGCTGATGATGCTCATATGATTTTCATCAACAGTGTCACTGAAAGTCTATTCAAGAAATAAGGAATATGACCAGGTAAAGTACATCCTGATACTGAAAAATATTCCATCCATTTCAAAGGTCACTAGGCACATCAACAGGGAACTGTAAATCCCACAATTATGATGAGACAAGAAAAAATTGGAAGAGACCATTTTTAAGGGCATAAAAAACCCCACAACACATTCCATTCCAAAGGAGCTACAAATTTCATTAGAACATTAGCAGACTTAACTGATTCTTCTTCTAACAAACTCTTCTAATTCTCTGAAGTATGATAAGGAAAATTTGGTAATACTGCAAACTACGAGAAGTATCTTCTTAAATATTTGAAGACTTGTCATAATCCTCCAGATTTTATTTCACAAATAAATCTCCTTCAATCTTTATTTTAGGTCATGTTTTTAGAGTCCTAATTTTTGTTGCATCACTTGGACTTCCTGAAATTAGCAACTTTGAAAGATGATGGTCAGCATCAGAAACGTTATTTTTCTGAGACTTCATAAACATTGAATAGGATAGAATAATTGCTTCAGAAATTTTGCTGGCTCTATTTCCTGTTTATACATCCTAATACAGTATGTATGTGTTTTGTAACAGCATGATATTGTTGACTCATGTTCAGCTTGTGACTACTACAAACCCCCAGGATTGTACTTTAGGCAATTGTTCCCTTATTGCATTTGTGCACCTAATTGTTTCTGCCTACAGAGGACTACAGAGCACCAACGTCTATGAATTGCAGCCAGTTTTTTCAGGTCATTCCTCCAGTCTGAAAAGGTCATTTTCAATTCTAATCCCAGTCCAACTTGTAGTCTTTCACATATGTGCATCATCTGTAAATTTACTATACACAATCGCTCATCTATCATTCCGCTTATTGGAGAAAACACAGAAAAAAACTCCAACAAACATCTACAGAACTCTACTTGTTTTGTTTTTCATTTTGACAATCAACTACCAAGAACTTTTGTTGCAGTAAAAACATTAGTCCATTTTGCACTGCTCCCAGAAATTTTTCATCTAGACCATAATACCATGGACTGTTTCTGAGAACTTCATGTGAATTTGTCAAAAACTTACAGAAGTTAAAAAATCCAACATCTCTTGTTGTTCTACTGTCTTGAAGATCACTTTGACAAAAGGATTTGTTTCAATTAATGTAATTTCTTTTCAATTTATATTTAAGGCCAAACCTTAGCCTTCACTGTACAATGCCTGAAAGAAGGGTCAAATTTTAACTTCAATATTCTTTAAAAAGAAAAATGGGAGAACAAGACAGAAACAACATTTGCAGATAACATAAGTTTCAAGGATAAACATAGATAAGTATTTTTGCTCTGGTGTAAGTGGAAAAAAATCCATAGTAGTCATTATTTAGATAATTTAGCCTTCCATTTATTTTACAGCACATTCACAAAGTGTTTGAAATTGACTTCTTGGAAATGATCCATGGCAGTGCAACTATTCGAGGGAACAGTGCTTCTAATAAGATATAATCTGTCACATAGAAGATGTATCTTGAATAAATTTTATTCCAACAGGACTGTCATTTTTGCTGTTATGCAGTATGCCAATTGTTTATTATACACCCTACCTCCATACACCACACTTATTCTTCAAATATACACAGCTAATACTTTGTGAAGAAGGCAGATGGGCAAAAGCAGGGAGAGGGGGGAGGCTGCAGTATGTGTTCTATGTCACACTGATTTTATGGCAACAATGTTTCATGAAAACTGCTGGCATGTGAAGGAATAGCCATTTTATGAGATCACTTGCTTTCCCTTTCCCAAATTCTCAATTTTAAACCTTACAAACAGCTTCAATCTCCTTCCTTTCACAGATTTAGAGTAGCAGAACACTGAAGCAAACCTAAGAAAGCCCAAGTTCCCTGGGACCAAACTTACCATACTTGCATCAATGACCTGCCCTCTGCCAGATCTGGCACGTTCAAAGAGGGCTATAACAATGCCCATTGCACACATGACACCTCCTCCAGCAAAATCAGCCAGAAGGTTTACAGGGGCATAAGGATTTTCATTCTTTCTACCCAGCTTTGACAGCACACCTGACAAAAGAGAAAACAAAGCAAGGATAAGCATAAAATTAATTATAAACATTCATCTCTACAATGAAAGTTTCATTCTTTTTAATCTATGCAAATAAATAAGGCATAAAGCAATCTTCTAATGTTTTTTATTTCTGCTTGATTGACCTTTTAATTCACAAATAAATGTGATTTCATATATTTTTAATATATATATTATGAAATATATGAAAATATATGAAATCAAATTAGTAAAGATGTAATTAAAGAGAATAACAAAACTCTCACAGATAAAAGTTGATATTTTGGCTATACAGGGACAAAATTTTATTTAAAAATCCAACCCTGTGTGCAATAATTCTATATTAGTTATACATTGAATCACGCCCATAAGAGGCATTACAAATGTGTCCCAAAGAAGCTTTGGTAAACTGTTCAAAGTAAAAATGCAGATGTATAGTCTTCTGTGCTAATAACAAATGAACTAATATTCATACCAAAGGATCTCACACAGACAATTGTGCTTTAGTCCTATCCTCCCTCTCCATGTACCTTTGGGGAAAAAGAGGCTGCATATAAAAACAGGTGACTAGCACAGGAAGGTTATCTCTGATTGAATGCAATGTAAACACAGGGAACCTATGTTTATGCCAGCAATTATGCAGAAATGAAAGGAATTAGAGCAAAGGCTAAGCCAGTCTATTTCAGTCAGAGCTTTGAATTCATTAGTATTTCTCTGCCACCCTGAACAACCTCTTTACTGTGACCTTACTTTTTGTAGTTGCCTCACAGCAATTCCCTTTGGGCAAGCAAGAAACAGCAGTGTTATCATCCCTCTCCTATGCCTGTGGACCGAGGCCTGAGACTTGCAGAAATTCCTGAGAACTGCAAGGTAAGCGAATGGTCTAATGCACTTCCTACATGCAAGCAACAGAGTGCACAGTATAAGAGACCTCCAAATCCTGTAGGTATAAGAGTAAAATCCCTGTTGCTGCCTAAAACCTTCCTTTTTATAGTCCTTTTATAGGCACCAGAAAATTCATAGACTGACTTCTCGAGAGTTCCTAACACAAACTAATTTTTAGTTAAAGGAAGGCAAAGCTCATTAGGAAATAACTCAGAATATGAGATCTCATTTTTGAGGAATGGCATCTCTCAAACACTTTTTTCTATTTCCTTTGAATAGGCAGAAAAACTTGATCTGTGAAATTACAAGCAAAATGATTTAGGAAGATATCCCTAACCAAAGCACTACTGATTATATCAGCCCCAGAGAAAAAAAATCACTCTAATTGTAAACCACAAAGGACTACAAACTAAGGTAGGGATGAACCATGCTATTTCTGTACTTACTCTTTTCCTCCACAAACAACAAATAGAAATACCTTAATACTTTGAAATCATTTTGACATGAAGTCAAAAGTGTTTCAAACAAGGCATCTTTTCTTTGATCTTTTCTATTCTCTAACAATTTTCCATGAGGGAAGATCGAACCCATCCCTAAAGAAATTTAATGCCACAACACTACGACTCCTCATAGTAGGTGATACCAGATCACCAGGTTTGCATTGCCTCTGCTCCGGCCATTTCCTGGGGCTAAAAGAACTGCTTTATCCAGAAACTAAGAACTTTTGGGCCACTTTCTCTCCTCCTTCACAGGCTCAGAGAAGCATCAGTGACGTCAGGAGAAACGTGAAGAGCAGGAGTTAGGGCCATGCATGGATGGGCATCACCAGAACAGGACAATTTTGTCATTGTTGGTGCTGCATACTTGTTAAACCATAATACTTAAAATCAGCATATTGTCCACAACACCTTAATGAAGTGTAGCATCTCACTTTATTTGAAGCCTACTTCCTTTCAGTTGGCATCAATGGAGACATATTTAGAAGCAGAAAAGCACAAGAGCTCAATAGTCTTGTGCTGCCTATCTTTTCTTTGCTCAAAAATATCTGTTCACAAGCACGCAAAATAATCTGCAGCCCTTTCCGGATTATAAAGTATACAGACTTTCAAGGAGAGGGGCCCTGAAGAAAATCTTCAGTCCTCTCTTCACATAAATATTCCAATATTTTATTCAGATAGAATAGCACAAAGGAAGGAAAATAATGTACAGCCTGGGAAAACGTGCTGATCCAGCCTGCAACAGCTTGCTGCTGCTAACAAAACAAACAGCCTGTCCAGCACGCGCTTCCTCATTTGTTGTGCTGATTGGTTTGTTGGATTCCTTAATGAACTAATTCCCCTTAGTAACCTGGCAGAAAACATCCTTGCTTCTTCTGACCAGTTTTTGACTTGTGAGAAGTTTACAGAGGGGCTAAGCAAGTGCCAGAGCTGACTGAAAGCATCAGGGAAAAGCACAGTGAAAAGCAAGCCCCATTTCACCGACAGAGACGTTCAGATCAGTTATTTCATCAGACTGCACCTCAGATAAATTTTGAGTTATCTGCTTTCAACAAGTTCTTGGGTCTTGATTAAAGGGAGGAAATCAAACTTTATTTAACAGAAAATTTTACAGCCTACCAGACAGAGCCAAGTAATTGATGTCATGACCCGCAGAGTTGGCATATCTTCCTGTCTGGCCAAACCCAGTAAGTCTAGCATAGATGAGTCTGGGATTCTCCTGTAGAAGGACCTCTGGGCCAAGTCCAAGTCTTTCCATGACACCTTAAAAAGACATAAGCAAGGAATTCTAATTCACATTTCATTTTAGTAATACTCAAAACATAATGGCTCAAAGTTAGATGATACAACAGCAGAAGTCAACTGCACTTTATGAAGTAGCATATTCTACTTCAGTGTCCATGTTACAACATGAACATTGTAAATTACCAACATACTGCATACATTTTTAATATAAATCAAGTGGAAATTAGGCTCTAGGGGTCTTTTTTCAGCTATTTTTCCTGATTTACTTCTCCAAAAGACTGTCAGAAAACCATGCACCACTGGATGAGAGAGAAAGCTACCAAAGGCTTGTAAAACAAGGGAAAAAAAAAGGAAGAGCAAACTCTAAAGTTTTCTGTATGAAAATCACTTGAAATATTGTCCATATTTCACTGGAATATATTTTTCCTAACTATTTCTCAGTACTTCATTTTCCTGTGTGTTTTAACTCACTGATGCAAATGGACCATGCCACTATTCCACAGATGATCTGCAGGAACACACAAGTAAATGTGCTCTTTTTTAATGCAGGGCATAAGGAACTTTCACAAATCAGTGGCACATAAGCTGAACTAGCATGGATTTACAAAATAAAGGCTAAAATTTTAATCATGCACTCCTAAAACAGTAGTTTTAAGAGAAGAAATTTAAACTGCAAATAAATTATACTTTCTTATTTGTTCAGTGCAACCTGGTCAGCCTTTTACCTATTGCCTATACAGGCACTGCACAGCCACACATTTTTTGGAATGGAAGGGATACTGTAATTTCAGTGTTTGTTACACTCCAGAATCTATTCCTCAAGGCTGTTTCACAAAACTAATCCACAATGTTACTACACCTTCAATTTCATTAAGATCCATTTCTATCGCATTAATTACTGGGCAAGCGATTTCTGCCAAGGATAATGCAATGAAATCTGGTAAAGTGCATGGTTTTGAAATGCACAAGTGGGAACAGGATGACAAAAAACCCCTCTGGTGTCACAGAGTCATTGTTGTAAGGTCAATGGTACACATGCCTCGAAAGAAACTGTTTCCACTTGGGCTCTAACGTCTCACTCCTCATGGGTCACAGATTTGCCTAGCTCACCTACAGGCCCTTAAAACCTAATACTAGTAACAAAACTGCCTGCACAAAGTAACAGAAAAAAAAAAAAAAAGAAAAACAAACCAGTAAGTGCCCATAAACCAAAGAAATCAAAATTTCATAAGGAAAACAAATCCTCTAGAAAACAACAGATTAGCTACAAAGAAGAAGTGGTATTTATCTTCTTTATCTTGTTTGCTCAGCTTCTGGGGAATAAAACAAACAACTTTAAGGTAAGAAAAAAAATTAATATTGAACAACCTGTCTTACAAATTATAATAATTACTTGTGACACATGATCTGGCCATGATTTTCGATGGCTAACTGATAAAGTCTCCTATTTCTAAACTGTCTGTAAAATCCCCAAAACATTTCAGCTAGCTCCTCAGTGAAGCATGATCCCAGAATTACAGAATGGTTTAGGTTGGAAGGAACCGGTAAATGCCACCTAGTCCAACCCCCTCTGCCATAAGCAGACATCTTCGACTAGATGTGTGTACACAGAGGTCTGTCCAACCTGACACTGATGGCATTTTTCCTCACATCCTCAAGGAACACTGGGGGATACTGACAACCATCAGGCGAGTGCCTGTGTATGGCTTAGTCACGAAGGGAGCATGATCAGTCTGAAGTCTAGGGATCTTAAAAAAGGATCAGATGTTAAGCACCCCTATATGTGGTAAACTAGTAAATATGCATACTGTGATATGCAAAAGTTGTCTTTAAAAGACAGTTCTGAAAAACTGAAGAATTCTGTAATTGAATATCTAAAGAATTTGTCTCACTTTTAACCTAATGTCAAAAATGGAAAGTACTTGCAAAAACACAAGGAAGGTTTCCATAAAGCAGATTTAAGACTGGCAGGAAATTATTCGTTTGTGGAAAGCAATTTCTTAAAATCAAATAATGGTGTTTGAAGATTAAGACTGTAGTTCACAACCTGGATTTGATCCTGAATCAGAGTGGCCCTGTATAACTGAATCATACTACTCCATTTAGCACATGCTCCTATATTCATCTCCCTGGGATATGTGCCTTGTAAATGTGTAACCATAATGTCAGATCTGTTGTCTTCAGAGCAAAAATCTCAAACTCTGACCTACATGGCAACCTTACAAATGTGAGCTGGACTTTAGCAGCAGGCCTGGACAGCACACGGGATTGTGCTCCCAGCTCAGTGTGACCCTGGGCTCGGACACTTTCCCCCCTCATCCAGAGCTCCAAGCGCGGTGTGAGCCCGGGCTCGGACACCCTCCGGCTCCTGCAGAGCTCGGCCCTTCCCTGCGGCTTCGCATGGCTGATGCACTGCACAAACCCGCCCCACAGCCCGCCTCACGCAGTCACAGGAAATACACCGCCAAAGCAGCTCCCTGCCCACTTCCCACTCCCTCAGAGGCCGCAGACAGGCGGCAGCCCCTCAGCACCGCAGCCCGCAGCTCCAGCCTCCCCTGGCCCCGCT
>JAHLSL010013733.1:11696101-11775945 GCA_025920805.1 Petroica traversi | reverse complement strand
TGCCTGTGACCTGCCGCCCCTCGCCAGGGGCACCGGGCCTGCCTCGCCGGGTGTTTCTTCACCCCGAGCCTATGATAGCCCGCGGGAGGCTCCGCACCGGGCCGCAGTGAGGAGGAATGGACATTCTCCTGCTGCTGGGGAAACTTCCCTTTGCGAGCCTCCAGGGCCGTCAGGCTCGCACCACCTGAGCTGGGACAGAGGCCCCTTGCACCTGCACAGCCCCGCACACTCACAGGCACACCAGATCTCCCATAGCAGAGGCTCAGACGACCAGATGCTTAAGATAATTTAATCGTGATGCAATAACCAAACAGGAAAAAAACCCCAGAACGATATGCTGCCTCCATGTAGGGACCCCGAACAAAGGAAACCATGGGCTTGTACCACCTCACAGCCTAAGGGCAGGCAAATTACAGACTCATTCAGGATGGAAAAGACCTCCAACATCATCCAGTCCAACCTTTTTAGACTGAGTCTGGGTGTCATGGGCTCCAGCCTGTCCCCTGGCTGGGCCACAGGTCCCTTGTAAGGAAAAGGGTTAGCAGTTCTCCACCTGGGGCTCCAGCCATGCCCGGGGCTGGACCTGGATGGGCCAACACCCACACACCCAAAACCCACAAGGTCACATGATGAGATATTAGCAGGACAGCTGATTAAAACTCGGTTGTTTGGATTTTTTCACCAGATGTTTTGTAAAAGGAGCAGTCTGTCCCTGTTCTTGCGGCATCAGCTACTTAGAGGAGCAGACATAAATGCAGAAAGGGTGATGAAACCTTTGGCATTGAATTGACACAGCTTTTCAAACTTATGCCCTACTCTTAGTGTTTCAGGTTACCGAGAAGCAAACAGAGCAAATAAATCCTTAATATCAATCCCATGCTCATTTTGTGTATAAAGGCTGCAAATATGAATGCAGAATTTTTTCTCATTTTACAATAGCAGGTCTGTTGCCAGAATACCCTTTATTTTCTGTGCAGACACCAGGTCTTGTAATGCAGGCACTGATTATATCCACTGCTATGGTGCAATCCACAAGAAATGGCCAGTAGAAAAGTATTTGCATTTTCATTCAAATGAACTTGGCTAGTTTTATTTGTTATCCGTCTCCCTTAGAGACCCTTCCATGTAAGAGTTTGTTTTCACAGACATTATGATGTTACTGTGACACTATGTTTCTCTGACTAATTTTCAGTTTCATTTGTCCCCTCACACCTTCAGGTTTTGGAGTATATGTTGAATTCAAACAGGCAATTTCTGTTGTGTCACCTTTGATTTCACCTGATGTTCTTTAGTTTATCCTATCTAAATAACACCATAATCCTACACTGGATAATGTCTGGATTTTGCTGTGGCTTAACTGAACAGTCCTGCTGTTTAGTTGTCGTCCAGAATTATATTGGGTAAACTTGGCAGAAACATTTAAGTCAGAACCCTATTAAGTTATTTCAGTTTCAGGGAGGTGAGAGCAGCATTTTATAAGCATTAATTCCAATTTGAAAAATTGGATTTTACCAAACCAAAAAATAAACAGGCATGAGAGAGAAACAGATATTCTAATTAGCCATGAGATGAAGGCTAATGATTTGAGTCTAGCAAACTCTCCTGAAGCAGGAACTTGGCCAGCAGAAAATATATGTTAAATACAAGACCTTCTCTGGCATGGGCTTGCAGTAAAAACAGTGTAATGTTCCTCAATGTGATGACATTTAGTATTTCTCATTAATAAGCAGCAGCAAAGAGGAGGGCATATGAATTCATCATTGCAGAGGTAATGGGTAGAGGAAAGGAGTTGTTTTGGGATTGAATGCACATTGTGTCAGAGTGCTTTTTTGTGCTTTACTGAATTAAGTCAGTGAGTTGCAATCTATGTCATTCTTTGAAATGCATATTTCACAGTCAGTGTTAAAAGAATGACATTATATTTACTGTGGTTATATCAACATTTCTTGCAGAGGTGCAGGTACTTTTGCACTTTTTATAGACTGCATGCCAGACTCTTACAGTTGGTCTCAAATTTGTAGGTCACAATTACCCTTACATTTCAGTTCTTTGGAAAAATACTAAGACAACAATGTGAAATTGCAGCTGTACACGAACTCTGGATGCTCCTCTTTCACACGCATATTGTTTACAGTGCATTCCATCTTAATGCATGTTAAAGAGTACTGGTATCTGTACAGTTTGTGTTGGTTTTGTAAAATGAAAAAAGCAAAAATTAACATTTTTTGTAGTATTTCAAATCTTGATAACTGTAATTTCCTAAAAATGTAAGTAGCAGGTGGAAATTCTCTAGCAAATTGAAAGATACCTGGATTAAATTGAAATTGAGAACTTTAAAGGTTCTCATTGAAATTATGATGGTAGTTTTTGGACCCAAACTTGTCAAAGCTTTCAACACAGTTGCTTTGTCCCAAAGCTTGCATTTATGCCTTGCCTGAATAGAAGCTGTGCTCCATTCATAACACTTCCTGATATCCACAAAGATGATATGAGTGATATCCCACCTCATATCTCATATTTCTAACCTCATATCTTGTGCTGTTGTTACAGACACACTGCCCCTTGAACAAAGTTCTTGCCAAATGCAACACCTAAATCTCTAAAATTTCAGTAGATCTGTCAGCTCGGATCATCATTTTGCTTTTCTGCGTTTCTCTGCTTCTGTGTGCGTGTGCAATTGTGCATTGCTGCTCTCCTAAGTGTACATTCCCACCACACAGCAGTAAAAAATCTATCCTGAGATCATTATACCTTTCTAAAGCAGCTGTGAATTCATGCTACTTGAAAATATGGCCATATCCGTCTGAGATCGTGAATTACAGATTTAGAGAAGCTCTGTCTCATCCACAAAAGGTAATTGTATAAGCTTCCCTGTCCCTTGAAACAGACATATTCTAGAAAAACTACAGTTTGCAAGTTTTTTTAGTCCATTCAGTCACTGAGGTGGTGATCTGTCCCAGCTGTACTGAACAGACTTTGCCTTTAACTTTCACATTGTCAGAAATTTGCCCCCGATACTCTGGTAAGTAGGAAAAAAAATTACTGATGCCTGTGACGGTGGTTTCTGTACTTTGGACCTCAACCCTTGCACCTGAAGCAAAATATTCTTCTTGCTTTTGAGACACAGCTTATGGTATTATGGTGCTTTCATGATTTAGATAAAGAGAATGGCAACAAGCTTTATATAGCTAATCTTTATTCTTCGTAATCAGGAGAAAATAAATATTTTCCTGTGCGTTTATTATTAACCACTATTCTAGAGGCTGGAAACTCTAGACTGGGATTATTTCCAAAATTTGTTTGTGTGAATACTGAGCTTGAGGTCTGTGCTGGGTGCCATATGACTTACTGATTATCTGTCCTGCTCTAAACTTACTTCCAGTGAGCCATTCCTGCAGATGGATGTCGGCCACATTCACCAGAGACAGTTTCTCTGGTGGATTGAGAAACCTTTATTTTTATGAACTGTTTCCATCATATTGCCCATCAGCCATTTATTGTGTGTCTTGTGGCATACCTAATACATGTTATTTATTTTGTGGATCTTTAATAGTATAACAAAGCAAGCATTCTGAGGAGCAGGTGGTCTTGGAGGAAAGAAAATGTTGATCTGAAGTGATGCAGTATCTGAAAGATTTTCCTCAAAACAACCATGCTTCTACTATTTCCTAGTTAAAAAAATGAACAGGAGAAAAATTAAATTACATCCAGCACTTGCAGCTGCAGACCAGGAATTTTCCCGTAGCAGAATGGCACAAATTCTGATTTCCAATTTCCTGGCCTGAAATTCTAGTCTTTGTGGACTTCCTTGACTTTCGTCATTTTTACTATGCTGTAAGAGTCTGAAGTGTTTTCTGTCAAAAAACTGCCAGGATTGAAAAAAAAAAGCTCTTAGCAACTATTCTAAAATGAAGGTAGCTGTGGTTAATTTAATTCTGCTGATCTTTCTTACACTACTTTCTAAAGTAGTTGCTTCATTTGGGTGGAGTTACTGAATGAAGATGTTCTATGTATTAATTTCTTGCAGTCACATTCCAGCCTTTTTTTTCTGCAAGCATCTTATACTGGCAGCTGGACAAAGCCAAGTAGCATGTGACTAGATGATGGAAGGAACACACCATGAGACACATTCACAGGAAACAGAAGCTGAGATGTCAAGGATAATTCGAACATGGGGGTTTCCACTCTTGGTATTGTAGCAATAGGATTCTTTTAAAACACTGCTTTTAGTGGAATTTTATTTTTAATGTCTGATGGATTGTTTCCAGAAAAGCAGGAGAATAGCGCTCCATTTGTGCAGTTTCTCACCAGTTAATACAAGGAGTCTCTTTGTTTAATAAAACCTTGCCCCACATGGGTTTTATTATTCTGTGAATGTGTTCATGAAGGATAGCCTGCCCCATTTCAAGTGCATATGCACAAAATTGAGCCTCTCCCACTGTCATCCTTAAGTCTTCATGTCAAAATCTGTGAACAGAATTTATCAATCCAGTGGCAGAAGACTGGAAATTAACAGGGGGCTGCTGATGTTCTAACTCCTCCTAAAACTGTGTGGTTTGACCCAAGAACTACAGGAGTTCTTGCCCTTTGGTGTAAGGGTCTTACCTGGTCATACTAGGAAGTGCACCTTCTACGAAATTATTTTAATTATTTTCTAGAATTTTTGACTTTCTGGTATCTGAGCATGATACCCTTCTGTTGCCTCAGATTTTTAAATTCAAACTGATCACCCAGGTTGTATTTTCTTCGGTTGTTGAAGCAGAATTAACTGCTTCAGGAACTTTGCTAATAATTCACCAAAATTAAGACCTGTAGGACTTTTCATACACAACTGAATGACTCCTTGCATTTTTTGTCCTTGTGTGATTTTCTTTTTCTTTTTTTTTTTTTTTTGTTCTGAGCACAAAAGAATCATTTTAATAATCTGAACTAAGAAGGAGGCAAAAGAAGTTTTAATTCAAAGCCACTTTTATTAAAAACTGCTTCAGAAAACAGCAGGTTGTAACATAGGAAGCTCAATGAAAGAGAGGGGAATATGAAAGATCTGAGCGAGAAGTTTGATCCTTATTCTCTCTTTAGAAAAATGCTACTTTGTTTAAAGATTTCCTTTGGCTCACAGGCTTTTCAGTGAGGCTGAAGCTGCAAACTATTGTCAGTCTAAACTGCTTCTTCAGAATCAAGTCAATCAGGCCATGAACTAACTTCTGAAAGTAAAACCATAAACTTCTTTCTTTTCTCGCAGAGTTCTAATTGAATTTCTTTCTCCTTTCTTTAAACACCACTCGTGAAACTGCAACCCAGACCTGCAACGTTTTCCCCCAGTTTGGTTTCATTCTAGTTCATGTTTTTCTTTCACAGAAGTTGTATTTTACCCCTACCAAGAGAGTGTACCCAGCACCTCTCGAGTTGCACACAGCCCTGTTTTGCAAAATGCAGCAGTTAATGCTTGTGACAGAGCTGGAACCTTGCAAAGATGTCACAGGCAAGGACAGCAGTTCCTGGAAATCTGGGGAAAGGGAGGACCAGGACTTGGGAGTGCTGTTTCACACAGAGCAGAGCTCAATTTGTCTCTGTGTTGAGAAGCATTTTCTGCTGTCAGGATGCCAGAGCCTACCACAGAGGCAAAATATCACCTACCAAACCACAGCTCTCATGGCAGGCTTGCCAAGTGTGGGTTAAATATGGGAGTTCAGGGAGGAGGAGAGATACTGATTCATCTTAGCAAAGACAAGAAGCCATTAAGTATACTCCAAATTACAACTTTGCAGTTTCCAGAAGATTTTTCAATCATAACACAAATTAAAAGATACCATGTATTTTATAACAGGGGATAAAAATCTCTGGCAGAATACATTTTCTTGAGCATCTGCTAAGCAAGAGTCTTTTAATTATCAGCAGCAATGGAAAGATGACTAATCTTCATGAACATTTCCGAGAAAAAAGGTCATATATTCCACATGACTTATTGAATATAAAGCTTGTTCATTTTAAAGAAGAACACACAGACACAGACACACACAGACACACACACACACACACAAATATTCATATCAGTTGCTATATTTTGAAGGATCTTCTTTCTTCCTTTGAAGAACGAAAGGAAGTTAACAATATGTAAGTTAACTATTTATTTGTATGACCCTCAATCAGCAGAGGGATTGTTGCAAATCAATAATTTGCAGAGAAAAGATTGCTTTCAGTCAAAACCTAGGAAGTTTTAACCTTGATGTAAAACCTTGACGTAAAACACTGCTTCCCTTTAACCTTGGAGCTGTTCTTTGTTTGTCAAAGAAGCTTTTGTGGTAATTCTTAGTCCCTTTCCCCTCTTAGCAGGCCAAGTTGCACAAAACTCATGAAAACAATACAAAAAAAGGTATGGCAAAGCATGACTTTCCTTTATATTATGGCCATTACAATTGGTAATAAGATAATTAGTTTATGTCATAGAGTTTCTAAGTGCTTCATTGTGGCCAAAATGGCTTAAAACGGCCATGTCACAATGGAAGAGTAAGTCCCCAAATGAAATCTTACAGATTTAAATTTTATGTATATAGGTGTGTATGTATATATACACACATATGTAAAATAAATGTATTTTGGTCCTTAAGTCTGGCTTTCTCCCATTCAGTAACCGAAAGATATTCAAAATAACATCTCTCTATTGTCTCCAAATAGTAATGTCTGTCATAAATACAGATGTGAACAAGCCAGCATAGCTTTGTAACCATTAGTCTTTATTGGATAAATGTCTGTTTTACAAAGCAAGCTTAACAAAATAACATGGTCTCAGGTGTTGAAAATCTATGTGGCACAGACCTGACCCAAGTTCATAAAGAAATTATAAAAACTCATCAGACAACAGTTCATTAAAGCTATTATTTTCAGTGGTTGATGCATAAAAGTAAAAAAATCACAAGTCATAATCATCAAGTATCAACATGCATTTTTTTTCATAAGATGTGGTTAAATACGCTAGGAATGTGTACAAGGACATACAAATTTTGGTAGATTTTGATTAATTTGCTCTATTGTGCTACTGATACCTGTATCCAGTATAAAAGACTTCCAAATAGATACTTTCCTAGCCACACCTTCTTGTTATATATTAATGGCAGGTAATGTATGATTAAAATGTAATGCCTGTTAAAAAGTAATTTATATTTCATTAATTTTTGTGTGGAGAGCCAGAGTAAGATACATTCAAACTTCAGTATTGACTTTGGTGCTTACTCAAATGAAAACAGCAAGACAGAATTTCAGGTACCCAAATTTTCAAAAGCCAATGACATGAATACTGAAGAGTGGCCCAGTGTATTGGGATCAGAACTACTAAGCCAGCCAGCATTTTCTTTCACCAGTTAAATACTGAACTGGCTTAGCTGCTGCTGCTTTGCAATGTCTTTTCCTGAAATACTGTTTCTTGGAAGACTGCTAGGAAAACTGTTTCAACAATTTCACTGTTAAGTAAATATGCAATATTATAAGGTACATCCTTCTGAAGGAGCTCTAAACACCACACAGTTTGTGTATCCTGATTTCTCTAGCGTATATGCCTTTGCTTTGACACCCTGCATTGGGTTACATCAGGTTTTAAAAATTCTAAGGCTAGGAGGAAACATTCCAGTTCCCCTGCCTGATCCCCTTCACACTGCAAACTAAATTACCTTAGCTTCAAGCTGCTACTAAGGCAAGAACTACTAACACTCTTCTTCTAAGAGAGAGAAAGCATAAATATGTGCTAAAAATCTGTGAAAAATAACACCAGATATATCTTCAGAGGTTTGATGGGAATGCAAGAAACCTGAATCCTAGACTTCTATGTTTTCACATTTTTTTCTTCTATTTGAGTACATTCCAATCCAGTACACACTTCTTCCTTTAGATCTGGTCTCACCTGAGCCTGCTTATAATACATTCAGGCCTGTTTTCATGATGCAAACTTAAATGAACATGTGAGAAAAATTGAATCAATGATACGAAAATTTTGAATCAGTTTGTTCAACATACATTTAACTAAAATATATTTAGAGATGAAACTGACTTGATGTAAATTGCTCTTTAAATTCCTTTTCCTTTGTTTTTTGTTTACTTTTGAGAAAGAGAGAAATAGCAACATTTAAAGATTCAACAGGGGCAACCCAGATTACAATACATGCTCTGTGAATCTGTGTCAGCTACCCGATGTATTCAGCTCATCTCTTGATACACAAGTAGCAGCACATTGCATCAAAACAAGGCTTCTTGATTCTCCAATGTTGTAATGTTATTTCACAGTCCAGTGAAAAATACCAGTTTCAAAACAGGTGTTTCTTCAGATAAACATCTATTGGGTTGTTTCCTTTTTTTACTTAGTTTCAAAAAGAAGAAACCCAGCGAAAGTGGAGAAGCGTTGATGGTCCCCATGGAGGGCTCCATTTCCCATTCTCAGCCAAACTTCATCTCCCTTGGCAAGTTTTAAGACTGCACTGTTTCCTGAAGTATCTGCTTTCCCTTTGGATTCATAGCTAAAAATTAATATTTTAACAAGTCAGCTTTTTATTTCTCAACAATGATCAAGCAAACTATTTTTTTAAAAAAATCAAGAAGTACATTGTTAACCTGAGGAAAACTTACTTGAAAGACTTGCCAACATTTTCTCAGCTTTATAAGGAAATTTTGGCAACGTTCTGCATTTGATCTCCTAGTCAAATTTTGCATTTTTCCTAAGGGCATTATTTAATTCATTTCTGAAATTCTGAAATTGTAACTTTTTCTTTTTCCAGGGCACAGGAACAAATTCTTTGTTTAAAATGAAACTCCGCCCATTGATCAAAACACTACAGATTTCTTGTGATGCTTTTTGTTCCCTGAATATATCCCAGCTAATTTTGGATGCCTCCAGGCCAGGATGCTGATGAGAGCTGAGCCCCTGTGCTCCTGTCACAGGCAGTGAGCAGAAACAGGCAACTTGCTGCATCCTGAGCCTTTCATTGGAACATAGCTACATTTGATGTGAGCTAGCGTTTTGGCTTTGCCTGAGTGTTGATCCCCTTTCTTCTTCCTCTTGCCTTTTCTGACATCAATGCTTCAGGGGGAATAGAAATTAAGCACTTCTTTTTTTTTTGCAGAAAATATCTCTTGGGGATGAGGCAGCCTCTGGTGGTGTGCTAATGATAAAAAGGCCAGTAAATTGGAGACCTTTGCTTCTTACTCATCCTTACTACTGCAGTTTAAACACTTTACAACTTGAAAGTAAACTGCTCTGCCCCATGTTAACAAGACTGTAACTAGTCCCTGAACATTTAATTATTTCCTTTCTCTGACAAGCAGCATGAGGATGAAGATATATATTAGTGGAATGACAGCATGATACCAACTGAACTGCAACCCTTACTTGCAGTGCTACCTCCTTTCCCCTGAGTTTGAGGAAATTGTGATCAAGGCCAAATTTTAGGTCCAGGATCTGTGGTGTGTATAATCCAAATATGGAAGCTGAGGACAGCAAAATAAAATAGTTTTTCTTGTAGGTTATTTTACCCTAGAGAATTTCTCCAAAAGAATGAACAATTTTACCTTTCTTGAAATGTGAGCACATCCATACAAATGTTTTTTGCATTAAAATGGTTTACTTACCTATATAAACTGAATACTGTATTGCCATTATGCATCAAGTACACGTACACTTCCTCCACATCTTCATGTTTCATCATATTGAAGGTGAAGAAATACACCCCTGGAAAGGTTATAAAATACAACTTGTTTGCTTCATAGAGAGAAGTAATCATGCTGCAGATTTGTGCTTGCTTAGAAAATGTAACAGCTGTGGACAAAACTGCCTTCTACTTGTCAGCAGAAACTTTGCTTCTGCTTATAGTGTTCCAAAATCTGATTAATTTTAATTCTACATATGGCAGGTGTTGTTCTTCCTGCACCACAGCTGCATAAGAGGGGGGATTGATGCAGCTGAAAAATAACCCATGAAGAACTGTAATCCCTCATTTCCAGCCACACATGTGTTGCAGGTCAGCTCACAGCTGAACTGGCATGGGAGAAGGTGGGGATGAAGAGATTGACAAGAGGCAGGAGGTGGAGGAGGCAGCTGTGAAGCTGCTTTTTTTCTACACCATCGAGACCATGTTTCTGTCATCACAGTGGCTGAAGGGCTAAGAGCCACAGCAAAGCAGAGCAGTCCTGCTCCCTCCCAGCCCTGACCATCCCTCCTGCCTTTGTGTCAGTACTAGTCTTGCTGGCAAGACTTCTCTTGGCTTGCTCAGTTTGCAATTAATGTTTCTAGAACGTAGGTAGCAAGAGCTATGCAGAGAGAGTGCAAAGGCAGTTAAATAGTGTCTCATCCTTACTGACCACACTTCTCCCTACAGCTCCAAGAATTATTGCATTATTTTGTTTTGCAAATGCTCACCATTCACTGGAGCACCAAATCTCCCGGTCATAACATCAAAAAAATTCCCAACATTGGTTTCAACGCTGCTGAAGATGATCCCACTGTTCTGGTTACTGAAGTGAGTAGCCATGGAAGCCATGAATGCAACCTGCAAAAATCCAGTTCTTATTCAGGCAGTCGTTCACTAAAAGCACATGTGTAGAGCAACCAGGTATAGATTTTATCCTGTATTTATAGTCTGTTTATTTTCCTGACGGAGATGTTCTTCTAGGGTTTGCTCCAAGGCCAATAAACTCCAGTTAACAAAACTCCCATTGAATGAAACTGGAAGAAGACTAGGGTTCTCATATTCAATTGCACTATTCATGACTGTAAAGTAAGTGTATGGTCAAGTGTTTGCAGTACAGAACCTTAATTTCAGATTTTATTTACTTTTAAGTCTTGCTAGAATGATGCAACTGCAACACGGTATTGAAATGGATGGTGTTTCAGACAAAAGGGTTTTGTATAGTTTTTATGTATTCCCCAATGCATTTAAACTGGATATTGCTTTTAACTGAATGTGTGAAAATAAACAATGCTCAGTAAAATCCATGCAGATTAGTGTTTCTTGCTAACTAACTTAGAGATACATAAAGCATTTTATTAGAGGTCCTCTGGAAATGCAGCAGCGGGGATTCAATATTCAATGCTTTTTCTATCTTGTCCGTTGCCCTCTGTCTCGAAAATGGAGGGCGTTGGAGACCAAGAGGGGAAAATAAGAGAATGAAAACTGCTTCCAACTTCATGTTTCACTTCTTTTCATAGAAATGTTTCATAGGAAGCAGTGCAAAATACCTCACATCAGACAATTTAAATTACCTTCAGCAAGATACCAGGGGATGGCCCTTCTAGCTGGCCTAGTCATGAAAGGGAATGACCTTTTAAGTAAGTCTTCATCCCCCTGTCAGTAAATGGGGTAGCGTCAGAATTGCTGGACCTTGTTGCCAGAAGGTCACATAGAGACTTGGCTTTTTATTTCTTTCTCAATTTCTTAAATGACAAGTGTTCAATTGCAGCTGTTACTGCCCATTACAAAAATGACTTTTTTTGTGAGATTCCAGCTATGCTGGTATTTAAAAAATAAAAAGCCTGCCCAAACTCCTTTTGATTTCAGATCCAAACCAGAACAAAACCAAAACAGACAATCAAATGCAAGTCTGGATCCAGCAACGGAAATCGTTAGCCATCTGTTCAGAAATTTAAGAAGCTCCAGATGTGAGCTGAAAGCTTGGGCTGATTTTCCTTACCCCTGCATGGATGCATTTTCTATGATGGTAAATTGTTAATGTCTTGTTTCTCAGCCAGGATCACATCAAAGTTCATTGTGTGTTAAGGGAAAGCAGCTGCAGTGGCAGATTGATGGAATTTATTTATTGCTTTTGTCTAGATTCCATTTCACAGTTTCTTTGACCCTGAGCTACTTTTTGTGGGCTGATCAGAAGAGCAGAAAAATATGTCTTTTCTCCCTGGGTCTCATTATGAAGTAGCAGGTCAACATGGATATACTAAGTTTTTCAAAATACCCCTGTACTTAAAACAGTATTGTATTCAAAAGTATTTTCTCCAATACCACCACTGACTTTAAAATTCTTAAATATGATGATAAGAAATAATATGCTATACTGTAAACATTTTTAAGCACATCTGTTAAAAGAAGTGATGGAATTTTAGGTATTGGAAATAGATATTACATTATGAGTTTTTGTTGTTCATCCTCTTTCATTACTCAGTTTTAATTACATTACTACCATTGTCTTTACATAAGAAACAAAACCAGTGGTAGTTAATTTTAAAATTGCAGAAGGACATATGTTGAATGTAATTAAAGTATGTTTATAAGATATTCAGCTATACCGTGAGTATATATAATTTACACATGCATATATTTTACATACATATGCATATATATGAAAATACATATATGTATCTGTGTGTTTGTGTGTGTATAGCTATATGTATATATATACACAAGCTCTCTGCCATGTGCCAGATTCCTGGAATTTAAAGAAGTTCTAATGCAAAAGATGTGAGATTGTGCCAACACAAGTGTTGAGCTCAACAGCTCTGGCTTGAACCCATGTTTAAATTCTCATCTGGCTTTTGGGTTATTCATTCATAGGCAGACCTACATGGTCCCAAATATATTTAAAGTATCTAGACATATAAATGTACAGATAACTTCTGAAGGGTACTTTTGAAGCTAGAGGACTCTGTCTGCTCTCAAAAATTTTGAGCCCATACTTAGAGGAGCTGGATACATGGGCTTCTGAGATTCTCACAAAGCCTGGCTGCCCTGAGAAACATGACTCCTTTACTCTTTCCATATGCTGTGGGAATTGCAATTATTTATGTGATACAGCTTGGTAGGAAAATGATAGCCCCTGCTATTCTCCTTTAATAACCCATATACTGGCTTTTTGCCCTCAAAGGCAAGCACTTATGTTTCTTCCTGCCTTTTTCTCAGCTGGATTCTGATGAGAGCTTTTCTTTTCCAGAAAGAACTGGCAGAGCACATTTTTCAGTAAGGAGAAGGACTGTATATGCCTGTTACAGTATTAATTTACAGGGGGATTTGCTTCTTACAATAATAAGGTGCAATTTTTCAGTGAAGAAAACCGTAATGTGAGATTTGCTGCAGCCAATTCAAGACAGAGATGTTGTACCTGTAGTTCTGGGGGAATCCCAGGATAACCCTTCTCGCCTTTGGGTCCATGGTGGCCACGCTCTCCTCTTGGACCCATATCTCCTTTGTCTCCTTTCTCACCTTTGGCTCCTTCCTGGCCAGTTGCTCCATTATTTCCATTGTTACCATGATTTCCTGAAGGGAAACAAAGCTTTCTGTTTTATTTAAATAATTTATCATGTTTTAACAGATAAGTTTGACAGGGTGCTGTTCCACCAGTTTGCAGCACAGGTACTCTGCAATGCCATAAACCTCAAACTGAGCTATAATGGATAAGAAACTGCTGTGTGGTCAAGTTGATGGTAAAGGTTTTGGTGAGCAAGTTTTCAGAAGGATGTAGATTTTGGCAGTTAACCGTCATGTTGCCCTAGTGTTGCTGTATAAATTAGTGGTGTTTCAAGTCATTGCTTTAGGGAGACGTACAAGACCTCAGCAGACATAAGGCTGAAGGGAAGCAAAAGCCATTTTCTATTGACACATACCAGGTAGCCTGCAGCAGTAGTCTTGATTTTTCTTAAGTATAAAGAATAATTTCCTGATCAATTGAGTCAATCATGGTAGGATAACATAATTTTGAGTATGATTTTGCTATCTTTAAAACACGTCCGCACAAATGATGAAGTCTGTAGCATTAAAATTGCTAAAATCTGTGCTATAAATAGGACAGCAGGCATTCACAGGAGGTTTTTGATTAATAGTCCCAGATTTAAAGAGACAAAAAAAATGTTATAATGAAACCTTTCTGAATGGCTTACTATGTAAGTAAGTAAGTAAATGAGTAAATAGTAAAAAGACTCATTACAAAACATACTCCTGCATCTGCAGTGTTACTTACTTCCTGGTGTTTACTGACTAAATTACTGTGCAAATGTCTATGCAGCTGACAGGATTTAAAAGTTGGCTGGAGTCACTGAGCAATTATTATGCCTCCTGCAGCAAAAGCCTGTTCTTTCTGCTCAGGTGATTAATTAATGTCATCATTAATGACATTAATTCTACCTGAATTTAAATTAGATTCTTTGGCACTATGCTCGTACTTTGATTATTCTCTCTGGTTACAAATTTACAAGAAGAATAGTGTTGTTTGAGATCAAATCTGATGATGAAGTGATCCTTCAGAGCCTTATTATTAAAAAAAAAGCAAAACAACACTTCAAACAAGGAAGCCAAATGGTGAAAGAAATTATGCACGTTTTTGTTTGGATAGAGGAGCCTGAAGGTCTTAAAAATAACAAGAATGATCCTTTATATGAAGCCAGAAGTGCTCTACTAGTTCAGAATAGAAGTCTGCAGGCAACATTTGATTCAATCAAGGGGAAAAACAACTGCTGCTGTTCCCCTTACAGGCACAACAACATGAAGTCCAGCAAATGAAGGAGACAGAAATCCCAGGGTGCAGGAAGCTGCTGCCAGACATACGTTTGTGGTATCCTGTGGTGACAGAAAGTGGGACTGAGATACATTAGGCAAGGGCAAGCTGGGACCAGGCCACATCCCAGTATGTCCACTGCAGCCTTGAAAACGTGGATCTAGCATAAAATTGTATCCTGCTTCTAAGAAGCCAACAATTAGTAATAAGTAATGGATCATTGAATTGCATTTTTATTGTGATAGCAGAAGATGTAAGCTTTTGAAGAAGAGACAAGTCTGTCTTTCAGTGACCTGTTCATTTATGTTATACCTCTGCTTTAGAAATTATGATTTCCAAATCCCTGAAGGTAACTGCTGTAACAAACTTATACCAGCATGCAATCAACCCTACTCTAAGCTCTTCTATTTCCATATCAATTATCAGATGAAAGTACACACTTTTCTTGTGTATGCTGTTCTTCTGTGCGCATTTTTAATCTAATAAAAAAGAAAAATGATCTTATTATGGAAGACAAGATGATAGAAGGAAGTGAAGGAATTTCAGTGAGAGAACAGAAGCATCTGTGTTTCTGTAAAATATTGGCTAGCAGTGAGCTAGATTAAGACAAGCCCTTGGATACAGTACACAGTAACACAGCTGGATATACAAAGGTGATCACAATAATCTGCTCCAGGGAAAAATTTCTTCCAAATTTAATGAGAACTTCATGCTGCTTTAAGAGAGACCAATTTTCCCTAGAGGTGTAGTAAGATTTCTTTCAGCATGAATTTGTGAAAGCTGAATTTTAATAGTAAATAGGTTTTCAATGGAAAATACCCTGGAATATAACTGAAAATATCTGTCTCCTCTGAAATTATAGAAAAACTTTCCCCAAATAATGGTGTTTGGATCACTCTCTGATCTTTTGTAGAATAACCTGTAATTTATGGCCTGCAATCAGGCTGATAAAAAAGTGAATTAAACTTCATCTTTACCTGGCATCCCAGGGGGCCCAGGAGGTCCTGGGGGCCCTTGGTAGAGTCGAACTCCAAAGTCACCTCGGCAGCAGGAACTGCAGTCTGGATTCTGCGGTCCGGGCTGGGGGGGCTAGGTGCACAAAAATAAGCTTTAAGTAGCTTATTCATGGAGGACATCAATCTTATGCATGTCGGTTACAGGGTCTTCATTATACATTTCTGTTTATATACTTGGTAAGTTTTCAAAACAGTTCTTATCTGGCATAAAATTCTCACATAGTTGGCTTGTCGCTGAAGATGTTATTTTTGGAGGATTTAAAGGAATAGCTCTCGAAGCGTTCAAAGAGCTATATGAATATTAAAAAAACTTGTCCTGTTAAATAATGAAAGTTCTTAAAATAAATTAATACCAAGTAATGAAATTTAGATGAATATTTCAATTAGATTCACATCCTGATCCCACATTTCAACTGACCTTGGATGATAAACATGCCTATGTACAACTAGCGGTAGAACTCAAGGGACTTGATTTGACCTAAGGCAATGAACTATCCACCATTAAATAGAAATAAAACTGTGTTGGACCCCCCAAAGAAGATATTTTTAAAAGTCTGTGCAGCATATTCCTCTTCATGATCCCAGACCTGTGTATTTACAGGCTACTAAAGTTGGGAGACCCTAAAAAAGTACCAAGGCACACGCAAAAATTTTAACTTACTACAACACAACGTGTTAGGGGCTTTTGATCATTTGTAGTGCTGAATGTGTAACTATGAAAACCTATATGCTGACTAATATAGCAGCATAAATAAAATAATGAGTTTATTATGTATAGCTCAGCTACTGTAGTAATCAATTTAATAATGCTTTTGTTTAAGTGGTTTTCTCTTCCATATTATTATTTTTATACTAATGGAGACCCATTCAATTCTGACTGAATTTCATTACTTAGTTATCATAGATCTTCCAGTGAGTCAGATAAGGCCACGGTCCAGTGTTTGATTTTATTTCTTTATCTCCTCATTTGTTCCCTCTTTGTTTTTTTCCCCAACAATCCTTTCCTAATATGCTGAAATGCAAACCCTGCAGTTCTTAAAATCCAGAGAGGAATAGTTACACCAATCCAACTACTACTTGTCTTTAATAATTCTACTGTTTACCTTCCTTCCCCTTCTTTTCCCTAACCTTTATCATCGCCAAATTACTCACCCAATGCAGACTTATTTGTTTAGTGGCAGAAAATAAGCCTCTGGCAGGACGGAAGCTATGAAAGGAACACAAAGATGTGCTGCATTCCTGGCCTCAGTGTCATCAGTGATGTCATCTGAAATGTTCTGCCTGTGTTTTTGACAATACCAAGTACACTCCCAGAATTCATTGATTTCAGGAGGCTTAGGAAGTTATGGATACAGAAGATTCGTTTCATGCCACCACTAAAATACTGCAACTCCTCCAATGAGACAGATGCATGCCCTGTCCAGCTGGAACCAATGATAGTGGAGTTACCATGGGAATTAAGGCCATCTTGACAACTAAACAAATATCCTTCATATTCAAAGAGTTATGGAAAAGTTAAGACTTGCCAATGGGCAGAAGAGCTTCATATTTATGGGATTTGGTCAAAGCTATGCTTTTTAGATTAATTCTGGACAAGGTCTACACTTTATGAGAAAAATAAGTTCTGCCTCTTGAACTGTCTCTTCCTGAAGAACCTGTTTGTATTTTTATGGCTGTTTTGTCTCTTCCAGTTGTTTGGCAAGACATAACTGACAATCACCCAATTTTTATAATTTTCCTAATATGATAGAAGAAGTAGCTCTGCCTTCAGCTCATTTTTAGTTCTGCAAAGGGAGCCAAGTAGAAGAGGACTAGAATTGTGCAACCATTTTGTACCCCCTAAAAGAATAACATTGATTTTTGAATTGAGATTAAAATCTCCAGCTTTTCTTAGAGAGTACTTCATATTCATGTTGAATGGGAAGGTAATCTAAGTACACACCTGCCAAGAGCAAATAAGTAACATCAGGCTAAAATTATCCAAAGACTTAGAATGGTGGATTGTAACAGAGGGAATACATGAATCCAGCAAAGTGGATGGCATGTCATAACATTCTTTGTGCAGATACAATTTGTCTTTTTCACACAATACACTGAAATCTTGAACAACTTTATTAGAGAAACAGCTGTTTTATCATAAAATTGATACAAGTGCTGGTCATAACCACGTGCTATTTGGCATTAACTCAGAAAAAGCTCATCAGGTTCTTAAGTGTGAAATAAGGCAAGTCCTGCCAATCTGGTTTTATGCAACAGTTCCACTGACTTCAAAATAGCTATCTATGCTAGTTATAAAGTATTCAGTTATTACCTTTACTAATTCTTTCACTAGGAGAAAAAATTAATCATGGTCAGCTGCCAAGGATGATGAATATTTAGGATTTTCTACTAATCTTTAAAAGCAGATAACTTCATGAAGAGTACATTTAAAGGAAAAATGTGTTCCTAAAGTAAAATTACAGTCAAATGTGACATAGAGATTATTTGCTATCTACTTGCCAATGGCAATTTTGTCAGTGAATCTTTGGCTTTGCTGCCAGAACATGACTATAATTTAGGAGCTTGTGAAATGTATCTGCCACATTGATATCCTAATACTGATAGAAAACTGGAACTATTTCTGAGGCTATTTGCTGAATTTCCTATTATTTAGTATATAGGAAAATGATCTAGGCAACAGATGGTCTATAAAATTACGTAATTTAAAGCTGTGAACAAGTCATAACTGGAGACCCAGCCCTTTTTGACTTCCTGATTAATTTTATGAGTTTCTGTTTTATTGTCTAAGTCAATGCAGAAGACAAGTAATGTACCTCCACGATTCTGGGCTTCTGTTCTGAATGAAAAATAGTCTGTCACTGTGGGCACTAAAGCCCTTTCTCCAAGCAAAGAAACAAACAAAAGTTACCAATATTAGGGGTAAAACACAGCTTGGCTGGGGATATTTAAAGATCTTCAAAGAGCAACCTGAAATGGAAAAATGATCTGTCATGATTCTCCCTAGTCACTAAGAGTTCTTGTTCTTGAGAAATGCACATTTTACTTTACATGAGTTAACAGCAGTGTGGAAACTGGCCTTGCACCCAGTGCAGCAAAGACAGCAGTAAAGACAATGCTATCATCTCTTTTCCACAATAGGGAATGGGACTTTAAAACACTTCAGCAAGAAGGTGAAATTCTCCAGCCTAAATTCTTTTTAGCTGGATAAAGCTATTCCACCTAAAACAACCAAGAAAGCAGGAACATGGGAATTGAACAGTTTTCATATAACTTAAGGAGAAGAAAGTGACATGAATTAAAGCATGTCAGTGCCACCTTTGTTCTTGCTCTGCCTAGAAATTCCTGGAGTCTGGAAGTGGAAAACATGTATTGCATAAGCCACTCTGTGATTGATTATCCCTGTCATGCATCTGCTAGTGCTCCACTTCATTTCAGTAAGCCAAAAATCGCATCATTTCCCCAGAAAAGATTGCTTCTTGGAGATGGGCTGGCAGGTAAATGATGGCCATCAGCTGTAGTCAAACTCGCTGGGCTCGATTTTAATGTCACAACCAGTTCCCCCAGCAGGCAGCTCCAGACAAGTTGGATTAAACTCTCTGAAAAGAGACACATGCAGCCCAAACACAGCAACACTTTCTGTAAGGGAGAGTTTCAGCCCTTCAAAGTTGTGGGTTCGCATTAAATCCTGCATTATCTGAAATGTGTAGGGTTAAAGCAGAATCTTTTGTACATGGTCTGCAGTTGCAGAGTTCTCCCTGCAGTGAAGGTCTGCACACACTGGCTGGCTCTTTGGACTGTAAACTCTACATTTTACACTGTACAATTCTGCAAGCACAGTTTAACATGCCTACAGTTAAATTTCAGTTTTGCTGAGTGCACTAGAGAAACATTTAACTCCTGCCCAAGAAATACAAATTGCAAAGCACTGTAAAGTTTTAATACAGTGGTGTATTAAACTTATTCCCATACTTGGATGTGTTTCAGTTCCTCAAGCCCAGAACAGGATTAAAATCAAACCTCTTCTCTGCTTATCATAACATAGGTTATTATTCATGTCACTTATCTGCATGCCCTTGATTTTGGCAATTCAAAATATCATATTTTGATTTGAAAAAATATAAAACCCCCAGATGGTAAAAGGTGAACTATACAAGATTCAAAGATTTGTAAGAGCTGTAGGAACAAAGCACTCATGTTCTTGCTGTTACTAAAACACATTGATCAAAAAAAGTCCCTTCATTTGAGTGGAATTTTGTTTTGCCTAGTGCTAGAAAAAGTTTTCTCTTCTGCACTTCAGAGTTCCTCTTTCAAATTCAGACTGCAATATTTGTGTATAATCAAATTATGCTATTTTCCCTGAATTATAAGTTAATGACTGTAGTATGTAAAGTGCCATGAAAGGCATAAAAAGATTCCCAGTTTAAAATGCAGATATTGCAGATGATTTAGAGTTTCATGGTGAGCCTTTTTTCTTCTTAAACTCTCAGATTATTTATATTATTAAATCTACTCATTGCATTAGTATCTGGTTTTTTTCAAGCTACTCCTTAGAATAAAATTTTTGAACATTCAGTATTTCATTATGTTTGTCTCAAGCTCAAGAAATATACTTTACATACATCACTTCTAGTAAAATTATTCTCTGCTAATTGTATATCTCCAAATACCTCTAGAAAGTCTGTAATTTTCCTTCACATCCAAATGAGTTAGCAATATCTAAAACTTTATTAAATAATTAGTACCTTGGGATAATTAAGAGACTTGTGCAGAATATATGATTTCACAGGTTCACAGTTTCAAAAGAACAAAGCCCTGCTGCCTTGTTGAAACCAGTGCCCCCAACCAGCTAGTTCTACCAGCTCATTAAAAGATCCTATAAAGCAACCCAGCAGGATACAGACCTTAGACCACAGTTTTAATAAAAATTATTTCATAAATATATCACTAATAATGTTAGCAAAAAAATAGAATATCTCATTAGCTTTAAAGATATCTTTAGAAGATTAATTCAGAGTACCTGGACTCTATCTGAGGTAGTCAGTTCTACATCATCTACCTCTGGTCTCAGGACTTTATGGTCTGTAGATGAGCTATTATCAACAGTCCACTCTATAAGTTGAGTCCGCTGTTTCAATATTTCCCTGCTTCTGGAACCTTTGTGACCCGTCTGGTGGTGACTTTGCAATATTTTGGCCACTGGTTTATAAGATCTTCTGCTCACCTCCATGTATTCATCTTGACACAGGCAAAATGGAAGAAAAAATAAAGCCAGTAGATGCCAACTGATGAAATCCTTCTCTGCCATGTTAATCAAAATAATTTTTCAGGAGTCCAGCAAATGCCTTGCAGAAGGAGAATCTCTTTGCTGCACCAGACGTTATGTGGTCTTTCAGCTTTTCCACTAGTAAGCCTGGCACTGAGACCAGTACCAGGTTTTATACGCTTGCATGCAATAAATAAAACTAAAAATGCCAAAGTGACAGGATCCTTCATCCAAAATCAGTCATGCTCCTTTAAACAAACCAGGCATTATTCACCACTTCACCACCACAAGGAAAATTGATTTGTATGCTGGAAATGACCACAGCATTTAATGGACTCCTGTGGTTCCTATTTGGGGGCATTAAAAAATGTAGCACCTTTCCTTTGGCATGTTTTTGTTTAAGTGTGAAAAAATGTGATGGAAATGGGGAACATGTGGCTAATGGTTTACGCTCCTTGATTAGACATGGAAAGGCTGTGAATTCACACTCTTAAATGTCTTTTGGACACAGTCACCTTTCTTATTTGCCAGGAAATTCACACACACAACTGCGTCAGCCCAGTCCGAAAAATCCTTCCAAAAGCAATTAGGAAACAAAAGCACAAGAGGAGCTTTTGCATATGAACCTGACCCAGTGGCTGTTTCTGACTATGCTTTTCATTCACTAGACGAAAAATATTGAATTTCTGTCAGTTGGCCAACAGTGGAAGGAGACCGGGTAAGTAGCTTTAAAAAACTGGGTTGAATTCAGATTCACAGAGCCTCATTTCTCAGCATTAGTTCAACATACTTGGCCAAGTAATATTTTCTCCCTTGAGTTCCTAATGTTTTCCTAAATGTAATTGCCAAACCAAGTTTTATGTTTTCACTGCCAAGTAAATATAAATTTACCAGAGGCTTATTTCAGACTAAAAGAATCAAATTATATGTGTATAATAATAATATCCTTAATATTACTTTTTGAACCACCCACTAGTATTCTCTAGGAAGCTGTAACTGCAGGATGCAGTTCTCTACACACATCCACATGCACACCCATCCTCCCCAAAAGGAAGTAGCTCCTTGATCTGTAAGCAGCTCTTCACCAGTACGTGGCTGCAAAAACATTACTGAAGACAGCATTAGTCCCAGGAATGACCCCCAACCCTGCAATATGATGGACTCAAGTTGTTCAGTCAGGGTTGACCACCCTGCTTAGCTTTTGACTGGGGTTCCTCTGTGTTCTCTGGGGTGTTCTGTGGCCCTAAATTATCCATCTTTTATTTTTCCTTACTGTTCAGTTGCCTCATAAATTTGAGGGCTGAGGTGCCGGATGCTAGAGTGGATGTTTTTAAATCAGGAGGCTGATGTTGCATGCTCAGGGATGGAGTATGAGGGAAATGGGAGTACCAGGAGTCTATTGGGGTGATGGTGAATGTGTCATCCCTCCAGAAAGTAGTCTTAGAAAGTAATGATTAGAAATATCACCCAGGTTTAATCTTGAGGGAAATAGTGTATTCCAAAAGACATCCTGGGGACAAACCAGGATGTGACCATGAAAGCCAAGACCCACCAGTGAAATTAGGTGCTAAGTTACTCAGTAATGTAGAGAGCCTTAAGCTTTCTACATTAAGAAAGCCTTAAGCTTTCTTAAGCACACCAGCATGCCATGGCAGCAAAGCAAAGCTCCATGGACACTGCCAGACAGGTGAACAAGCTGCATCTGCTAAAAGGCCTCAGTGCCACTGACTGCAGCTGCAGGTGGCAGCAGCATATGGAGAATGATGGAGATGAGGTATGGAGCATCTGCAGAAACTGAGCCTAACCTTAATGCTTGTGAAATCACAAGAAACCTTCTGTTTGACCTAAAGTGGGTAGAATAAGGCTCAAGCAGCAGAGAATTTGAAAGAGGCTGTGGCTCTCTGGTCAAAATGGAAGATGAGCCCAGTGTGTAGGCTGTTTAATCAGACCCTTGTAGGTGCTGGAGGGGACATGCAATTGATATTTGCTGAGGGTTGGTAAGAAAGTGCTGGATTGAGAGTGAGAAAGGATTCTCTGTTTCATATTCTGGTTCTTTCTGTGGGAGACAGCAGGACAAGTCATGTCACAGGAGAGATACTGGCTGGAGAGGAGTGAGAGGGGTGAGCCCTTTGCAGCTGGGGCTGTTTGCTGCTGTCACAAGCACAAGGAGTGTCAGTGTTGGCCTGTACCTCATCACCTGCCATGGTAATTTCCTACTCAGAGTTCTACAGAGAGGAGTTTGGGCCTGCACAACTGCCCCAAAAACAATGCCCACCCCCACAGACATGAGGGGCCTGGGTCAGTGCTCCAGCCTACAGGAGGCAGCTAAGGGCTGTTCTTCCGTTTTTCTCATTCTCCAGCAGCCAAGTATGGCACAGGAGCAGAACCCTCAGCTCCTGTGGGCTCAGTGCTTGCCCCCAAGGATAGACATGATGGAGTTGTCTAAGTGACACTCACTCTTCACTCCAAGGAGCAGAGGTGGCTCATGGTCATCTCAGCTCACAGGCTTGCACAGTGCTGCATCTCCTTGCTTCATGCTTTTGTTGTGTTTATTGCTCCGGTGTTAAAGATTTAATGTCAGGAATCTCCAATTATAGTGAATTTCAATCTTGGATCCCAAGGCAGATATTGAGAAATATTAAATAACACTACATAGATTAGCTCTTGAGTCTTGCTGCAGTATATAAATATTAATTAACTAAATAGTCTTGCAGAAGAGCCTTATTAGCCTGTGCTTTCTGATTACTGAAAATCCTGTTTTTTTAAAAATGTGAATATTCTGGTGATTTCACCAGAGGTGGAAGGGAATTTACAGAGAGTGAAGCAAGACTTCAGAAAACACAGTTGCAGATTCTGCAGAAGCTGCTGTCACTAAAATGGGGTTCACTTTTAAAGTAAAGAGGACTTGGTAGGAAGAGGGTTTGAAAACCATGGATTTTGTAAAATTGGGAATGACTAGGAGACAAGTATTAATTTATCTTGGCACTTAATAATTTGATTCAGCAAGTGGTGGGACAGCACTGATGTTTTCGGCTGACATTAGGGCTTTCATAGCTTTCCGAGGTCTGTTCCAGGAGCTTCCTGTGGCAAATGTTTCCAATGTGAGTAATCAACATCCACAGCACCCATGTCCCAAAAGGAAAAGGAATAAAACCAAAGAGATTCCAGGCTTCAAAGCTACCATCTATCATTTCATGCAAAAGCTGAAACAAGCATGTTTCTTGACAGCTATTAGGAAGAAGAAAGATTCCTTCTCTTCCTTGCTCACTAATAGAGTCCACCTGGTCCCTTCCCATCACTGTTCTTGTGGTTTAATGCTACATACATTTTTGGTCCCAATTAATAGCAGAGTTTAGACTTGGCTCTTTTATTTCCAATCTCTTGAACAGAATCCCATCTGCATAAATTTTTGCTGCCCATTATTCTGCTCTGTGCCTTCAGCAAGGAATAGCTGTCCCACAAAGTCATTGTCTAAAGGAGAAATTTTGAACTCAGAAGTAAAAAAACAATGGAGGAATTGATTCTCATTCTCCATTCTTGATCTCCAAATTATCAAATGCATCCATTCAAACGTGTGGCCTGAATCTCAAATAATAGGACATCAAAATTGCTGAGCTTTGAATTAATTTTCTGCTAGAATGAAACACTGAAAATGCTTCATGCTAAGAAGAACAGGTCATCTTCCTGACCTGAAGATGAGAAAAGGACTGACCTAACGGGTTTGGTTTTGCTTTTGGGTGCAAGGCTGGTGTGTGTTGCAGGTGTGCTGACAGAGAAAAAAATCTGACCTCTTCACTACCTCTTTGCTATGCATTTGCACACCTAGCACCACTCTTCCAGCCTTTTTCAGCTGAACTCACACACAGCTGCCATTGAGTTTGTCCTGTTGGTCTCTGGCAGCAGGATGTGCCTCTATTTGCCAGTCAAAAGCCTCAGATGAAGTGAAGCATGTGGGTCTGTTAATATCAGGTAATGAGATATCAGCTAAAATGCAAAAACTGTTGAGTGAAAGCTGCTTCCCATCTTGTCTGCAGGCAAAAACTGCTCCATGAGAAAGGGGTTGACTCTTAAGTTTTTCATATTGGCATTGGGTAAGTGGGTTATTGGTGAGGTTAGTATGTAAAATTGAAGAGGCAACAAACCAGAAGTATTATAATAATTTTTTTTAAGTATCCTGTGACCCAGAGGGGCTTCTGTATCTGTAATTAAACATGTATGGCTCCTTCACTTACAACTAACCCTGTTTGCAGTTATAATTCCTCCATACCAGACCCAGGGATAATCTGCAGCTGCATTTTCACAAGCAAATCTCCACTCAGACAGAAAGAGAGACAAGTCACAGCTGAAGGGATGAGGGAACCCTGCCCCATGCCACCAAGACACACTGACCAACTCTAAATTCCCAGATCACTGTAGTTCTCTGGGCTCTTTGCTCCCTGTGCACACTCCTCGTAGGGCTGCCCACCCCCCTTGGTCTGGCTGGAAATTCCAGCACTCCTGCAGCAGCACAGGGATGAAGCCTCCTTCTCTGGTGCCAAGGAAGAATACAGCATTGCACTGGCCTTTGGCTTACTGCTACAGCAGCCTCAGGCAGAGCCCTCAGCCCTCAACCTGGCACCTTTGAAGCCTTTTCCCACCTCTCTGCTGACCACAGCAAACCCACAGGAACAAGCAAAGTATTTTCATTGAAAGCTTCTTTTTCTGTGGCAGTTTTAGTTGGTAACATGGATTCAGGCAAATCTCCTCCTCAGGAGGACCTCCAGAGTGGGCCACCAAGGGGAAGGCAGATTCATGTGACTTCCCAGGTGTTTGTCACCCAAAAGGGGCTGACATGCTTTGTGCAGTTTGGCTTGTGGCACCAAGCTGTGTGTGGTTTGCACTCACACCAGCTCCCTGAGGAACATAGCATACAAGTGTGTTTATAGGTGTTTCCCAAACTGGTTATGGGAAGCTATCACTAGTTGTGCAGAATAGAGTAGGGCAAATCCAGCTCCATTGCACTGCTTCTGCCCTCACTCAGAGCAGATGACTTTCCAGAAAGGTGCGGATTCTCCCTAACTCTGACTTTTCCATCAGTCAGGAAATCCTCTTGCCTTGCTTGACACTGGAATTTTCTTTCCAATATAAGAGCTGGGTATGAGGTCCTGCCTCTCCATTCTTGGATTGCCCAGGGAAGTACCCTGAGGTGAAATGCTCCAGCAGCCCAGGACTACCAGTGCTACCTCATCCCTCCAGTTTCACAGCCTAAAAACACTTTTGTCACCCCATCCATACACCGAAACTCAGGGGTCCTCTAAAAGGGCAAAAACTCAGGACTGAGCTCCCAGCTACAGCAGCGCTGCAGTCTGGATGACCCTCCACAACACCGCTCAGCCTCGGCCAGCTCATCTGCACAAACCCTTGCTCCAAAATATGCACCAGAGACACATGCACTCCATCAATGCCATTTTCACGGGTCTGGGACAAACTGCCTGGATCAGACAGCCAACACTCCCAGATGGGACGGCCAGGTGGTTTCTCCAAGTGCATTTCAAGCTTGAAGAAATAGATTTCACAGTGGTGATAGGGCTCCAGCGATGGAACAAATAATGCAGTGTGATAAGCTTTTTCCAGTGTGCAATGCATCAGTTATCCGTCTCTAATCGAGGAGCCAGAGCACAGTGACTTCCAAGAAAGCAGGGTGGGGAGAGAACAGACATGGTGCCAAGAGAATGGCCATGGTCAACATTTTGTCAGGGATGGATAGCCTAGTTTGGATTAAACAAGATATAACCCTAATCTTTGGCTTCCTCTTAATTCACTTTTTTTTTCCCTCAAGTTTCAAAATGTTTAAATTTATTACTTGAAATATGCTCTTCTCTGCAATTCCTTTGCCCTGGCCAGGACCAAAACTGTACACAGCTAAAATACCACAGAAACAGCTACTTGTTATTTCAACCACCCAACAAGCAGTAATGAATGTCTTGTGAGAACCCCTGTTCTGACTGCATCCTCAGCTCAAACTCTGCACATGAAGGAGAAGTGGTGAGCTCAGGTGAAGTGTGCTGCTTTTGGGTGGGAAGCTGAGAAGCAGTTTAGGCCCACTGCACAATGAAAGGCACAAAGACAAAATGTTCTCAGTATGCTCTCATATTCAGGAGAGGTTAAGAATAAACTGTAAAATATTTGTCTGGGGACTGTAAGCAGAATTCCAGAGTTTGCATGACCTAGCGCCACACAAATAATTTCTAGTAGAGTTTCTCAGATTCCAAAGATCCATAAAAGACAATACGTCATCAGGAAAGCAGACTATTGAGTGAAAAATGGAGTTTATATTAATGGTCAAATTCTCCCCATTCCCCCTCCCCTGCTTGGGCCCAGGATGAGAATGAACTGTGGCAGATCCATAATCCATTATTATGGTAAGATCTTGTTACTGGGATAGTTCTTGACTGTTGTTATTATATGTCTGATTATTCAAGCCTTTGTTTTATTAATGTATTGGGACATGGGACACCATCAGTCAAGGATGGGGCTATCAGGAAAGTGGCTGTGCTCTGTGTTTGGATTTCAACCTTCTGGTGAGCTCTGCTGAGATCATTAGGTGAAAGGTCTAAGACCTTGCTTGTGAACACACAAGCTGCAGTCAAATATGTCGAGGCTGCAGTCCAAATAATAAAAACTTGTGTCACCATACCTGGGGGATGAAAGGGATAAAATAAATCAGGAGGAGGAGGCATGTCCATCACCACTTACCAACAATAAGTACCCCAAATGGGCCAGCTTGAGGGGAGCTAAGAAGCCAGCCTTAGAAAGGTCAGACTTATCAGAACAACCCAAGCCAACCTGGTGTATAAAGCCAGCAGCTGCAGTGTGCTGCAGGCCTTGCTTTTTGCTTTGTTTATTCTTGTAAAAGGTTTGTGATAAATACCCTGTCCACAACCATCTGTTTACCCTAGAAGAGGGAGAAAATGGATAGACTGGACAGAACGGAGAGGGACATCTGGCACATTCACTTTCATTCATTGCTTGCCTGTTTGAACTAAAAATATTTTTTTAAATTTATGCTGTAATAAGAACTGGGAAAGAGCCACATGGACTGAAGACAAGTAAAACTCCCTTAGAGGGCTGGCAGCCCTTGCTGGGTTAAAGCCCAGCCAACTAGCACCATTTATAACAGAGAAGAATGAGTTTCCTACAAGGAAAAGCTAAGCTTGTCTTCCTAATTTGGGTTCTAAATATTCATAGGGAAAGAAAAAAAGGTAGTTTGAAAAGGATATTATATCACCATGGTGGGGGGATTTATATTTTTATGCAATGGCTTTATACAATTGAGGAATTCCTTATTCATCCATAGGAAAGGATAGATGTTCCTACAATGGTCCAGACACTTACAGACCATTTGTAGACCTGATGCCAACCACATCCAGCCTTTGGTCTTGAGACTGTCAGCAGTGACTCTGGTTAAAGGGATAGCTCTTGCAAGACTTTCTGGAGTTTCTCCAGATTTTTTCTGCCACATTTGTTACCAAATGTCCATGCCCTTATGACAGCCCCTGCACTGATTTGGAGTGAGTAAAGTGGAAATAAAAGCAAGCTAGACATAAATGGTTTGGCTGGACATAGGCACAGCAACTTACCCTGATGTTTCAAGTGTCTGTGTAATTTGGAGTTTTCCCTTTTTCAAAGACACAAGACCAGTCTGCCACATCCTTGTTGCCAATTAAGGATCTGATTAACCTACTTATGGCTGTGTATTGGGGGAGTGATATTTTAAGCCAGATCCATCAGTACAGCTTCTTCAGCTCAGAGGGGTGGTCGGAAGAGGTGCCAAGGGTGCCTCTGAGAGCAGTGATACCATTTCAGCACGAGTCAGGTGATGAGAAGACTGTCCTTCAGTCCTGGAGAAGCCACTTCTCCTGCTCGCAGGCACAGTGAGGCACTGTCTCCAGCCCATGGTGCCCTGCCCTTAGGGGAAGATGCATCATGTGAATTGATTTCTGTGAGCACAACCTCACAAGATGAATGAAATGTTCTGTCATGGAGTAAACCAAAAAGACTGCAGTTCAGCAGACAGTGTAAAAATTAAGGGTGAAAACAATGCTGCCTAAGGTATTTGCCCTTTAGGCCGTCAAGTGCTGAAGTGTTTTTCCCAAATTCTTTCTGCAAGCAACACTGGGAGTCCTGTCTTTTCACTTTCATGGTAAGACAAATGCTTTGGATAACCCAAAGTGAGTTAGAATAGCCTTTTTGGTGGTGGCCCAGACTCAGAGAGTGCTGTTACCATCACAGATGGGGTTGTAGGACTGTGGATAAATCCTTCACAAAGCAGCTCTGATTCTTGTTCTCCCTGAGCTTTCATAGCAGGGGAAAGCTGTAAACTTTCTTGAATTGGGTGATTTCTTATACTTTGCTTCCATCCCTCTTTGCCTGTCTGTTGTGTTTAACAAGGATTAGATGTTTCTTAAGCCTGCAGTGGCATGATCCATGTGGCATACATAAAGAAGGCTTATAAAGGACATGGAGGTAGACTTTTTGCAGGGTCTGCTGTGATAGGACAAGGGTCTTTAAAATAAAGAAGGTTTGACTTAAATTAGATATAAATACATCGTTTTTTACAATGAGGATGGTGAAACACTAGGACAGGTTGCCCAGACATGTGGTAGATACTCCATCCCGGGAAACATTCAAGATCAGGTTGAATTGCAGGGAATTGGAATAGGTGATCCTTACAGGCCACTCGCAATCCAAACCATTCTATGATTCTAAGAGTGGAAGTCTGGATGTGTTCACAGGAGGTATAATTTTTTCATATATGGTTCAGATTCATTCAGGCAACACAGGCTTTGGAGAGAAATAAAGAGACCTGATTTCTCTAGCACATTTCTAGAAAAGCCTCAGAAACCTCAGGACACAGAAGCTGCTAAAGCAGACATTAAATGAATGATCTGATTTTAATGTAGCTCATTAGTTTGTAAGAAAAACAGATGGGACATTGAATTATGGCCAAGAGTTCATCTGCAATGGGACACTCTTGGCTCAGCAAGTTTCACTCCACATCTGTAATTTCTATTAACTTCTTCAGTAATGTCAAATTCAGTTTCTGATGGGAAAGAAACCTGAGTATTTTTATGAAAGGCTCAGCCACAGGATTGTTAGCAAATCTCTGAGCAGAGACACTCCCGACACACAAGGCAGCAAGCCCAGCCTCCGCCTCCACCTCAGTTTGAGTTATGAGGATGGGGTGTAGGAAAAGCAGTGCTATCATTGCCATCAGCTCATTTGTTTTGCTGCAGCCCGTAGCCAGCTGCAGGCATGGGTGAAGCAGGGAGCTGCCAGGGTGCAGCAGCGTCACAAGGGTGAGCAAGGGAGAGAAACTCTGCACCTCACAGCAGCCTTTGTGCTCTGCTGGTGCAGCAGCAAAGCCAGCAGAGGCTGCCTCTGAAGTCCTCTGAAGACTCAGTTTCACTTGTTGACTGTCAAAAATTGATGCAGCAGTCCAGCTACAGTAAGTAATTAAAGCCCCCTTTATGTAATTTTTTTCTGAGAAAATGCACTTCTCAGGGTGCCTCTGAAAGATGAAACTCAATAATTTCAAGTGATTTCTAAAAGTGATATCATGACCATGTGCTGCAG
Source organism: Petroica traversi (assembly GCA_025920805.1). NCBI lineage: Eukaryota > Metazoa > Chordata > Aves > Passeriformes > Petroicidae > Petroica > Petroica traversi. Next base: position 11,745,576 of record JAHLSL010013733.1, on the reverse strand, counting down.
CTGATGGGATTCTCATTCCCATTTCCCCCTGCCTCCTGAAACATACCACGTTGCACAGATTACTTGTGTCCTAGGAAACACGAAAGTACACATCTTCCTGAACACCAGCAAAAATCAATTCCCTTTGGTGGAAGGATGCCAGGAGGTTGTGCAAGCAGAGCAAAGGGGAGCATCAAAGACTGAGGCTAAAGGTGTTTCAGTAGGAGAGAAGTGCCTATGCTAGTCAGAAACACAGTTTACCATCCCACAGCAGAGAATGTAGCTGGAGCTGGGAGAATCTGAAGTGACCTGCTAAAGTTTAAATTATAGTAGGCCACAAATACTTTGCCAGACTTACAGCTTCTGTCAAACACAACTGTGCCAGCCCCCTTCAACATAGCAACCATAGGGGAGAGGGACTTCATCTGCCTCCTCCCTAGCAGCAAGCCTGAACTGAATCCTCAGTGAAGGCAATGTGAGACAGAGACTGCCCACCACATATGCAAATTTCTTTTAAAATGCACCTTTCTGTTTGGCCTAATTGCAGGTCCTGCTGCAAATTAATTTCTGCATCCAAACAGGTTCATGCCTTGAAGGAATTTGCCTGGTGACATGGGATTTGTCTATGATGGGCACTGCAGAGAGGAAATATTTGCTTCTGGGGAGGGGAAACCCCAAAATGACCAGAATTTCCAGTGGTCTGACTTTACTATCAAAGCAAGTAGGATGCTCCATATGCAGTGAGCAGAGCAGTAGGAGCTGCCAGAGGAGCTCCCACCACTGCGCAGTATGATCCCTGCAGTGGACTGAGACCCTGGACCAGCAGGAAGGCAAAGAGGACGAAAAGGGAAAGGAACATTTCAGCTGAAGCCAGACCCAGCTATCTAAGATAAGATTATTTGACACAAGCTTAATCGGCAGAGAGAGGAGGCAACCCCGCTTGTCTCCCTGCCTGGAGTACATAGCGTGCCGGCAGCTTGGTGATGAAGGAGACAGATCCTGCCCGGTGCCACAAATCCCTTTTAATTGAGGAAAAGCTGGAACTGAACCTGGCGTGAGACACGGCAGTGGGGTCTGCAGGAGCAGGTTGCCAGGGAACCTGGGCCAGCTGGAGCTGCTGCTGGCAAGCACTGCTGGCAGCTGCTCTCCTGTGCTGGCTCTGTGATGGTCACAGGGGTGGACATGCGTAAGTTATACACTCTGTTTTCTCCAGTGCCAAACTTCCAGTTCTGGTCCCACTTGATGAAAGTCCTTAAACCTGTGTTTTCATCTTCCTTTGCTCAGCCAAGTGTTTATGCTGCTTTTCTGGTCTGGGACTACTTCAGGAGCTGAACTCTGCGTTCAGCAGGTAGGGGCGGGAGGGGCTCAAGAATCTGCTGCTGGCCCCAAGGACCAGGGAGAATTTGGGAATCCAATACTCAGCTGAATCTCAGAGTTGCTTGTGGAGGCTTGTGAAGGCCATTCAGAAACTTCCTCTGGCCCACAAGAGGAGAATGTGTCTGAGCAGCTGTGTGGGTTCAATATGCTTCTGAGAGGGAAAGAGCAAGATCAGAAAACACTGAGAGGTCATTAGTGTAGATGACTAAAACTATAGATAACTTGAAATTCTCCTTTACACAGGACATTTCCTGTGCATCAGGATTACTTGGGTTTTGCTTGCCAGTCCTGCTCTATTTTGACTGCAAAGAAAAAATTGCGTGTAGAAAATCCATTCTTCAAGAAATCCAAGGCAGGAACTTGCTGAACACTCTTTATCTAAATTACCCCCTTATGCCAATCCATTTCAAAATAGTGTCTATAATTACTCTGGATACATACTTACGTAACTAACTTATTTTGCACTTGTGAAACTTGGGGATTTTTGCCTCCCACATGCATTACATGGTACGGTGTAGCAAGTAGTACCATCATCCTTGAGAAATCACTAGGTAAATGCAGTACCCATTAATGTCTTGCTGGGTACTACAGCACACTTACAGGTGTTTCTGTGAGAAACCATCTGCTTTTAAACCTGTGAGAGGTGTTGGAAAAGAATATGAGTTATATGAGTTATTTTGTTATTTTAGGGGTTTTTTTAAATTTAAAGTTGGTGCATATCTGAATAGTTGACTTAAAAGGTAATGACACAGCTCATCATAAAAAAAAGTGACTAAAGAGATAGAGCAATGCTATTGAATTGGTTTATTTCTCTCTGTCTTGCTTGAACAAAAGCAGCACCATCTGTTGCTCTCTGTGCTGTCAATCACAGGAACATTTTTTCTGCCCAGATGATGATTAAGAGAAATGAACCATATGCCAGAGAAATTAAATGAGGAGGAAAATGTTTATTTTCAAGGTGGGCTTAGATTGGAATAATTTAACCTGATCCATTCAACACATAGGGCTGAATTACAACTGCTTTTTCATTTTACAAAAACAATGCCCAATATATGAGGCTTTTTTAAAAACCTGGTAAAATCAGTGTTGATTTCACATTTCTCCAGCAGGTTTGCAGTGTAGGAAGGACCCTCAAGAAGTTATAAGTATCGAGAATGGAAAAATACATTCAAGGCTTATTCTGATCCCTAAACATCAGGTTGAGTATATTCCTCAGGATGCATCTAATCCGACAGCACTACCCATCATTGTCTGGTTGGTTGAGGAGCTGCATTTCCCTGGACTGCTTTCCTGACACTTGCTCCCAGAAGGGTTAGATGACACTGTGCTGAAAGCCCTGCTTCCAGCTGGAAGCTGTCTGGCAGCCAAGCTCTCACATTGCTGTGGCTAACCTCTGATAGCAATGGTGGAAAATTCCTCTCTGTTTTCCTCAGAGCAGCGTGAGCCAATATATGAAAGACTGTCTGGGCTACAGAGCAGACATGGGCAAACCATGGAATGCGAACAGGGATCTTCTGGGCTTTTAGGCTTCTGCTGTTCATCATCTTGCAGTTCACTTTCATAGGTGATGCTCCTTGTCCATGGCTTTGGAGAGGAATGCTGCTGTGTATCAAGGTTTTGCAGCTTTCTCTTAGTGAGAGCTTCTTCTGGGGAATCCAGACAGTGTGGATGGCTGGAGCCAAGGTGAGCTGGGCAAACTCCGTGTGCTCACAGACCCAGACTTGGGAAAGCAGATGTTTTATTTCAACTAGTCTGCTGTTAAGAGTGTCTTGCACTCTAAGTTGTTCAGAAAAACATTTGGCAGTTATGATCTCCAGGTTTGATTGTTACTTGTGTAGCAAGGAATGTGCTTTCTGCACACCAGCTTACTGCGCTGGAATAGCTTAAGCTACTGCAATCCATATCTCTGCACAGCAAAGCAGCAGCACCCAGGAGGACACCTAGGCAAAAGTCTTGCATCAGTGCTGTGTTCTTCAGGGCACAGTGCTTGGTGGCATGTACGGCCACAGGACCTCCACGATCCATCCCAGAGCAGCGCAGAGCTACCAGGAGCTGCACAAATCCACTCCACTGCAGTCCTTGCCTATTGCTTTGTCCAGGACTTGTGCCAAAAGTTTCCTTTGTCTGAATTTTGAATATGAGGTGAGGAAAACAAATTACACTGTTCTGAGCAATTGAAAGAGGGTGCTGAAAGAGTCAGAGGAGACTGGCAGCTGCTGTTCTCCTTTACTTCAAAGTTGTATTTGGAAAATTGGGTATCAGTGTTACGGTTGAGATACCTTAAGGGTGCCTGATGGAAAATGTGACTTCTTCCAAAGCCCTCCTCTTTCCCCACTCTCAACTGTTTGGTTTCCTTACATAAAATATCAGAATAAAACTGACATTTGTTTCACATCAAGTCTCAGTTTTCACTTAAAGTTTAAAAATGTGAAGAGAAATAAATAAAAAAAAAAAGGTGGTTTTCTTCTGGCTTTTTTAGAATGGTTCCTTTTGTCATATCACTGTAAAAGTGTGATAATATTAAAAAAGAGGGAAAAGTGAAGATTTAAAAGGGCAGAAACAGAGTAAACTGAAGTGCACAAATTAAACTTCCTTTCTTTGTTATCTGTTTTTCAGAACTCCATTAGGTTACTTATTTGCACTTTTCATGTTGAGATTTTGGTACAAAATCAAGGCTATTTCACAGAAGTTTTCAATTTCAATGACATTACATAAAATTAAATGTTGATTCCACTGATGGAAAAATGGTCATCAAAATTGTTTGAGGATTTCTTCCTGTGCAAACAGAACATGCAAGGGCTATCTGAAGCTGGCAATACCCATTCAAGATGTCCCTGCCACTTGATGAGCACAGACTAGCGCAAGAAGTTGGAGGTACATCTCGTAGCCACACAGGGCACAGCCCCAACTGATTAACACTCTCCTAATGCACCCCCATCTAGATCAGGGAAGCAACTGCTGATGGAGAAGGAAATAGTAAATGCAAAGTTAGGATATCATTGCCCTTCAGTGAAAAGTGCTTTATTTAGGAACACTAGTGGTTCCTCTGTGATAACTGGGAAACTGCAGAAAGTAAATATATACATCAGTGCTTGACTTTTGTCTGCTCTGGTTTTTATGTTACAAGAAAATAAATGGACTATCTCAGAGGAAGACAGAAGGAGTTTAAAACAAATATTCTAGTCTCCAGTGGTGGGATCTCTGCTCCACAGCGTGGACGGCTACAGCTGAAGATGCTCTGTCATGGCAGGAAACATTTCCCAGAGAACAAGTTCAAATGAGACTGACACACAGAAAAAGGCACCAGGCAGGGAAAGAGTGCAGGCAGCTTCAGGTTGGAGTCCTGGACACAAGAAAGTAGTGTTAAAATCAGAATAATTTCTCACCAACAAGGTTGGATTTTACTCACAGAATAAATCAGAGATCACATCACTGTTGGGGAGAGCAATTCTGAGAGCATACACTGAAGAAATGCCCAGGGAATATTGCGTATACATGAGGTGGAAGTTGGCTAAAATCTGAATGCAACACCCATGTCACACAGGCACCTTTCAGCTCTGGGCCTTGGATATCACATGATATTTGTATAACCCCAAATAAACATATTATTTTAATTAAGTGTGGACTTGTCTTTGTTTCAGTCTTAACACAGAAGCCTGAATGTTGACTGGAGCAACTCCACTCTGCTTCGGGCTTTCTGGCAATCATAACACAACTTAGGGACCAGCCCCCATGTACTCATGATCTTCTGAGCTGAGGGGGAAGACTGAGAGAAAGAGTAGTCTGAGAGAGGTTTCTAACCTTGCCTCTTTGATTTCTCTCTTGGGTGCTCTTTGCAGTTTGGATGGTGGTGCCATTGCCAGCCTCAGTACATCATCTACCTTCCACTTTCCCCAGCCCTGTGGAAAATGCTGGTTAGATCCCACAGAAGAAATTTGTTTCTCAAAATAACTCTCAAGGCAAAGAAAGAAAGGTTGAGAGAGAGTTGTTTGATTGCTTGTAGCAGCTTGTAGCTGCCAGGACACTTACCAGCACTGTCTGCATGTTTCCAAGTGTTTTTCTCTATCATATGAGCCAAGATCCCTTATTCTTCAGTCTATTCACCACCCAGGACTATTCACCACCTGGCCTCAAGGAGTCCACAGAGACCAACCACAGCTGCATGTTATCCTGAGCCAACATCATTCCTCTAGCCAGCGAGAGGAACAGCTTCAACTGTCCTGCCCAGATACTGCAATCTCAAGCTCCAGCACATTCTCCGCAGCACCTCTGTGTCTGAAAATAGCTAGGATGGCTGCTGGTGGAGAGATATCCAAATCCTTTTCAGTACTTAAATTTGGATGCAGGCACTTTACCCAGGGCTAACATATTCTCTATGTCCTGAAAATTAATTTAGAAATGATTCTACAAAGCCACAAAAACACATTCTTAAGAGCAAAAACCAAAATTTTCTTGAGTTTCATGTCCAAGTGGTTTTTTGTATTGCCCAAAACTTGTTATTTGTTCCTTACATGTATGTTCAATGTCCTGGTGTGATGAGACCTACAGTCTGATATCAAAGTCTAAGGCCTTCATTCAAACAAACAAAAGGAGTAATACTAAACCTGATGGCACTGCAGTGCCTGAAGTAGTGTAGGAAGGAACTGAGAAAAAAAAGTATCTGAAAGAGGAGCTGACAGCAAGTTCATATCAGATGTATTTTTGGTGCTTTGGTTTTGCAACCATTTTTGGCTACAGAAATCTTTCATCTACACTCCTGAGGGGAAGATGAACTGTCCTTCCCCTTGCCTGTACCTGTGATGATACAGAGGTACTCCCCTGCAGTTTTCACACAGTCACAACAGAAAATCAGTGTCAAAGGGATTTTAGGAAATAGTCTTGAGAGGTTTGAATAATCTGGAGACTTACTGGTGGAAAATACATCTCTCTCCCTGCAGCAGTCTGGGCATTGCCAGGAACCTCTGTGGCTACAGCTGTCCTGCTAGTTCAAGCTGACCTTCAAAACCCTGCAACACCCATTTCAACCAGCTGTCAAACAGCTCTGAATTCAGAGCTCTCTCTACAGTAGAGGCAAGCTTGGAAGGAGCTACAAGCCCATGGAACAGCCATGTGAGAGTGTTAAACATCTCAGTGCTAGAGTCAAAACCCAAAGTGCTGCATAGAAGACTTCGGTGCTACCCATCTTAAAATACAGACAGGGAGTGGGATTCCTGTTAACTAAGCTGGTTAAGAACAGCATCAATGTCTCTCCTTTGTATCTGTATGGACAAACACTTGTTACTTGCAGGCTCATCTCTGACCTTCTGTTTGAGAAAACAGCCCCTCACAGCTGAGAAGAGAAGCTGGAAAACAGGACCCCAGTGTAAGCAAGAATAGATGTGCCTTCTTTGTAGGGCTGCCCTGGTTGCTCTGGGATATATCTGACATTGCTAGGTGCACCCACCTGAGGGAGGAGCACAACTGTTACCATTGTCATTTATCATTACTAATTTCAAGTGTTTCATCTGTATGGTTTTTTCATCCCTGCAATGTGTGGAGGGGGCTCTGCTGCTGTATCTGCTTGTGTTGAAGGACGGGGATCTTTCCTCACCTCCCTCAACCCCCAGTCTGGGAAAACCACAGGGATGCTCCATGTTGCTGATGCCATGGCTTTGGCTGAGAGTGACACCAGTGCCCACCCTGAGTCCTGCCACACTGGGATTCACTTCTGCAGTATAAATAAAACCAGAAAAACTACTTCACATGGCTGACCTGTGTGTTTTGAAAGGTTTCTGGGAAAGGAGATGAATGCTGGAAGTAGGTTTGTATTGGAAGAGTGAACTTTTGGGGAACAGGTTATGGGACTGGTTTAGTCAGCACTTTACATGGTGCCATATCAGCTAAGTATCAGTTAAGTAATTAGTGTAGTATAAAATGAAGTATAATTTATACAAGGATTCTAGATCTGAAAACAACTGAGATGTAAGAAGAGGGGTGTTCTGCTTAAATTAAAGGAGCCACTTTGAAAATGCAACAGGAAATTTGACTGTCCTCAGCATCACTTACCCTGTGCCATAAAGACCTAGAAAAATAAACAGGCTTTTCTTTGTGAAGACATGCTCCTCCAGCACCACACACTCACACAACAAGGGGTGAATGGCTCGGCAGACATTGTGACCTGCTGTTCCCAAAAGGTCATGTGGGAATATGGAGACACACAGCCAGAAATGCCAATTTGCAGAAGAATAAACAAGGAAACAGGACGAGAGGTTGTGGGGGGGACTGGGGAGGGAACTGTGTCAAAAGGGTTCATGTAGCAGAGGAGTTCATTGTCTTGGTGAGTATACAGATAATTTATGAATTTAGGACACACACTAGAAAAATCTCAATAGATTCCTTGGAGTCATGTGAGGTTCTGTATAAATATGTGCATTTCAGATGAGATGAGAATTGCATGTGGGGAATGGGGAGGTTTCACTACTTTGAAGCAAATGGGGAATTTGTAGCTAGTGTTTAAAAGCACTCCTGCATGTTCCAGTTGGTACTTGGAATAGAACTAGGTTATGAAAATTTTGTAAAATAATATGCTGTTCTTACACAATAATGTTGAACAATGCTGTGTAGTGTTTCTCCCTTGCTATGGCAAAGGTTCTGAAAAATAATGACTTCCTAGTTCAGAGATCTGTAGATAAAACACAACTATTGTATTATCAATAATGAGTTATGTTGGTTTAGAAACCTTTTCCTGTAGCCAATTTATACATCACAAGATGCAGGGTTCAAGATCAGGGTCTTTTTAAAATGGCAAGAATGCAGCAGAAGCCAAATTCTGAATGAAGGCTATGAAAGAGCTTTTGTGCCCTGGAATCTTGATATTTTAAAGTTTATTCACAGAGATGTACTAAATGTAATGACTGTGAATCCTAAAGCCTCCCTAATTAGGAGATATGGAGACAAGAGTGGATATTTACATGTATATTGGAAATAACAGAAGCAAATCCACGCAAGTATGGGGCACATGATGTCCTCCATGCATGTCCAGATTTCACTTTCATAGGCACAGTTTATTTTCAGTGCATGTAGGTATCTTGCATTATACATTGCTAACCCATGGGTTAATCTGGGTGGGCAGGCCATGAGGGCTGCCACACTGGGGCATGGCTTGTATTTCTCCTTGGAGAAACAAGCAGAAGCGGCTGTGGTCCAGGAATGCCTCTGAAACACTGTGTGGTGGGTCAAAGAAGTGAAGAGGATACCACATACAGCAGAAAAAGGGTCAGGCAGACCCAAGGGCTGGTGTTCATCCTGACTGGGAGAACTGTGGGTGCTAGCAGGAGTGGAAGAGATATCCCAGGGCATGTGAGCACCAGCTGTGCAGCTGAATCAGAAGGAGCCATTAGAAGGCTCATTTCTCTAAGTGCAACAGAGAGGTTCACATGGAGCTCAGCTGAGGAGGCCAGTGTGAAATGGATCTTGCTTCAGAGAAGGAGATGAGCCTCACCTGGGGCTTGGGATGACCTGAGGAAAATCAGCTGCAGTTCTCTCATGTTATGGTAATGTGTCCACCCGATGCCCCAAATCCTCTGGCAAGTACTTGAAGTTGGTAAGCCAGATGTTGCCAAAGAGAAGGTTTGGAAAAAAGTGCAATGACTTGCAGTCAAGGTTCCTACATTTTAATTTTCAGGCTGAGCAGAGGTCACCTCCAGGTGATGCAATGACACTATGACAGACATAAACTGGCTGCTGCAATCTGTCATGTATTGATCATGAGGACTGAGGCATTTCCTTTTATTTTATTCCTATATTGCTTTTCTATTCTTATTTTTATTTTCCTTCTCTTATTATTATATTTTCTTGTATTATTACTTTTTAATTTCCTTTTTAGTTTTTCCTTTTTTGTTGTTGTTGTTTCTTTCTGTTTCTTTTTCTTCCCCCCACTGCCTAGCAACCTACTCTGTCAATTCCACAGATGATCATTTGCTTGAGGTTGGAGACAGCACACAGAGCAACACCAGTTACTTGAGAGAGGGCTCTGGGAGCCTGTGGCACTGATGCAGCCCTCTCACTCAGCAGGGAAGGACAGAGGGCTCTGCTTAGCCAGATTTATCTGCCAGGAGCTGGAATAAGAGAATACTTTTAGTACCTCAACATTTTGGAGGTCTGTGAGAAAGCTGTGGGGTCGTTTTTCAGGTTCCTGAGCAAGGATTTCCAATGATGAGAAGTTCAATTTGGGAGCAGGAAGGATGGCCAGTCACACTGAGAGCTGGCACAGCCAGGCAGGGCAGGCAGACAAGCCGTGCTGAAGGGATAGGTTGTGAAAAATTTGGTGGACTCACAAGAGCAGAAGTGACAGACTTGCAGGAGAGCACAGGGGCTTCTCTGGCCAGGCCAGACATCCTTGCAGCTAAAGGGAGTTCACTCCATCACTCTGCCAGCCAGGCTGGAGCATCCCAGGTTGGTGCAGTCCCTGGAGCAGAGGCACCTGCTTGCCAGTCACCAGCACTCCCTCCTCTTCATCCACTGCTGCTTCTTTGTAGAAAGATACTTTTTTGTTGTTGTTTTTTTTGTTTGTTTGTTTGGTTGGTTTGGTTTGGTTTGGTTTTTGTTTTTTGTTTTTTTGCCAAGGACTGTGATGGCATCGTGAGGACAATTGCATGCATTTTGCCTTCCCTTTTTATGCACGCTCACAGCTGATATACTGCAAATTGTTCCTTTCTAATCAGAAACCCCTGCTTATAAATTCACTTCCTGCCCATGGGTCTCAAATAATTTTACAAGTTATAGCAGTATGGCACTGAATTGTTTGACAAGTGGATAAATCAAACAGAAGAAGGAAAATTGATCTGTCCACTGCTAAAATAGAGTGACATAAAGTCCTCCAGTTCCCAGGCATCTCCTGCTTCTATTCCTGGGACTGGTATAATCTTATTATCTCCAGTACAAAGTTAGAAGGAACACCAGAATATGTCAAATAGAATTTGTAGCAATTTGTATATATAAGATAGAATTACAGCAGCAGTTGCATAAATTTAAAAATATAATGTGCCAGAGAAACCCTGCTGAGAACAGCATGATAGCTGGATTAAATGCTGTTTGCTAATAATCTTCTTGTGTAATGTGCCATACATATTTCAAAATGAAAGCACTCCAGCTTGCTTAAATTTTGAACTGGGAATAGAATCCACATGACAAAGACCAGGAAACAAATGATTGAGATATGCAAATTCATCTGTATCTGCACATCTGTTCTAAAAAAGGCAGGAGGAGAGGCAAATATAATGCAGAAATAAAGGAGACATAGGAACTGAGATAGAGAAGACAGAACAATATGATTAAACTTTCTCAAAAGTCCTCACTTCATGAAATAGAAAAATCTGCGGCAAAACTTCCAATACTGTGTATTTCTCTTAGAAGTGTAATGTAAAAATGTATTTCTAACACAACCAAAGTAAATTTACTTTGTAAAGTCTGTCCAGGGAGCCTCAGCAGTAAAACAACACAATAGTCATAGTAGTTCAACTGCTCAGGAGAAGTCCCCAGCATGATGTGACAAAACTGAATTTGCACCCTAGGGAAAAACCATGTGATCAGGGAGGTAATCTTGATCCTGGCAGTAGCATTGATTAAGCCAGCACTGGAACCACTGAAGTAACTGTCCTGCTGGCAATGTTGTTTTCAAAGATTTCAAAAGACCTGAGAATGGTAAAAGGATTTAAAAATTCAAAATGTAAATTGAGAGTGCATTTGAACACAGTGATTAAATAAACACATGTTGAGGAAACACTAAGAGAGAAACATACAGTGAGAACCTAGACCCAGGAGAATTCAAATCAGAAACTAAAATATCTGTGCAAGTAGTGCACTGCCCAGTCTTTGGTGTGTCTGGCAGGAAAATCTGTTTGTTTATGCTTGATAGAGGAGAAAGAGGTTGGTGTGGAGTGGGCAAAGATACAGCAGATCCAATTAGAAGCTTTGCTCAGTCTGTCCAGCACAAACCAACAAGAAGACAGCTCCTCTTGATGAGGTGTGTAGGCTCCTTCTGCAGCCAATACAGACAGTACATTGAGAGAATGAATCACACCATTTATCTCAGACATCAGCCCCGAGAGAGTGGGTTGCCTCATGTGGGTGTCTTTCTCTGCTGTTTGGACTGGTAGATGAGACAGCTTCTAGAAACTTCACCTTCAGACAAAGTTCTGTGAGATAAGCCCCAGTTCTGCCTGATGGCCCCTTCTGACCTGATGTGACCAGGCAGGAGTGGCTGTCACCACCTGCTGTCCTCCCTCTGGCTCCCCTCAGCTCCCACCCACCCACTGCTTTAACCAGGCCGCCTCTCATGTTTGGGGAGAGTGGTTGCTCCTGGTTGAATCTACCTGACCACTGCTCAGCAAGGACAGCTTTTTGTCTTCAAACCTTGTTTTCTTACTGCAATTCAGCCACGCTCAGTTCTTCCCGTCCCTCCCCCCACCTGCACTGTGACTTACACTTCTGCTTGGTGGCACCTCTTTCTGCTTTTCAGCCTCCCAAGCCCCTCATAGCCGAGTCTTCCCCATCGTGTGCTCTGGCAGGTTTGCTACAGACCCAAACACACTCGCTCCTTCTCAGCCTGGCTGTGTTGGTGTTGGTGCGGGCTCGGTGCAAGGCAAGGCCGGCTCAGCGGGGCCCAGCAGAAGACGCCAAGGGCCCGGTGAGCTCAGTGTGCTCCAGCACACTCCGCCATGTCGTATTTCCCACTAATAACCTCAAACAGAAAGACAAGGTATGGAAAATGGTGCTGAAGGAGCTTCCTGCGGGCAGTGCCACGACACAGTGCTCCGTCTCCCTCTAGTGATGCCGGCGAGCAGGGAGGCAGGCCCCGAGGCCACGCTCGGAAAGGCTTTTGCCTCTTTCTGCGCACATGAAACCCCAGTCCCTCCCTGACCAGTGCTTCCCATCCCTCTCTGCAGGGCAGAGTTCTGCTTCAGAGTTGAATTATTCATTGCTGTGATCATCAGCCCATGGAAAAGCTGCTATCTCTGCAGCAGCCCAGTCTAGGAGGCCATGTTAGACCTCACACCAGTCTGCTGCTGCCCCATGTCCTCTGTGTGTCTGGAGAAAACCATCCACACCAGCAGCCTGCAAACTGGGAAGGCAGGAGCTCACAAAGTGGTCTTTTGCCCTGTGAGTGTGAATCCAGTCTCCTCCATGTATCCATTGTCCTGTGTGCTGGCTTTGGCTGGGATAGAGTTAATTGTTTCACAGCAGCAGATTGGAAGATGTGGTTTGGACTTGTGCTGGAAAAAACAGTGATGATAACACAAGGATAATTTTGTTATTGATAAGCAGCCCTTGCACAGAGCCAAGGTCTTTTCTGCTCCTCACCCCACCCCACCAGCAGGGAGGCTGTGGGTAGGAAGCTGGGAAGGGACACATCCAGGAAGCTGACCCCAGAAGACTAAAGGGACATTCCACACCATATGGCACCTGCTCAATGTATAAAGATGAGGGAGAAGAAGGGAGGGGACACTGTGAGTGGTTGAGTTTCCCAAGTCATCATTGTGTGTGATGGAACCCAGCTTTCCTGGGGATGGCCAAACACCTGCCTGCCCATGGGAAGTGGTGGATGAATTCCTTATTCTGCTTTGCTTCTGTGCATGGATTTTGCTTTCCTTTTGAGCTGTCTTTACCTCAGCCCACGAGTTATCTCACTTTTACCATTCTCTCCCCCATCACCCTTGTGGGGGGAGGCTGAGTGGCTGGGGTTAAACCACATGCCCTGCTCATAAAATGCCCTGGATTATTCTCTTAGAGGAGGAAAAAAACCCCAAACCTGCTTTATCTAAGTAGCCTCGTGTGGCAGGGGATAAACAGTGTCTTCGGTCAGTGGCGATGAGAAAACAGGCTGCACGCTGGCACAGGGACCGTGGGCTCTGCTGGGCAGTGGCCTGGCAGCTGCAGCTCCGTCTGCCAAGGCGGGTGGTACAGGGCACAGCAGGGACATCGCAGGTGGGACAGGACCTACCCACCCTCTGTCAGAGGCAGGGAAGGACACAGGACACGGCGCTTCCAGCAGAGCCCGCTGGATGGCAGTGACAGGTCTGGGATGGAGCACGTCCCTGCACAGCTGCCCTGGATCGGCTCCTTGGGAAACCGAGTGATGAGACCTGTTCTAGGGCCGGTGCCGTGAGCACACAGGTATTTACCGCTCCTAATATTTGCCGTGAGTTCCTTAGGCATGATAGCCCCCAGATGAGGAGCTGCACCGCCGCACGACGAATGCTGCTGTGTCTGGAAGCGCTGTGCTTTTTGCTGTGTGAGTGGCCCGCACCGCGGGCACCTCACTGGAGAGGCAGGTGAATGCATTGTCCCGAAAAATCGAAAAATTCGTCATTGCTGAAAGGAAAAAGGGTCCTTCTCTGCCACATCCCAGCCACTCCAAACACCGTGACTGTCCTCAGTCTGACAGATCTGACTTGCCCTGAGCCTGCAGCACCTCCTGATAGCACTCTGGGGCTGAGGGACAGGGCAGCCCGATGGAAGGCTCAATGAGCACCAGAATAAACACGATGGAGAAGGCACACACAGCTAGGACCAGAGATGCAAGCCAGGAGGGCAGGGCTGCTGCTACTTTTCTTGTTAGGAATTATTTTTTTCTTTGTTTGTTTGTTTGTTTGTTGAGGAATACATGTGGGTTTCATCTACTCACATTCCTAATATGATAATAATTTTGGGATGGACACCCAAGTGGAGTTTGTGCAGTTCAACACCTTATTCCAAGTAAGTGAATCCAGGTTGCTCAGACACTTTCCTGGCTCAGTATTGAAAATCTCAAAGTATGGAGATTCCCTGCATCTCTGAGGCCTTCTTCAAGATTTGTTTGCCCTCATGGTGAAAAAGTTTTTTTGTTCATTCTAATGCTCCAGGTTGTGTCTGTGGCCCTTGTTCTGCCACCATGCCACTTCAGGTGACTTGTACTTGCCTGATCAGCCACACCCTCCCATGAGATAATTCTGGGCAGTGATAACATTGCCTTCACCTTCTAAAGAACCCACTTCCAGTGTTACACCTAGAGTTTTGCTGCCAAAAATTACTGTGTTTTGTTTCAAATTGGTATTTTTTTAACACAAGATATTTTGCAAAGCATTGGGCAGGTATGTGCACAAACCCAGCTTAGATGAGTGTCCTGAAACAAACCTTTTTCTCCTGCTTCCCCAACATCAGGTTCCCCCGGTGGCTCATTAAACCACTCCAGGGACCTGCCACCCAAATTGGCAGTGAGAGCCGGAGCAGCAGAGACGGGCCAGGCTTTCATGACTTCAGTGATGAGGGTAATGACTCACTAATGGGCTTATAGCAAGTATGGGAGAGCTGACCTGACTGCCTGCCATTCTCTCCCTCCCACCCTCTTTTTGGGGGTTCCCTCTCCAGCTGCAGGCATGGCTAAATATTTCCAACACTCCCAAACTGCCATAAACTGTAACCTGGCATGTTAAGGTAAACCAACACTGATTTTGGTTCTCTTTCAAGCCACGGGACTGCAACTTGTAATTTCTTAACTGCTTCTCCCATTGATTATCTGGAACTTGATGGGCATGGAATGCTTCATTTCCAAATTCAGGGAGCTCTGGTATTCAGACAGCCGAATCATGCAGGCTATATTGTGTTCACCAAGGATTTGAGCTACAAGGAAAAGGAGCGCTTATCTCTGCACTCACAGGCAATGAATCAACAAAAAGACACCATTAAAGAGCTAAAGCTGAGGGAGGAGAGCAGCATGAGTTCAAAGTCACATGAACTGACTGGCCATGTTTTAGCTAAGCAACCTGGGAGGTGGCAAATTCTGCATGACTTCGAATTAACCTTGACAGCATAATTTTCCTTTTTTTCAATTTCCTTGAAAAAACAGACAACATGAAGAACAGTATAATTCTAAAAGCCATCACGTTTGCCAAGTATCTCCCATTTAGTATTCAAATTTTCAAATCTCTATATGCAAGTAGAGCAGATCTACAGAAATATCAGTCTGACTTTTAAATCCTTTATTCCTGAGTAATTCAAGGCTCCCACTGAAATGTAAAGGTTTTACTGTCTGTAACCTGTGCTTAAATATTTCCACAGCCAGTTTGCAAAATAAATATTCTCCAAGCCAGGAGACAGACACAAAGGTCTCCCTTGACTCTGATGATTTTCTGTAATTTATATGATGACATCATGATTCCAGGCACTAACCCTTGCTCTCACTATCACATGCTGGATGAATGTTATGCCGTTTCACCACCCCTTCCTGATCCCTTTGATCCAGGCAGACACACCAGCTGCAGCAGCTGCTGACACATGTCTGGAGGAAGAAAATTCTGTTCCATGAAAGATTTAAAGATTTTCCTGGTTGATTAATTTGAAGCTGGAGCAAACTCTCTGAATTTATTTTATAAAGAGAGACCTTGTCTCTCTTTATAAAATCCTATGATGATTTCACTTTGACAAAATTGGAGTGTTTGTATTTTGTGTTGTAATGCAGAATTGAAAAATGTCTGAATATTAAAGAACATCAAAGTGAAAGCAGTTTAGTATACAAACTAGAAACATGTGTTGAAACAGGACTTTTTCTTCCATCTCAGGAACTGAAACTTCAGCAAATTGAATTCCACTTCTCAAAGCATGTCAAATTCCTCAGATTTCCATATCCTAGCAGACTTTTCCACCACTCCTTGTTTCACCACTTCCACTGCTTGTACCTACACCAGTTTCAGAGCTGCTTTGCATTGATACTGGAGTTACAAGAGTCCTATCACAGTATTTTTACATATGGGGCCACATTTTTGGGGGTTGGTTTGAGTACAGCTGTGCAAATTTGCTTGAAAAGGCAACCTAACACAGGTCTGCTCGGGACACCAGCCAGCTTTGCCTGGCATGCAGTGGAACACAAATGGAGGTTTTTCTAGCTCTAATAATCACAGCCAGACCTGGTGCTGCTTAATTTAACAGCATAGCTCAGAGGCCAAGATTTTCTGTTTGCAGAATCACATGGGAATTGTAAAAGGCTCAGAATGTCTGAAAATCAGACAGCTTATCCAGATGGCTGAACAGCGTGCTTGGGGACACAACTTCAGGCAGACAGTCTCAAAAGTCTTGGCTGTACCAGCTGTAGGAAGGAAGGTGATACTCCGTTTTTCTTTTATATTGTGTATAGATGTAGGTATTGAAAGAATTGATTCATATTGCTTACTTAAGAAATCTTGCCTCTAGAGCATGCTCTGTTGTCTGTCCCCCTTTCACTGGGCATTCATAACTTAATTATGCAAAAGTTAGTGCTTATTACGAATGGAAGAGAAATCACATTTTTCCTCATTATTGCCATTTGTTTTGAAATTGGGAAATCACTTTTGCCACTGTATTTTTCTACAGCAGAAACTAAACAGGATATCATGGAAAAGTGCCTGCACAGGAGAACTGGTGCTGAGACAGGCCAGGACTGAGCCTCAGGGGAGACACAGGGAAGCAGATGCTGACATAAGCAGCAAGAGTAACCTTCTTTGACCACTCAGAGATCACCTGTCCAGCTCTTTCACCACCTCTCCAGAGGACCCATTTGAACTGTACGCCTCAGTCTCCCAGATGTGCAACCACATGGTCACAGACACAACCCTTTTCCTATGATTACTTGTCATGTTGCTGATGTGACATTCAGAGACTCAGCCTGGATATGATGGACACCCATCCATCTGACCAAGGGGACACACAACAATCTCTGGTCACAGATGAGACAGTCCTTTTCCAGAGCACATGTGCTCCAGAGATACTGTAGGAGAGAATATGGCATGTGTCCCTCAGACACTTGCAGTGGCTGTGCGGCCCATTGTAGCTCAGGTGCAGGCTGCTCCATCTTCTGAGTCCTGGTTGATCCTCCTTTCCTTCAGGGATGAAATGTTGGTGTCCTAGGAGCAAAAGGCACAGAAAAACTCATATTCAGTTACCGCCCACATTCCTGGCTTAGCAAAAACTGTCCCTGGTTCACGTTACCCACTGGCCTTGCTGGTGTCCTTGAGAGTCTGATACACTCACTCTGATCAAACAGCAGGGGTAGCTGAGCCTCTGCCCTGGCCCTTGTAATTGTCACACAGACGGATGTGTCCTGAACACACAGCCCCCACATGCAGTCCTCTCCTGCCCTAAGGTGAACAACAAATTCCCTGCTTGCGGTGGCAGTCCTGTACCCTTTGGCATGGTGCTCTGGGGTCACAGCAAGCTACTTTTGCTATAGGTTTCTTCTTCCTGGCCAGGCATATTTTTCCTTAAACAATAGCTAGGTTTCCACCTTATCAGTACTCTTCCACTCCTCACCAGACATCAAATGCCTCTCCAAGCACCAAAACAACATGACCTTGCAGAGTTTAATTTCCTGCTAGCAAGCAGTTTGAAATTGCTTGGCACTGCTAGCAGTGGCCAAGAAGCTTTAATGTTCCACTTGTGGCTAACAAAAGCTGGCAGCAAGCTTGCCTCTTGCCCCTCTGCCCCATGAAATCGCTGCAGCCCTTTGAACTTGGTGGGCAGTACTGCCAATTATTCGCAGCACAACTGTGAGCCCAGCAGGCACCTGCAGGGAGAGGGCAGCTGCAGAGGGGAAGGGAGCAGGGTGGTGCTGCTGAGAAGGGTCTGTACCTCCTGGGTGAGGACATGTGGGTGCCAGGAGATATCTTCAAGCAACACTTTAAGAGGGTTTCCTTAATGAAGGACAGGCGTCATCACAGCAGAGCATCCCACCTGCCCTGCTGCAAATGGATACCTCTCAAATCCACAGTCAGACCCAGAGTTGCTCAGGGCACAAACTTCATTTTCAACAGGACATTGTAGTTTAATTTTCTCTGGAGAAAAAAAGATAGCTCTTCACTGTCACAGGGGCTGAACCTTGAAATACTTTCCTTAGAAGCAGAAGTTGGAATTCAGTTGTGTCCTAAATAGAAGCTTATCAAACTGTAAATATCACCATCATCCATCATGATAGAGACAGTTATATTGCAGGAATCATATCACAGGAGATGTAGATCAGCTGAGAAGCCTGAGTACAGAAAAATTCAGAGATATAAAGCAACAAGATTGCACCATTTCCCTGAAAGATCAAATGAAATGTCCAAACTAGATCATTTCAGTGTATGAATTAAAGAGAAATTTTAAGAAATACCATTTTTTTTTCTCTTACAAAGCACATGCAGTGAAAACGCACATTTTTCAGTGGTAAAATGGTTTAAATAAATCAATCCAACTGATTTTATCAAATAATTTTCTTACAAATAATACCAAGAGGAAAAAACTGGTTAAGACAGCGTGAGAAGATGTGCCACCTCCAGCAGACACATTCCAACAGGAAACAAAACAACCTGTGGACTCAGGGTGGTTCAACTTTCCTAGCACAACCTAATCAATAATCTCACACGTGAACCTTGCCAATAGCTCTGCTCACAGGCAAACACAGGACACAAACACTGATTTCCCAGAGGGAAGGTGTCACCTCTGAGTGCATGGGAACAGCCACTGGGGACCTGGTGCTCCACACACATCGGGGGCTTCAGGGAGTGAACTCTGAACCCATACGTAAGGGTGTGATGTTTGTCCCAGCTACAAACATTTCAGTACAAACCTAAATTTCGCCATCGTTCCTGCAGTCCAAATTAATCCACTATGAAAGGTTTCCAGAGCTGTGGGAAGGCCCACTTGATAGTATGCTATTAGAACGGAACAATGTATTCACACTTCATTCTCTCTCTTTTGAAGAACAAACATGTGCTCTGGGAGCTCTGGGAGCTCTGGGAGCTCTGGCAGTCACGATCTTGCCATGTGCCAGCAGTGCCGTACTGATGCAAAAAAATGTAAACACCACCTTGATATGTAATAAGTAAGATGCAGAAAGTAATAATTTGCCTCAAATTGCCACTACTAGAGCTTCACGTGCAGAACCTTAGTCTGTTTGGGACAAATGTTCTTCAGAAATGTGGTAGACCAAAGAGGAATAAGGATGCCAGGAAGAAGGATTAGCTGTCTAGAAACCTTTTCAGAAAAATTGAACTAATGGAGCAGGTTGCCTTGGGAAGCTGAGGGGGTTTCTAAGAATAGGTTAGAGAACATCTGTCGGAAATAGTTAAATTATATTTGATCTTATCTTGTAGGAGGGGAAGAGACTAGCTGGCCCTTCAACATCCCTTCCAGAGCTATTTTTATGTTTCCATGACAACTCTTTTGCAGATAGATTTTTCTGTGTGTCAAGGCACTGGGATACTCTAAGGTGACTCATGAAAGCAGATTTTGGGAGCTGACACTTAACACCTACATGTGAATTGCTAATAACAGTTTTCACCTAGATTGGTCCTTGTATTAATTATTTGAGAACACTTTAAGAAAAAAATATATCTGTTGTGATGCCATTTTTATCCTATTTCCATCCTCCTATTGAAATTCAGCCAAGGATGGATGACAACAGAGAGATTGTGCCCAGTTTTGGTAGGATGGAGAGGGAAGAACAACATTTCCTGTAGTCACTACTAAAGGAAGTTCTTCTAAGTAAGATTTTCCAACTGGAATTTGCCCAGGTATCCCAGAGTTCACAACATTGCTCTTTACTAAGCAGTGTTAGAACAAGTGGCTAGTGAGAATCTGGATTTGCATTGCCGAGATGGGAGCATGCAGCTGCAGCCTGGGGATGGCTCCAAGATGGAACTGGACACAGTGCAGAACCAGTGCACAGGATGGTGCCAGTTTGGACATACTGAAAAGAAAGCCAAAGAAGCTGCAAACCAAGAAACCACAAATCAGCCAGAATTGATAAAGAATTACTCAATAAGTAAATATTCTTGGCCAGGCAATGTACTCTTACAAGAGATTTCTGCAACAGCACTAGGACAGAAAATGGAAACAGCTATCAAGTGACAGTGAACTGTTCAGATTCAACAGGTGAGATGGGGGAAATTCACTTTGCCTTTTAGAGACAAGGTTAAAATTTCCTCCCTAAGTAGTATTCTACGCCCTCCTTACGTAACTGTAGGAAAATGTTAGCTAAACAGTCTCTGGTCTGCTACCCTGAGCAAGCTCTTAACCAGCCTGGCGGGCGGCTTGGCAATTGCCTAGGATTCAAAAGCCCGGATGGAAAATTCTGAAACAGAAGCTCTTGCCACGTAGCACATTGGCATCCTGAGGAAAAGACCTTGGCCTGGAACCAGGTCCTTTCTGAGTAACAAAATCAACCCCTGGGACACGCTAGCATGGATACTTTTTAATTGTAATTTACACACTGGTTGAACAGTTTTTAAACACTGACAGAAGCACAAGAGTAATAAGACCACACAAGCACCTACTAAGACATAAAGACAACAATTATGAACTGATGTTACATGGAGTTAAAAAAACAACCACTTGCCTTTCCCTACCTCCAAACTGTTTTTCTTGATTTTTTTCCCTTTGCCGCTCCCCGATCCGGATTCACATGACATTCCCAGGGGGCCCACCCAGGCCACATGCCCATGGGGGATCTGCTGATCCCCTAACATATATCCAATGCCCCTTTACAGGCCTTCTTGTCTGGAGCTGTAGCCATCCAGCCAGCCAGAGCAAAAGCTGGGCCACCTGGGCCAGGGAAAGTGTCTGACCCTGTGGCTGTTCCTACTGAGCAAGACAGCAGCAGAAACATAGTGAGGAGCTTGGCCAGATTCACGTCTCATTGGGCTAGTATTTAACTTGTGAATATATTGGTGTGTAGATGTGGAAAGCGAGATCAAAGTGAGCTATTGTGCTCAAAAGGGAACACAGAGCAGAGGCAGCTCTAGGTCAAAGTCATAGGAAAGGCGCTGTGATGCTTAGTTGCATTTATAGTTACTCTATACATTATATCATACATTATGTTCTTCCTGCCTCTGCAGTCAGCCAGCAGTCCAGAACTGGAAGTTCCTGAGGAAATGGCCTTTTAACTCTTCCACCTGTCCCTGGTGAGGCTTGAGGAGATGTCTCCATTGCTCTGGGAGAATGCATGGGGTGGGACAGCTGGTGTGGCTGCATTATTTAACTGCTGAAAAACTTCCTTAGCATCCAAGGAAGGTACAGAGGTGAAAAAAAAAAAAAGGCTAGAAGGAACAGTAGAGTCCTTCACAGCAGCATGAGATGAAGATGCATCATTTTAATTTTGGTATCATTCAATCCTTTCCCCAAATGGGACAATATCCAGGCAGCAAAAAGGGTTCCTTGACTGTGCTTCCCAGTATTACCAGGAGTGGGTGATTTCAGCTGTAACTCTAGCTACTTCAGATTAAGTATCTCTGGTCTAAGGGATTTGGTTTTATTCCTTCTGTAGTCAACAGTCAAGGCAGCTGCAAAGGGGTGATTCACCCCACCCTAAAATAGATGGAATGAGTCATGACCAGACAGGCTTATCTCCTTTCACTGATTATAGAGAGAGACCAGACAAATAGCTTAGGTGAGATGCCATGACTTTTAGATGGCTAAAATTAAATGTGTGGTATCCCACTCTGTAATCACAGAGGTCTGTAGGTTTCCTGGACTGATGATTTTCTTTTTGAGAGAGAAGTTTTTCCATCTTTCATTGCTGATAAAATGGTTTCGTGTTCTTGTATTTTTAGAGAAATGTAGCCCAAAGAGAGGTCTCAGCTCTCAGCACAATAGCAGAAATTCCAGAGGAGGATAAATAGGGCTCTAGGCAGCGGGACATGAAGAAAATCCAGCCTAAGTTATGTGTGCTCCATAGTGACTTTACAGAATGGGAAGTGTTTATTATTAGTAAAATGCATTTGTGGTCCCCCAGCACCACTTGCTCTTGCAGTTAAACAAACACACCATGGGACACTTTCTACAGATAGTGAACAAGGAACCAACTGAATACTGCTAGAAAATGTCAGGATGTCTAAAGCCAGACCTTTTTCTGCAGGCAGCCTTTTTCTGTGTGTAAAATCTGCAGTCTCTTCTCCTCTGTGTACGTGTTAAGAAATCTCTTTCCTCCTCACAGAGAAGAGGTGCAAGATTTGCCACAACAGAGTAGAAATATAGCCATGTAGCTTCTCAAAGTTTTAGCATGTTTTACAGAATAATAAATAATGGCCCATAGCATAGCTTAGGGCAAAGCTACTAAAAACAAGCAAAGTCGATTTTGCTGGATAAGGTATTGAGCAGGATGATTAAGAGAGCGAAATATCAGAGCCCAGAAAAGACTGGGGCAGTGGGATGGAGAGCGAGAGCAGAGTTCCTGGCAGAGCAGAGCGATGCCTTTGCACTGCCAAGCACATTTCCTGCAGTGTCAGTATTTGCTTTGATTGCATTTTCCACATGACATCTGCCAAGGTGGCAGAGTTGCAG
Source organism: Petroica traversi (assembly GCA_025920805.1). NCBI lineage: Eukaryota > Metazoa > Chordata > Aves > Passeriformes > Petroicidae > Petroica > Petroica traversi. The sequence continues at coordinate 11,722,914 of JAHLSL010013733.1, read as the reverse complement.
AAGAATAAAGCCTACGGACAGTGGCAGTTTCTTTGGAACTTGTGGTGAACGTTGAAACACCCTAGCATAAACAAAAGGCCTGTGAGTCACGCTGCAAGGGACACTGTGTGGCTATAGACCAAGACCTCAAGAAACAAGGGTGAGCTGCTGCTTGGGAGTGTCTGGAACACAGACCAAAGCAAATACATTTCAGCACAGCTGTATTGAAGCTGGGGAGACCATTTAGCTGAAATCTCTAACAGCTGCCTGGGACCAACACTTCTGGAACACTTGTAGCAATTTAGAGTATTACCTCTTGTGATGGGGGAGTCTCTATCTCTCCCAAGTTAAGGAAGAGTTAAATAACAGCATCTCAGGATTCCATGGCTACCTGACTTGTAGACTCAGACCACCTGGTAGATAGCTACATAAGGGAGCAATCCACTGGCCAGTTGCAGTAGTGAGGAGTTAAAATCCTTGCTTCCCCTTTCTTTAGACAAATAAATCTTTCTGTGGTTGCCTGGAAGGAAAAGCAGGCTGTGGTATGTGGACATCTGGGAGAGATTCAGGCCACCCTTTGTGGTGTGGGGGGAGACCAGTGTGGTGAAGCTGCTGCAGGCCATCTCCTGCCCCAGGCTTCTTGATGGTTTGGCAGTGGCCTTAGAGCTCCTGCTTCTCTTGCAGCTGCACTGGGATGCAATGTCCCTAGCAGCCCACATCTGAGGGAGATGGCCTTGAACAAACTGGGTTGTTTTGTATGTACCTTCCTGTCCCTGAAGTATGTGGCTTGCCAAGAAAACAGGTCTCTGAAAAACCTCATGGAACAGGAATACAGGACCTATCAAAGGAATAGTAGAATAATGAAATGAGTGAGTTAATAGCTCTTGGAACTCCCTTTCCAGCAGTGCTGGGTGTGCCTTCCTATTTACATTTGACAGTATTTTTCTCACACCATGAGGGCAAGTGGCAGAGACTTTGCTTTTCTGCATAGAGACACGGAGGAGCCTGGCAGTCAGATCCCATTGAGCTGCTCAGAGAAGACTGTGCTTTCTGCTGAGATGTCCCCATCTGAACAGTCTCCTTTGAATGTCTCCTTCTGAGAGTCCAGAGGCACAGCAGCAGAAAAACACTCTGTGCTAACACTTCCATGCAGAGTTGTTTTGGAAACAGTCAAACATGCCAAGTGTTTAAAAAAAAAAAAAGAAAAAAAGCATTTTACCTAAAGGAAATTACTTCTGCCAGACAATGAGCTATCAGATCCCTTCCAGATGGAATTTGTATTTTGAATCAACACGGTGCCCCAAGGAACCACGTTACAGAGCAGGAGGCACTGACCTTGGAGGAAGCAGAAGGGTTTGCATGACTCCTCTGTGCCTGCTGCAGATCAGAGCTTTTAATGGACATGCAAAGTTCAAGGCAGTACAATGATAGGTTTGAAAATAGACGTGGAATGAAGGCACTGAATGGCTCAGTGCTTTTGGAGGTGGTTTGGTTTCTCTCAAATTGAAACAGGGGCACTTAAATAGGTTATGAGCATGGGAAGGAGTCCCAGCTGCAGGAAGAACATATAATGGGGCAGTAATTGTGATTCCAAATGCAGTGAAATCCAGTAATATCAAAGTGATGCTGATACCAGCTTTATGCACCCTGCTGTGGCATTATGGCCTGACACAGCTGTTTTCTGCATCGCCTCATTGCACGGCTGCTCCCTCAGAGCTGGAGTCATGCCTGGCCACTGTGCTCCATGGCCTTTCCTCTGAGGAGCTGCAGTACAGCAAGGCTGCCTGCATTTTATGGAGCCTCAAAGTGGGTTTATGCCCAATTTTCAAGAGAGATATAAGGGGAAAGCCCTCTTATGTGATAAGCTGTGCTGTGGAGTGATAGTCACAGGGATATTTCATCATTTCCTAGGTAAATCATATCACTGTGGGAGCAGAAGTCTTGTGACTGTCCAAAAGACTCAGATGCACAGCTAGCCCTGACCCTCCAAAGCCTGGTGGTATCATACTATGAGGTGAATCATAGTGCTGGTTTCCCCGCTTTTATGAAAGATGCAAGTGGTATTGCCCATGGCTGTTACATGATCTGCTTCCTCTTTAGAATGTTCTTCCAAAAACAACATTCCTTTGGTATTATCTTCTCTTTTCTCTACTTTCTCCTTCTTCCTAATCCCTTCTCCTCAGACTGGTCATTTATCACTGTCTTCTCAGACTAAATTCCCCATCAAATCCTCCACCAGAGGTGGAGAAAAGGGCCGCAAACATCCTGCATACCAGTCCTCAAGGCTTCACAATGCCTTGTTGTCTTCTCTAAAATTTTCCATAGTCACTCCTGTCTCAAAACAGATTATCTTGGGGAATGAGGTGGGCAGTAGATTCACTTGTAAATACCAAGAAAGGTTAGTGTGGGGTGCTTGAGGAGCAGCAAAGGATCTTGTTCTGCTCTCCTCCATCCATCATTTAACCAGGCTTGCCACTCAGTGAGTAGATTTTTAATTAAAACGTCCACAATTTCTATATGGTTTCAGTTTTGCAACACTGAAATTACTAGCAGAATGCTGTGAATAGGGTAATGTAATTTTTACAGGAGGTCAGGCACTAATTTCAACAAATTTAACTCAAACACTTTACTACAGGTTTTTATATAGATGTTTTCAAACAGCTGAAGGCAGGGGACCAGGTCAGAGCTCAGGTAGGGCAGCATGTCAAGGGAAAGAGGGCCAGGGTAAGGAGAAAACCAGATTGTATACAGTCTAGCACTTCTGTGGTTTTAGTCTCTTAGGATTAATAACTTCACTGCAAGCAGCCAGAAAACAGCTCCAGTGTTCACTGCAGCTGCAAGCAGTGTGGGCACAGCCTGAGGAATAAGGCAGTGCCACTACTGCCAGGTAGTCACATACCTGAAGCCAGTTGCCATTGCTCACGGCTAATGTCTAGACTGTGCTTTCACTCATCTCCCTCTGAACAACCCTCACCAGTGGCTAACAAATATCCTCAGGCAGGCGTGGAGGAAAAAAGCCAAAGGCTCTTGCTTAAACCAGTCCTATGCTTGCATTTGCTTCAGAGCAATCACCCCAACCACAGCGCACAAACCAAGAAACGAAGTTTTAGACCCTCAGGACTGGATCTCGTTTTCTGGGAAGTCAGTGACTAATCCCTGAGGAATGGTTGAGGGTGGGAGATGGCTGCTACACAGTGCCACTGCCTCACAGCTCAGCTCGCCCCCGATGGTGGGCTGAATACGGCTCCGAGGAGCTCCACAATAAGCACATTTCCTCGTGTTGCCCAGTAACTGAGGAAACATCGCTGTTTCTCACGCTGTTCCTTCCCATCCACCCCTGCCAGCCCAAACACTTCACCTCTGGCTGAACTGATTGTCCTAGAGATGCTGGACAAAGAGTGGCCAGTCAGGCAACGGGTGGACTGAACTCTCCTGGTGATGAAATTCAAAATTTCCTCTCCAGGAGAACCCTAGCTATGCCTGATGAGGGGAAGAAGTGGCCATCAGGAGCTGTACACTCTCACTCATGGAGAGAGAAAAATAGGAAAACAAAACTTGCTTCATACTTGTTTTCATACCCTTCAAATCTGAAAACCTGAATTCATCTAAATCAGGGGCCTTAAAGCTCACGTCTCTTGGAGTAGAGTCAGGCTAAAACACCCACCCCCTTTGGCCTTCCTTCTGAGTCAGTGTCAGAAATAAGAGCCTGTGTGTCGGAAAGCCCCTTGTGCTTCAGCAGTGACAGCAAAAGCTGGGAAATCATTCCACTCCTGGAAATCCCCTGCAGCTCCAGCTGCTCTAGGCTGCAGAGAGAAGCCAGAAATGACCAGTGTTGCACTCCAGGAAAGCCGAAGCAGCCTGGAGGGTTGGACAGGGTCTGCATAGAGCACCACAGTTACATGGACATGCTTGCTGCAAAACAGCAGCACTGGGAGCTGCAAGTTGGTGAAGGTTAGTGGGAGAGGGTGGTGGAAAGGACCTTTTCCAGCAGGGAATAGTACAGGAAAATGAAGATGGCTGAGGGGATTTTTCTTTCCTCCCTGATCCTTCTCTGTGGGACAGGAGTTACAAGGGGCCATCTGAGACTGAGCGAGACCAGCATCTGCTTCCTCTGCATTTTCATTTTGTTTATATATGTGTATTACTGTCTGGAAGAAATGTCTTCTGCATTCCAGACAGGGATAATGAAATCCATTCAGGGCAGGCAGAATGGGGACGACGGGTAAGGCATCCCAGACAGCCCAAGTCAAGGCCTTGGCTGTGCACAGGCAGCAGCCCAGCGGTTCCACATCATTGCCATCCACCCTCACTTACAGGACTCGGCTCTCTTCAGCCTCCTCCCCCTTCCTCCCCCTGATCCCTTCTATTCCCCTCCATCCGGTTCCCAAGGGAACCAAAGTGCACTTAGGAAGATGCAACTCATCATCCTGGGATTTGCTCAGAGTATTCAAAACCCCTTTCTCATTATGGTTTTTCACATCAAATTGGTTTGATAAACGTTTTGACCTCTGCATACCACTGATAAACTCTGAGGGGTGCTCCCCTCCTCCCTCTACCCTTACTGTAAATATCTTGCAGATGCTCTGCTCATTTTTATTCTTTTACAGCCAGCTGGCAACTTTGTTGGCATGCCAAAGAATTTGAGACCTTGGAGCAAAGCAACCTTTTAGCCTTCAGCTCTGAATCTTTTCTCACCAATACGCGAATTGGTTGATATTTTTAAGACTTCTATTTAATTTTGCCATTAGACCACTGGACAAAAAGTGTAGTCTAGAAAATGCTGTCCATTAGAATGAGAATATTAAATGCCTGCAGCTGAGAAACATTATGGAAAGGCCAAGTAAATTTCACAGAAGGTTAATGCCTTCAGACAAAATATTTAAATCAGTCTATAACATTTTATAATATGGATAGAATTTTCTATTAAATTCCTTAGGTGAGGCTAAAAGTTCACCTGGAAGGATCTCCTTCAGTATTGAATTTTCATTTGTTGGGTACATCTCAGACATCTCTAACTCTATTGCCATAGAATAGCATTATTTTCATTCTTATGACACGCTAAAGATTTTCCATAGAAGTTGAAGCAATGCAGCTGACAGAATCTGCTAGGTAGTACCTCTGTAGGCATCAGCATGCACAAACTGCACTAAGTCCATGAGGCTGACATCTGAGGAATGTGCACAAAATCACGGGAAAAATGTGCTGGACACAGTTGATTTGGAGCCCCTGTGGTGCTCTGTGCTGTGCAAGGAAGAAAGCCAGAGAGAGAGGAATTCAGTTCTGTCTCTGTCGGTGGTGAGAAGAACAGATGAAGCACAGGGGAGGGTGGTTTGAGGCTGGTTCAGTATAACATGTCTTTAATGGAGCTCACCAGTTTGGACTCTGGGCCACACAAACCCAGTCACACGGCTCCCAGGCAGCCTCAGGCACAGGCAGGGCGAGGCTGTCCTACTCACCATGCACCACACAGGCAGATGCCTGGAGCAATGGGCTTGTCTGAAAGAAGCCAAGTTAAGCCTGTGGTTTTCAAGTGTTCCCAGCACTCGCTCCTCTCCCATCAGCACCCTCATATTATTCCCATGAAGCAGCCAGGGGAGCTCCGAAAGGAATTGCAAATGGGCACTGCCTTTTCCTCCTTCCCTACACAGACTGTTAGTGTAGTGACCCACTCCAGCATGTAATATCACATGTGGCACCACAAATATGAGTAATAGAGAGGCGTGAGGGTGATGTAACCAGAAGCGTGGGTACAAACTGGTTAGGCAGGTGTAGCTGTTGGTAAAACATCTACAGAGTCTTGCTCTGAAATGTAGGGGTTAATCTGTGAGTAAGTGGGGGAAAGGTGTAATAATGTGAAGATCATCTGAACATGGTGGGGTGGACAAAGACAGGAACAGAACAGGAGTGGAAAATCAGGGAGGTCTGAGAAGCACCAGGGAGGATGGAGCAGTGAAACTGAGGGAGAGCAACATTTTGAGGAGAGAGTTAGGCTGCTGAGTGGAGTGGAGGAACAGAAGCCAGACTGATGGCATGTCAGACAGTTCTGGAAGAGACAAATCTAAAATGAAGTTACAGACCCTATTTCTGAGGCAGAAGTGATTGATTTGTGTATTACTGATACTTTTATCCTGCCTATCAAATGAAAGGTTGTTTACTGTCACAGTGTGATTCAGGCATTTTCAAGAACCATTGCTGGTGGACACAGCTGAATACATGGAGCAGTTGTGTGTAACTCATTTGAGTGAATGCACTGGTAAAAAAGACACTGTTTTAAAATCTGTATGGATGCACAAGTAAAAGTTCCTGTTCCCTGCCACACGGTATTTCCACTTTCCCCTTTCTCCTCCAAATGCCATCTTTTCCTCTGATTTGTGGTCTGGATGAAGAGGCAATCACAGCCAGTCAGGAGACCAAGATATAGGAAATCTGCCTAACCAGCTGCCTTCTGACTCCTGGCAAGTGAGAAGGTTGAAAGAATGGATTCACAGGCCACGTGGCAGTCAGACAGAGACAAAGCTGAAGTACTTGCTTCCCCTGGCTCAGCAACACCACTGAACCACATCCCAATTCATCAGTTCCAGACAAACGAAACACTGTCTCTGAGTGCCCCTGGGATGAATCCCTGCCTTGATGCAGTATCAGCACACAGCCACCCTGCCAGTCCCCACTAGCATCAGCCCTAACTCTTTGCAGTCCTTTGAAATTCTCCCATCCCAGCCTAATCAGCCCAATCAGGCTTTCCCCCTCCTGTCACAACTAGTGTTGAATTGAATCAAGGTCTGAGAACCTGAATTTCCCAGTCTGTCATTACACCTTTATTTATTATCCCGTCCAGACCTCAGTCTGGATGCCTTCCCCCCAGCCTATTCACACATCTTCTGACGTAGTCCTTTCCTGTTTTTTCCTTCCAGGCCCAGAGCTTACTGGGTTATGAAGTCAACCAGCTTGAACCCAAGTTCTTAGCAGTGACCTCTTCACCTGTGACGTAGGGAAGTCCTGCAGCTCACAGCAAGCTGGGGCAGAGGTGCCCAGAGGCCTGACCTGCCTTATGGGTGTGAGATTTCCAGCAGCAAACCAAAACCACTGAACAAAATGCAAGTGTTTTGCAGAAAATACATAGCATGGCATGAATACAGCGGAGCTGAGAAGGATTTTCCCATGTACGTTATGCTGCCTGAAGAAGGAAGAGTTCAAGAAAAATTTAAGACAGTGGCCTTCAGAACGGAGGGACAGCAAGATGGGAATCAGGATCACAACAGGACTTACATATCACAGTCTGATTAAATTGTGTTGCTTTTTCATGGGTACCAGTGTAGCTAGAGGGCTGTAACTGAGGGGCCAGGAGTCTGGGTCACCTGGTTGCTGAGGCAGAGGATGCCAAGCACATGTATCCCAGCTTCTGAAGTACAGAGCAGGCCAGAGGAGTTAAAGGTAAGGGACAGGCTAGTGAAGCAGTAAAGGAGATTTTCTATTTTGTTTACTTATTGTAACCTTGTTTCCAGCCTTGTAATGTAAAGCCAGATCCTGTTTCTTCCTGAGTAAACTCTTCCTCTGTCTTTATCCTTACATTCCTCTGGAGCTGGAAGGAGTCCAAGTAGGACTCTCAGACTCAGTGGCTTTTTTTTTTTTTTTTAATAACTAATGTAAATAAGATGCTGTGTACCCTCCCCTATCTTGGGTGTTTGCACTGTGACTTCTGTTTAGCTTCATAAAATATAAGGACCCTCCTTCGACTCCTTGAAGCTGAATCAAATGGGAAGCAGACAACATGGAAAAGAAGTTAAAGAAAAGCAAGACATTGTATACATAGACATACTCTGTCAGAGACCTTATACATTGGGAGCTGGCTCTTATCAGTCTGTGGGCACAAAACCAGGCAGTCTGCGAAGTTGCTAGGACACAGGCACACAACTGCAGCACCTGCAAAAGCTGCTTTGTGATTACATGATTATGTAATACAATGTGATGTAATGTGAAACTACACCTGAAGTTGCTGAAAACCTGACTAGTAAATGTGAGGTTCAATTTGGCATAGATCTACAATGCCTGTATAAAAAAGCCAACAACCTCATGCATGCATTTACATGGCTCTCAGACCATGGATTTGAGTCTGCAGTACAGGTTTTACCATAGATGGCTTTCAGCTTTGGACTCTGTTCTCCACTAGGTTGGACTCAACAGAATTACTTTATTTAAAGAGAAGCGGCTTTGTGTGGAGCAAAAGGGAGATTAATCACTTCAGCAAGCAAGGGTTTACATCTCTCTGCTTACCCTGTCTCCTACCCCACCAGGTCCTCAGAAGCCTTCAATGGCTTTAACCCATACTGGCCACCAACGTTCCACAGGCTGAGATATTTCTGTCCTGCTGATGCAGCTACCATCCAGATGTGCCCATTTCTCCCCAGTAAGGCAAAGTGTAACATAAGCCCTGTGAAAGTTATTCTGTTCTCATTTCTTCATAAAGAAATCTGTCTCTCTTCTAAATCCCTATAACTTACAATAGGAAAAAGGAAGCATAAATCAAACCTAAGTTTAAATGACCTGGGCAAGGGCCTCACCAGAAAAATCTAAAATAGTTCTGTGGTCACAAGAACAATTTTCACTCCATGTTTCTGGACTTCGTAACACACCACCAAAAGCACTCGACATTGGGAAAATAAGATCTCTTAATGGAAATATTATAGAGTTGTAATTTGCTTAGGCAGCAGTTTCTGTAAAAAGATTTCTTACTATTCTAAGGAAATGAAAAACGTGTGTTTTGGGTTCATATAAAAAGCACAGCCATTAGCAGAGAGAGGCCAGTAAACAGCAAGTGTGTTTCAGCAAAAGCCTTGGTGTAGTGCTATTTTAAGGATGCTGGATGCAAGTATAGACTGCCAGGCTGAAAGACTTTAGCACACTTATATGGACAAGATCTTAATTTGAAATGTGATGGATGGCATTATCAATATGAAATGTATTGAAACTGGTTTAGGACAGACTTCAGTCTGAGTTTCATTGCCATTTACACCAGCATAATTTCCTTGTCATCAAATTTTGCCTTTGCCCATGCTTCATTGTCATGGTACCATTAGACCAGCAAGCTCTGCAGAGGGACACTACCTTCACCTTAGCCTGCTTTCCAGATGTTCTTGCATACTAAAGGAACATTTTACACAAAATGATTGATGGCTTGTTTTTCTAAGGGTGCCCTCTGGATTACAATCTGGAGGCTCAGGATATATCTACTTGTGGTGCCAAAATACAGGGAAAGCTACATTCTTATTTACAGGATTTGCTTAGTACATATTGAAGTGTGAAACCTCAGTGGGTCTCTCTGAGTGATTTGTATGGATTGTATTGGAGGTACAGTGGTAAAGCAGAAGCATGGATTGGTACACATTGAATTACACTTCCAAATACTTTGAATTGTGCCAGATGAGTTAATGTATACAAAATCACCATTTTTCTGTTATTAAATCCATTAGTTATCTGTCAAACAAAAAATTTCAAGTAGGTCTTGGCCACTATTAAACAATTATATGGAGGAAGAAGTATTTAAACAGGATAAGTGGCTTCAGGTGTCAGCCTTTCTAAAATAGCTGAATGTTCAAAATATTTCGAGCATTCACATTAAAAAAATTCAGATCTTAATTTTATCTCATATCTAACATCCCCAAAAGGAGTTACCCAATGCCATAATTTTGTAATGACAAATTAGTGTCAGATCTTTGCAAAATCTAGCTCTGTTGTTCAATCTGAAACAGAATCCCTTTGCACTTTTAGCATATCCAGATCAAGCATTTAGGTCTGGTCTTTTTTTTTTTGAGAGAGTGGCCCAGCTGAAATGTTTCGACCATAATTGAAACATGCCCAAGGTCAGAGTGTTGGTGAGGACCCAGGATTCTAGTTCTGGCTTCTCTCTAATTTAAACCCCCAATTTGATGAATTTACTCAGAATATCAAAGGCTGAAGGTTAAATGGGCTTGTGGTCATGCCTGGAAAACAAGTTTTGTTTTTTTTTACTGGAAAGAATTTATATCCATCTTTCTAGGAATTTAGACTGACATCTATCATTTTTAAATACTATCGTGTCAAGGAAATGGGAGGAGCCAAGAATTGTACTGGATTTCTAATAAAGGAGATATGACAACTGAAAATCAGCTTAAACAGGGATTGTCTAACTGCAAGATTCCTAGTTAACAGTGAGCACATTCATGTCAGACAGCTAATAGTTTTCAACGGCAGCTGCCTTGCACACCCACACAGCCCTAAGCAGTGTGCAGGCACCCATTCTGGCATGTCTGCAGTCCTGCCAGGGCCGCACTCACAATGGGTTTCCCAGTCCACAAATGCATCGTGCCTGGCTGCAGCAATGCAGGACGAGCTGATCTGCTGTGTGAACTTTCCACGGTTGTTTTTGCGATGTCTGGACCCCGTGGAATGTGTAAGTTTCCTGTTTCATCAGTGTATCATGACTTGCATTTTGGGCAGGGGAACATGTAAACATAATTAGATGGCTGGCAGCTACAATTCCCTTTGAAAATGCTGTCAAGATTTGTGCCTTTCATTTCTATTTTATTGGGGTGAATTAATCTGATATTGCTCGAGGCTAACTTGCCTACTGCCTTAAGAATCTGGGAGTTTCCCAGCACACTGTTTATGGGTTGCATGTGCCTGTCTGTCCAGAATAAAGGTGATGCAGAAATTGCACGCTTTTCACAAGTCAAGCACTCTTAATTTTAAGCTAGTAAAAGACGTGATGTGTCATCTGGCGTCTTTCTGGTTTTCCTCCCAAGTATCAAGATACACAGCTTTCAAATACCCACTAGCAGCACAATCTAGGCTTTCATAACTCAAAAAACATGTGTGTTTCCCTGCTGAGGGTGATGGGTGGAAAATAGTTATTCTGCTCCCAAAGCAGCCTCCTCCTCTGTCGATGCTGCTGCTCTCTGTGATGAAGCTGGACTGAATCAATGTAGGGCCAATACCTCATCGATCACCCTCTGGGCAGGCATAACAAGATTCACAGCCTCAAGGGCTGTAGGAAAAGGACAAAGGGGCTGACAAAGGGCAAGGTCTGCTGCTGGAGCTCAGCAGTTCCCTCCTCTAATTAGACACACAAATATCTGATTTTTGTAGAAACTGCAGACTGGGAACACCCTTTTCACCCACCTCCCCAGTGGCTGGGTCGGAGATGCAGACTTCTGGTGTCATTGCCCCTTTTTAACGTAGGAAGACACCAGAACTTGTAAGGACTCCAACAGCAGCTCATCACAGCAGTTCTCTGGAACCAGATAAGGATTTACTGCCCTGTTTGTGCTGGGAGGGGTGTATCACAGGCAGATTGATTTCAATGCATCAGGACTTTCTCTCTATGCTGACTCTGATTGCATTGAATAGACAGAGAGGCTTTTCTAAATTGCTTTTCCAGAATATCAAGGAAGGAATTTAAAAACTAATCGGCACAATGAGGATATATTAATAACTTTTCTTCAGTCTCTTGCAAAGCACTCATAGATGAGCTCATAAAGCCAGCCTGTGAGAGCTGCTTGCTGGCTGGTGACAGGGAGGTGCCTTGACACCCACAAAACCTGGGATGACCTTACCTTATTTTTCTCCTTTTATGCCATAATTATTTCCCTTTTTCTGCCACTATGTTCAACAGAGATGCCCATGTCTACTATTTTGTTTATTCTTTAAATAAGTTTTGTCCTTTCCATTTGTCAATTCTGGATACATATTATCATAGAATCTCAGAATTGTTTAGGTTGGGAGGGACTTTAAAGGTCTCATTCCAACCCCCCTGCCTTGGGCAGGAATGCCTTCAACTAGACCAGGCTGTGAAGACTTGTGAAAAATCCCTGTCCAGATTTCTTGCAGGCTCCTTATAGGTACTGGAAGGTGCTACAAGGTCTCCCCAGAGACTCCTCAAGGCTGAACAGCCCCATCTTAAATTGTCTTCAGAGGAAAGTTGCTCTAGCCCTCTGATTACCTTTCTGGCACTTCTCAGGATTCACTCTGTCCCTCCTGTGCTGGGAGCCCAGCCCTGGATGCAGAGCTCCAGGTGGGTCTCAGCAGAGCAGAGCAGAGGGGCAGAATCCCCTCCCTGCCCTGCTGCCCACGGGGCTCTGGATGGAGCCCAGGATGAGGTTGGTTTTCTGGGCTGTGGTGCACATGTTGCTGTGTCTTATTGAACTTCTTGTCAACCAACAGCCCCAAGTCCTTCTTCCCACATCTGCCCTTAGTGAAATCATGTTGGCCGTCACATCACCTCCTTATTTTCCATGTGACTTAGCATAGTTTCCAGGAGGATCTTGCCAAGCACCAAGGTGAGACTGACCAATGTGTTCCCTGGTTCTTCCTTATTTCCCATTTAAAAAAATATGGGTTAACTTTCCCATTGCATTCAGTGTGAATTTCACAGGACTGCCACAACTTAAAAATAATGGACAGTGACTTAGTCACTTCATCTGGCAGTTCCCTCAGGATGCGTCTCAGAAGGTCCCACGGTCTTGTGCATCTTCACATTCCTTAGATGCTCTTGAACCTCATCTTGTCCTACAGCAGGGGATTCTTTGTTCTCCCAATCCAGCTTTTGACTTCTGTGACTCAGGTAGTGTGGCTGGAGCATTTGCTGGTGAAGACTGAGGCAAAAAGGTCACTGAGTACCTCAGCCTTCTCCATATCTTGGGTAAGTAGGTCTCCTGTTTTCTTTAGAGACACTTCACATTTTCCCTAGTCTTCTTTTCACCACTGATGTACCTATAGAAACTTTTCTTGTTCCACTTGATAACCATGGCCAGATTTAATTCAAGCACAGCTTTGGTTTCCCTAACCCAATCTCTGGCTGCTCAGACCATCTCTCTGCATTCCTGTCAGGCAAAGGGAGTTTTCGTTTGAAGTTCAGGCTGATTATGTCGTTTACATAAATCAAATATACCCACAGCTCAAAAATGCACACACAGCTCAAATTTAGGGCAGAGTTACAGATCTGTCCTACTTTTCCTGGTGGCAAAGCCGTCATAAAGAGTCCCCAATGTACACTCTTCTGAGATGTGAGCTCACAGCTTCTCCAGCTGAGCTGACAGAATTGCTTGGGAGGCCATGCTGTACACATTTTGGCAGTATTGGAAATTATAGGAAAGTACTGGAGAGTATAGAAAAATACCTAATTATATTTGGAAATTGTCTCAGTAAAATCCTTCCTGCTTTTCAAAATCAGAACCCTTTTTCATTCCAACATGGAAGTTTTGATGGAAAATGACCTTTGTATTTTTATAGCTGATCAAGGTCAGGGTTATCATTAGCTTAAGAGTATCCAAACATGCTCTCCCAATCCCTTCTCCTCCTCCAGGCTACTAGCAATCTGCAAAAACTTGTAACAGTCACCGAGGGATCTTTTACTTGAGGCTGTACAGAAGAATTTTCTGATGTGGTCTCTAGCTAGAATCATATCCCTTCTGCTTATCTACCCAGGATGAAATCCCAGCCTAGACCTAAACTCCCAAACAACTTCTTTTTGATGACTTTGAAAAAGAAACTACTTTTTAGTGACATCTTTAGAGCAATTAGAGAGATTTTCCGGTGTCATCTGTTGTTACTTGCACATTTTTATTATTACTTTTAAAAACATTTATAGAACATTTGGACCTAATCACAGTCATCAAGTATTTGTCTCTCCCAGATTGTTACTCCTCAGAGGCAGAGGATGGACTCACAGAGGCAGATCTCAGCCTATGGGAAGGCCTCACAGATCTAAGTTAATCATAGCACCCAAATTGCAATGATTTTTACCAGCAACTGGGTATGAACATGAGGTTTCTATTAAAAATATTTTTGGAAACATCAGAGTTTATAAATAGAAGACAAGTCTATCATGATCAGATTGACATTCCCTCACACAAATTTTTCTCCTAGTTTATTCGTGATTTTCCCAGTAAATCCTGTTCAAAGGTAAGAAACAAACCAAACAAAGAGTATTACTGTATTTTTATTCTCCTACCATTGCAAAAATACTATAACTTCTACAGGTGTTTGCAAATAAAGAAACAAAAAATAAAGACCTAAAGGAAAGAAAAGAGATGGATGTATTTTTATAGTTACCAGTGACCACTGTGAACATTCAATCTCATCACAGGTGTCGCCTGTATTTCAGAATATTTCTCAGTTAACCTTCGACCGAGTCCAATAACTTGCAACAACTCACACCCATGTCCTGCAAGGATATCCCTCTGCCTTGAAAATTCCTTTTTGGATTTGTGCTGAATGCCAGGGGACAGCAACCACTTTCCTCTAATGCCCCGTTACATCAGTCTGAGATATTATTGTAATTTACAGATATTCAGAGGTCTCCTTTCATTGGCAGAGCCAGTAGATAAGGTTTAATATGAATGCAACTGAGTCTGAAATGCATAAATAACTAAAATTGTAAGTATACATCAAGCTAGCTACAGCTACATGATGTGCTAGTGGAGAAGCCTGGTGGCAAACTGTGTTCTGTTCCATTGTGAAAATTGTGCCCACTTTGGCCTACCAGAAAATGGGAATTTATCCTCAGCTTTGATATTTTGTTCACATACTTTTTACCTTCAGGACTTGCTCAAGTGCCCTTCTGCTTTCTGAGCTAATTAGGGAGGGAAGTGAAGAGATCTGTGCTCCTGAAAGGCAGTATGCTCTGGGAAGGGAGTATATTTTGAGCCTGGAAAATTAATCAGATAGGCATAAGTTTTCTTTTTTTCTGGTTGTCTGCTCTACAGTATAAAGTTTCTCATTGCTGGGGTACTCATACTCGGGTGTAACTCTAGATGCATTAATTAAAACATAATCTTCAAAAAGATCAGTTCATGATCACAGCATAGAAAAGCTGAATCTCATAGTGGAGCCTGCTCTCTCTGCCACAGTTCCTGGGAATAAACAATGGATGGAAGGAGAGAGAGTGGGGGGAGGAGAGACAGGCAGTATCAAAACAAGAGTGGGAGAAACAGAGGCAAACAGAAGGGAACAAACCCCACAGGGAAAAGAAAACACAGGTCAGGGAAGAGGGCAAAAGGATGAAGGGGAGATATAAAGGGAAAAAATTCAGACAAACAGAGAGCAAATGGGCTGGAGATTGAAAGAAGAAAGGTGTGGGGGAGGGTGGTGGAGAAGAGGAACTAGAGAAACTTATTTAATCAATTATTGTCATTACTAATGGAAATATCTTCTTTAAACCCTCGTGGATGCAAGGTCCTCTCAAAAATTTAAACATATAGCCTGAAAAGGCTTTGAATTTATTAAGATACATGGCTATGAAACCCAAATTGTTCTCTGATCAGTGAAGAGTACCATCAGCATAAATGATCTTTAAATGTTGGCTGATTTTGACACTACTAAGGATATCCTGCACACCTGATTTATAGCCCTGAGGAAACAGACTATGAAAGAATCTTGTGCACTGAAATTCCACTTTAATAGATGTAGCCTATATATAAAGCAGAAGTATTGAATGTTCTTCTTATATTCTTTTGTTACGGATTTAATCTCATCTCAGAGCAACAAAATCATAAGATGGGTTCCTATAGATGAAAATTAAACATGAATTGGTCCTATTGCTTAGCTATCTATAGAATCTCAACCTGCCAATACTTGGAGGTATGATGAGAAGCACTCAGTCTCTTAAGCACATCTTCAGAGCACTTGTGTAGCAGGGGAAGGAAAACCTTAGAATGGTGTATTTATATAAAATAAAAAGACTGAAGAATATGACTACATGTTGGAATGTTTTTGACTAGACATAATACACACACAACCACAGGTTTTAGGTATTTTTCTGTCATTTATGATTCACATTCTTATTTCTATAATCTGTTCTATTTTAGTATAACTATTTTCTTGAGATGAAGCTACCTTAGCAAATGTTTCCAGGACTGGTCCTTAACTGCTTTTAGCATCATTATCAGTTCTGGCCATCTGTGTTTTTTCATTCTAATTCCGTAAGTGAATGTCTGTCCTTTGAGAATTTCAAGAACCAGAAAGTAACAATGAACCTCTTCTGCAGTTCCAGACTGAATACTCTAAAAAATTATTAGTTGATGAGATAGGGAGCAAAAAGAATTCTATTGATAGTACAATTGATAAGGAGAATTTGCTTTTGCTAAAAAGTTTTATAACATTTCTGTGCAAAGATGTGGCTGGCTTAGCTGTGTGCTTAGCCAGTTTTGAGCTGGTCTTTGGTGATGCAGCCTCACCCAAAGAACAAGTACATAATCAGATAAGTAGCTCTGTGTTAATGGTACATCATGATTTCGGATTATTAGGGGTTCCACTTAATTTATTTTGTTTTGAAGACCATAGATTCCAAGTAAGTAAAGAGAATTAAAAACCCACAACCAATGAAAAGGACCTTTCAAATCTGCCATCTATACTGGTATGGCTGGAATGCTGGTGAAGGATACAGTCAGGAACTTAGGATTCACTGCTTACTCAGCTTTTGTTAACACTCCCATAATTAGTTTTAATAATGAGATAACACCTAAGGATCCAGCCTTTACTGTTACTGGGAGCTGTAACCATGTAAATGGAAGCAGAGCTAGCTCC
This sequence comes from Petroica traversi, assembly GCA_025920805.1. Lineage (NCBI taxonomy): Eukaryota > Metazoa > Chordata > Aves > Passeriformes > Petroicidae > Petroica > Petroica traversi. The sequence continues at coordinate 11,706,378 of JAHLSL010013733.1, read as the reverse complement.
TCAACAAGAGACCTATGAAATATTGGCTAAAGGAAAGAATGGAGCACATGGATAGGTTCTTACTTCCGTCAAAGCAGGAAAAGCAGTAAAAATGTAATTGGATCCACTTCAGAGGAATTTAAAATGTTATAGACAATACAAGTCATGCCTGAAAAGAAGAAGGTAATCTTTGTGTTAGATTAAATTGGCACTAAATTGAGATTTTGTAAATTTGTATTATTTTTTCACTAGTTTCTTGATGAATAAATATCCTCAGAAAATAGAAGTGTTGATGTTAAATGTGATTCCATGTACAACAAGAAGCCCACAAAGCAGAATTCTGTGCTAATCTCCTTACCCTGAGACTGATCACAAATGGACAGTAAACTGAAGGGAAGAGACTGTTTTCTGACTATCCAGGAGAGAAAGAAGTGGGGAAAAAAACAAAACAAAACAAAACAAAACAAAACAAAACAAAACAAAACAAAGCAAAACAAAACAAAACAAAAAACACAAAACACAAACTAAACCAAAACCACAAAAAAAAAATCCCAAACCAAACAAAAAGCATAAACAGTGATAAATTGTATAATATTTCTTACTGAGGTCAGGTAAAAATTGCAACATAATTAGGGATTTTTAAAAACAAATTATCTTAGTTCAATTACGCCTTTTATGAGGAACACTGTTCACTGACCTGCTGGACTAGTGAAGTGCAGATCCACTCCTGATGGATAAATGCTTCTTTGGATACCAGGTGTATACAGAATTATGTGGATTAAATTCTGCTAAATACTGTTGGCAATCTCACTTCATCATGAACTGAACTTAGACCTAAAGGCCAATTGGCATGGCATGGATTCAATTTAATTTGATAGGGCTTTCATTCCTGTGTACTGTGCAATCCTCCTTCATATGCAGAGAGAGGATTTGGGCAGGTATTTGCCATAGTGTATAAGAGAAAGGAAATGCCCTAGTTCTGGTTGCTAAACTGGGTTAAAGTAATCACATTTAGAATAAGTCAGGAAGCTTATACTGTGTCTGCATTAACATTGTGATTTGGTGTGGCTACAGAGTTAATCTCCCATCATCTTGGTTTGACTTGAAGAGCAACTTTGATGCATATGAATTACAGAATCACAGAATCAGCTGAATTGGAAGGGACCCTCAAGGATCATCACAGTCCATCTCCTGTCCCTGCACAGGACACTCCAAGAGTCACACCAAGTGCCTGAGAGCATTGTCCAAATGCTTCTTGAACTCTGTCAGGCTGGTGCTGTGACCGCTGCCCTGAGGAGCCTGTTCCAGTGCCCAAACACCCACTGGGGAAGAACCTTTTCCTGATATCCAACCTAAACCTCCCCTGACAACTTCAGGCCATTCCCTTGGGGTCCTGTCACTGGTCACCCCAGAGAAGAGATCAATTAGATTCAGAAGAAGCTCCAGCCCAAATGCCTATTGAACATATTCCAACTCCTTGGAGACATAGAAGGAGGAGAGTATAGGGTCTAAATCTGCAATTTTCTCTTTGGATGTCTTTGAACCACCTATTTTGGTGGTTTTGGACAAGGCAAAGTGTTGTCTGAAGGAAAAACTCCCAGCTGGTGTAGTGTAACCTAAGCCTCAAATGTCTTGCTAAAGCAGGCATAGGTAGTAATTGTCCCAGCTGGGAAGGTGCATCTCACTGGGCCCTGCTATTCATTTATAATATTCAGTCCTCATTGATGGAAAAAAAGGTCTGATTTGACATAGGACAGCATGAAGGACACTCAGGTTCCTGAAACTGAGAGCAGAGCCTTGTGAAGGTGTGGTGCTGAGAAAGAAAGGTGAAGGGAAGTTCAAAAGCTGCATGAAAGCTCTGGCAGAAATAAAAGTGAACATGACTTCAAAGGCAAGACTGCCATTCCAAAGGGAATTTCTCATTCCATGAATTACATTAATGAAGACTCTCAGGGCAAAGGGACCTATTTGCTTTCTCCAGAAAATACAGTATTTCAAACAAATCTCTCAAAGCACTGATGATGTTGAAGGATGAAGTTGGTACCAGAAACTGAATCCTCACCAGTCTGCCTCTCATTCCAACCAGACACTATCTCACTGCAGCCTTTGAATAACGCATCATCCCGATATAATAATGGTGGATGTGATTCCAATTTCATTATGCCTACTACTTCATATACAAACTTGACTAGAACATCAATATGCATGATTCTGGAATAAATAACAAGGCTGAATTTCAGAGTGTTTTAATGTAATTGTGATGTTTTGACACAAATTGAAACTTGGACATCTAATGAGAGAAAGAGATGTTTATGAAACTTGATCCAAAAGGCACAATAACAGAGGCTAAGACTTTTGCCCAGCAGGAAATCAGTTCTGGATAGAGATCAAGTGTAGACCCAGCTAATGACAGAAAATACAAGTATATGCAAATACAGAGATTTTAGTATCTTCATTTAAAATATTTGCAAGTATTCCATTTAGTGATCTGTTTAAATGTGGCTCCTCAGGAATAACTGCCTAGAGAAAATTAAGTTGTGGACTTTGGAAGGGCCATTTGATAAAAGGGGAAGGTGACCTACACTTCTTTTAAAATATAATGACAGAAAATGATGGTTTAAGAACCATTTTGTAAGTTTTCGTGTGCACAAATATCCTCAAGATTCTTCCTTTCTTTGAATTTTCTAAAGAAAAACCTCATGCTGAAACAAGTACTGAGAAAAGGCAATAAAATTGTTTTAAGGTACTTTGTTTTTATTTCATTCCAACAATCACCAACTATCTAATGTTCATAGGAAGAAAAGTATGCTGTATCCATCTGTCCTCACTCTTCAGCATCCAGTTGCAGCTATAATTTTGTTACTCAACTACTTAAAATGCAATTGACAACATCCTTACTGCTAATATGTATGCACTGTTTATTTGCAAAGATATGTGTTTTCAAACTGCAGAGTAAAATAAAATGACAAGCAAGTATCCAAGCAAGCAATTCTTAATTATTTTTGTGCTTTATTATTTTACTACATTTTATTGTAAATGGTTCCATTCCTTCCAGTAATAATTTCAACTTGAGGCTATGGTTTCTTGGTCTTTATGTTTAAATGTACTTAAAACTTTATTAATACACTGTATCCATATCTCTCAGTAATTGTATTCTTACTTTCAGGGCATCAGAAATAGGGCAACTGATTAGAAACAAATGTTCTTTGTTGTATTTAATGATTCTTATTAATCCTGAAAACTAAAGGAATTGAAAGAAGCACCAGATTGTCAGCTGGGCTCTCACTGTCACAACATACAAGGACAGGCTTTGGTGCCCAGGGCAAAAGCTAACAGGTTCCAGAGCCAGGCTCTGTATTTCCTTAGAAGTCAGTACCAGAACCTTTTGTAAGATCAGATCTCTCAGCTAAGTTGGCACTCTTGAAAAAAGGAAAAAAAGAGCTTTCTCTCATTTCTTGGGCAGCAGTTCAAACGAAAAAAAAAACATTCTTTCCTCATAAAGAACTGGTAGGAGCAAATTTTTTTTTTTTGTTTATTGAAAGGCAACAGTAAGACACTTGAAGATTTTGCTGATCCCAGTTAGGAGTTGAACATAAGAGCCTTAACTTCTAGGAACTCTTCATACCATCAGTTATAACAGCCTATGGTTTCAAGTAATTATCAGTTGGTCTGGCATAGTAGACAACTCTCAGCGCAAACAGGATCTGCCTTAAATCTGAGCACATCTAACCTGGCATCAGATCAGCACATCTACCACATGGAGTTTACACTGATGTGCACAAGGGGCCTAATGGTTCCTGGAAAATAAAGGCTTGTGGAATGTTTGGTGTAACTGGAAAGCAGCAGATGGGTTTGTGTTTCTCTGTGTTGTGTTTCTCTGACTAGGAATATTTGGCCTAGACTCAGCCACAGACCCTTGAATCTCCAGCTGGTCATGAAGGATGGGTGAGTGTGTTTGAAGGAGAAGCAGGGAGCAGCCGGCTGGTGACCACCACGTTTGACAGCCCTCACAGAGGGTGATGTAATCCTGTGGATCATTCCATGGCAGGCAAGTTATTTCTTCCAGAGGAGCCTGCTAAGCAGATGAACTGAAGCTACTTTGGCATTCGGCAGTGATGTGCCTGAGACTGAATATTCAAGAATAAGCACACAGTGTAAAACTGTGAGAATGGAGGACATTTCAGCAATGCTTTGTACAGATAAATTATATTCCACGTGAGAAAAATTTTACTAGACAGAAGAAATCACTTTAAAGAAATAATTTCTAAAAAGCATGAATGACTTCTACTGCGTAGAGTGAACTTATACTCTGGATAATGTGGCTTTGGCATTTTTAAACCTTGATAATGCCAAAGCCAGACCTCATCACTTCATGGAACTCTGCCCTCGGGTCTGTATTTATAAACTCCTAAGTACCATTGTATTCCTCTGTGATGTTTTATTTTGTCACAATCTTTAAGGACTGCTACAACATATCAAAGATTTACTCTCACTCCTTTGTTTGCTATTTATTTGTTGGTAATTAGATGCTCCATTTGTAGAAGTCCTTAAGAAAAGCCTCTCTGCTGGAGCAGGATTACCTAAGATTTATATCTGTCCTTGTGCAAAGTGCAGAAATCTCCAGCGTCTCCACACTAAATCGTAGTCTTAAACTTGGATCCCATCCCACTTTCCAGTCCTTTGATATTTTTTCTTAAGATCCAGGATAAATGCTGTAGCCATCTCTGAGAAGTAAAAAGGAATGTCTGACACTCATTTACACCAACCCCAGCAGAGGCACAGGCATGCAAATGTGAATGAGACCCAAAGTTTGATTATCATGATACTGTGGAAAGAATCCTTGGATTTTCTCTTTTTTTTTTTCCTTTTTATACAAGTTTTAATATGGTCTGAAACACTCTGCATCAGAGAAGCATTTTAAAAAACAAAACAGATGACTGAGAATGGGATATTCAGTTCCTCCAGAGATGTAAGGAAACTACTTTTCCAAAACCTGGAAGAAGGTCAACAAAGATAGAATGCATATGAGATTTTGAAACTCCACAGCAAAATCAGCAACAGAAATTTTGTCATGGGAATACAGCATGGGACAGAACTGGAGTTTCAGCTTGCTGATGCCAATGCATTAAAAAATCCTCTGAGGAACAAAGACAAAAAAATAGGCAGCTTGAAATGCCATTTGCAAGGTGCTTGGCTTCTCTGTAATGCAAATAGTCATATAAAATATGCAGGAATGTGGTTTTTTCAGGTTTGAATGGGAAGAGGAAATTGATTTACAAATTCTGACTGGAATAGGAACCTCAGAGCAAGACTTAAGACAAAGCAACTCCCTGCACTCTTGTGTGGAGTGTATATTACAAGTAGCCACTTCTTTTCTCTGGAAGCTGCTTTGACTTTTGTGCTATTACAACATAATCAAGGTGCTCAACAGTATAATTAAATACTAGGAATTTTGCTCTTTAGTGATTCTCAGATTAGTATAATCTTCTTGGCTGTTCTTGGGCAACTGGCCTTTCAGGACTTTCAGTGGTGTGCCTTCAAAGGGCCGTTTATATTTGTGGAGGGGTGGAAGTCAGCTCCACCCCAAGGTGTGCTTCCCCTGTCTGCAGTAGTCTGATGTTCACACAGGTGCTCCCATATGAGAAATCTCAGCCCTCAAGCTTTCATGGAAGCCCCTAGGTGCAGGGTCTGGGTAGCAGGGTATTTCTTATAAGTGGTCCTGGTCCCCATCTGTATCCATAGGAAAATCTTCCTCTTGCTTGTAGATGAGAAAACTTGAGCAAGCCCCTATGCACAGAAATCCCATGGCCCTGTGCAAGGAGAATGAAGTACTCCTAACTCAAGCACAAAGCAGTAGATGATATACATAAACATTATTTATAGTATTGAGATCTGAAACACACCCTGTTGGTTCTGGGACAGACTTTTAACAAAGCTTTGTTCTTTACCTCCAGAAGTCTTGATGTCTCTTTGGTCGGTTGTTTTTCTGCTTGGTGAGCTTTTCTATGAGAAGAAATGGAACCATTTTTCCTTTTTAAATTTAAAAAAGCATAGATACTCTGTCATTTCAGGCACAGTCTGTTTGTGTAAGGAGTGTGTAATTTTCTTTTGTTGTTTCCACTGGCTTGTGTTTTTAAAAAACTTTCAGAATTAAATATATTATGGAGTACTTTTGAGGCTCTGTGGGAAAGCTGCATTAGATCATCAAGTCCACTTCCACGGAACATAAAGTTGAGTTTGTCCCTACAGGGAAGATACATAAAATAAACTTATTTTACATTGGATGTTGGTGAAAGGGCCAAAAAAATTAACTTTTCTCCTTGTTAAACCTACATAAATCACTTTCATATCAAAGACACTAACATGCAAGCACAGATTTCCATAATAATGTGAGAAAGAGAAAAGAAAAAAGAAGACAATTTTTCTCCTTGTACTTAAGAAGGATTTCATTAATTCCTTTTGTATATTCCAGTAGCTACAAACTAAGATGAAAAGTATAACCAGAGGCAGATAATGTCCTTTCTCTCAAAGGGAAAGAACAGTAAACTGTTTCTGTTTTCTCCTAACTGGAACAACTATTTAGTCCCATTTGGGTAAGGCTGCTTTTTGGGGCAGGCTCTCCAGGCTTCACCTGATGTCTGCTGCAAGACCACAGAAGGGTTTAGCAACAGTGACCCAGACAGCCTGGCCTCCTCCTCAGCTCCTGATTTCTGCTCCTATGGCAGAGGAGGAATATTCAGATTCAAAGGGCAGCCCAGTCTCATGGTGACACCTGAAGCTATGGCAAAGCAGGACCCTGTGGTGCAGGAAGAATCACAAAGGCAAAACAAGTTGAACTTCACTGGAGCTTTCCAAGAAATGTCACCTGGAACTGCGAAGAGGTCAGCTTATAGACTGGGGCTCCTTGCAGAAAGGTGAGCAAAGGTGAGAGCAGATGTAAAAACCATGAGAAAGAAGAATGGTTGTTGGAGGCGGAGGAAATCCATCTTGAAAGAGAAAGTTGAAACAATCTAGATAATTCCCTGCAACTATTACTGGATTTTTCTTTCACTCTTTGAAAGTTCAGTTCAAAGTAAAAGAAGTCCCTAGGTAGGCTTTCCTCTCTCTGAAGATTCTGTCTCATTTAAGAGCCCAGTTTGAGCAGCTCCAGTTGTGAGTTTCTTCAGTTTTTAGTGTTTTCCTGTGTTGACCCTGTCAGTCTCATTCCTGTAGCTATGTGAAAAGCATGGAAACAGTAAAGGCAAAAAATTCCCAACCAAGTTTTCTAAACATACCATATTGTGAAGAGGCATCAATCACCTCCTTTCTGTGCTAACAAGTTATTAAAAAAAGAAAGTGCTCTGGTGGAAGCAGATAAAAATGACACTTTTTAACTGTCTCACTTGTTACCACAGTGATTCTTGCATTTATGGGGGACATCTGCTACAAAGAATGAAAAAAATATTTTATGGTAGGCAAAGAACAGCCTGGAAACAAAATTATGTCTCAAAATCTAAACCTAAACCTTCTTTAAATTGTACTTCAGTGAAAAATAAAACCAGGATTAGTAAACCAAACTATATTCCAACTGAAAATAATCAAACAGAACAAGTCCATCAAGGGAACTGAAAATACAGCAGTTAGAGCTTATAGAACAGGTTTAAGCTGCCTGAAGGGATAGCAGGAAGTGATCAGCCAGCTCAGGAGTGTGATTTCCTTTGCAAATAATTTCTAGGTGGAGATGTGATGAGTGCTTTGGGTTCTGCTAAAGGCAGTGATGAGAAGCAGAAAAAAAAATTAACTAGCCAGGAGCAGCATAAAAAATTAACAAGGTAAGCTAATTAGCAGATGCTATCAAGACAGAGAGATAAGGTGTGATTAAAGACATCTTTAAGCCACTTCCAGGCCTCTCCCTTCTGGAGAAGTGGCTAGGAATGCATAGGTGGTTTCATTACATCCTCACTGTGGACAGCCAGTTCCAAGTCAAAGCTGAGTGCAAGCTCTCACATTTTCCAGGAGACTGAGCAGAGGAGGGTATTCTCTTTCTCCCCAGTCCTCACATCGTGCCTGCTGCACAGAGAAATGGAGGGCCACGGGAAGGGTGTCACACAGCCAACATGCTAGTATTTAGATTTAGAGAGAAGCTGCTTGTGTAGGATGTACTTTACCTCACAGATTAAGTTCTCTCCATCTAGCTAACAATTTCTGTTAGCTTATGCTGAGCATTTAATGAAACTCTCCAAGAGTTAATTTTGCCCCAGAGTAGAAGCACAGGTGGAAAAACATGACTAGAGTAGAGTACTGCGGCACACTGAGGACAACATTTGGAACAGAGTTGAGCTCATCCCAGCTTTGTCCTCTGCCTGCAGAGGCTCCAGCCACAAAATTACATAGGAGTGTTTTGAATAAAAGGCAATGCCTGGCCCTTGAAAGGGGACCCAAAAGGGGGCTCAGGAAAGAAGAGATAAAAGGAAAGCCTTCCACGCAAGAATACTAACTTAGAGGGCAGTCAGGTTCTGAGACACAGATCAGTTTGGTTTAATGCATTTAAGCTTGCTGCCATAATAAACCCCAAAGCCTTTACCTTGGACCACAGCTTATATGATGAACTATACTTCTCTGGGAAGTAGTAAATATGGTATTTTCCACTTTTCAAGAACTGAACATTTTATGATACGTAGACAGAAGTACTATCAGTTATTCATGTGTCATTTTATATATAAACATCCCATGCAAACATACCAAACTCCATCTTTATTATATACACCGGCATTGAGAATGGAAATAAAAATCATACTTGGTCAAACTATGCAAATGCAAGATGTAATGCCTAATTAACATTTTCATGTTAGACACACATGACTACACAGACATTTGCTGGTGTATAAGTAGGTAAGGGACTTTTGACAATACCGTACACATGTATTTGGCTTTAAAAAATAACAGGAATTAAGAATAACTCAATAGTAAATGGAACATATTTTGTAGCTGATGAGCGTTATAACATTGCAGGGAAAGTCTGATTTTCCTATTTTTTGGTTCTGTGCAAATTAAGTTCTTATCATTAACTATATTAGATTAACATTTTGGGATGTGTCTTTTTAACAAAAAAAAAAAAAAGAAAAAGTGCTGGCACATTGGCTGTTCCCACACATAAAACACATGCAGAACAAATTGACCAAGGTAAGGACTGCAGATTAGCAGAGGAAAGTATACTTCTGGTGATTATCAAATGTATTTGTTTAATAACAATACTTGCCACTATTACAATAATGACCTAAAGTTTTGAAGTGCTCATTTCCTCCCTGTACTGTTTGCCACTTCAGAAGGTGTAGGTGCTGTTGAGAACAGAGAAGATAAGAGCGATCACAGAGATTAAAGGAGAGCTTCTCAGTCAGGGAGCCCAGCTGTGGTCAGTGAGACAAGTAGATGGGAAGCAGCTCTGGTAGGACTCTTGGTGGGGTGATAGGCAGAGGCTCACTTAACACGATACCTCATTGACAAAGTGTGCAAGGTCTTGCATAGGTGAGCTATGTAAGCCATTGGCTTGACAGAAGACTCAAGAAGGGGCACTCCAGAGGTTCAATTTTGAGAAATAAGGGTTTGGCCTACATGGGAAACAGGCTCCCAGAGCACATCCAGAGAATCAGAACCTTGGTACTGCTGTAAAGCCCAGCTGTAAAGCCCACTTGTGATTCTCTGACCTCTAAGCTCCTCCAAGCTGTACCAGTTGTTAGTTTGGATCCTGAACAAGAAGTAGCCCACTTCTCATTCTTCTCAAGCAATCCTTCCCACCTACAGGTCTGACAAAGGGGCATTTGACATACAGGGAAGCTTTGGGGAGAACCTAAACACAGGACTTCCCTCATGGGCTGAAGCACTTGTGCTTCTTTAAGAACTTGAGAAGACACTGATCTCTTCTCTGTGGTGACCAGTGACAGAGTCTGAAGTTGTGCCAGGGGAGGTTTAGATTGGGTATCAGGAAAAGATTCTTTTCCCAGAGGTTTAGATTGGGTATCAGGAAAAGATTCTTTTCCCAGAGGGTGTTCGGACACTGGAACAGGCTCCCCAGGGCAGTGGTCACAGCCCCAAGCCTCACAGAGCTCAAGCAGCTCTTGGACAACGCTCTCAGACACACGGTGTGACTCTTGGGGTGTCCCGTGCAGGGACAGGAGTTGGACTGTGATGATCCTTGTGGGGCCCTTCCAGCTGAGCACCTTCAGTGACTCCGCGGCCCCCACCCCCCTCCAGGAGCCGGCAGGGCGGTCCCCTTCCAGCGTCCCCCCCACCCCGGCACCCCCGGGCCGCGTTTCCCCGGG